>CM055897.1:94078045-94095545 GCA_029582155.1 Panopea generosa | reverse complement strand
TTCGTATTCATACAGTTCATTTCCACCTATAATGAAAGATAAAAATATTATTCAATATTCTAAAATATTGCCAATAAATTGTTGAATATAATACTATGTTCACATGGCAATAACACTATGTTTATAAGGCGTAATACGGTAACACAAATTATCTTTCCTTGTTAGGAATAACATATAACATAATGTGTTGTTACATGTTATGGTTTTTGCATTGATCGAATAAAATATAAATGTTTTTAAGTTTGATTTTATTTTAAATAAAAAAAACAAGCAATAAGATATTTAAATTTCACAACAATAATAAATAGATATGTAACATGATAACTAACATTGCCATATGGTTCTCCGTCTCTCCTTATTTTGCTTTATACAATATGTTTACTAACACAGGTCCCTTAATAATTTTATGGAAATCAAGGGAAGAATCTGATATGCTATCTGATTCATAATGGAACAAAAACAATCTTGACCAGATCCCAAAGTACCATCCCAAGCTGATATGAGTAGCCATTTTCCTATATAGTCGTCTGCAAATCAGCTGGTAGTGAGATGAGCTCCTAGCCTCGCTCTGATAATGAAATGTCTGGCATACATACAATTTGAGAGAGACATATGACTCTAAATAGCAGCCTTAAACTAAGAAATGTTCTCAATATAAATGATACCTGCGGTTAAATTGTTCCACAAAGTACATCCTCTGTAGCAAAATGTCTCGGATCCAAACCATTTAACCTTTGGAACAGCATAAGCACCCTTGTGACTTAGTATCGTATCTGTAAGAATGAACAGTGTTCTGAGGAGTGAAGTGTTCTCCCATATAAACATTGGCTTACTCATTTTTGATCTTAAACACATGACAACAGACAATCTGACCTTTGTTAACTGGTACCAGAGACTAAAACTGTTTCGATTCAATATTCGCTCTATATAAGCATGTATATACTTGATTTGATTGTGTAAATGTTGAACTTTGAACTTTTTAATCATTAAAATAGTTAATAGTGATTACTCATGTAACTTCTTTGTAAATATTCATGAATATACTTTATTTGAGGATGCACATACAAAAATGTTTTTTATTAAGGACATTTCCTCAATTTAACATGTATAATCATTAAAGTGTAAAAACAGGTTATTTTACCTACAATTAACAATTTGGAAAATCACCCAGCCTCACTGAAGTTATTTTAGAAGGAAAACATTAACGTCTTAACATGTATAATGACATAAATATGAAAAAAATTGCCAATTACTTTCAATTACCTCAACCAGTGTGATCGGCTGTCATATATACCTTTTTCTGAAGAGTAAAATACCCAAATTTAGGGTAGTAATTACTAGATTAATTGTTTCATCGCACCAACTTAAAATAGAATCTGGTCGATGGCATAGGCCGAGAAATATCCCCTTTGAAGATAGAAAATGCAACTCTTGTCAAACAATAGAAGATGGAATATCAGTGTTCATCATATGTAGAATTACGTTGAACATTTATAAATAAATACTTTCGGTATAGACCAAGAATGTATAAGCTGGTACCATTTTTGGCAGTAAAGATGAAAATGTAGCCAGGATTTACTGCCAAAAACTAATTGATTAACATGTGTCTGGTATATATGATCTATGTATGTATATATTTATGCACATTTCGTTATGTATACGTCGTATTTCTCTTTTTCTTTACACAGTTTTGTAATATAAGATACAGTATGCGTCATGTATGTAAATGTATTCCTGTTTTGTATATATTCAGACGGACTTATGCCCTATTCAATTGCAAATAAATTTCTTTCTTCTTTCTATTAATTTATTTTAATGTTTAAGTGTGAAGGGACAACTCTTTTGACCTTAATAAGTAAACTAAATGTAATGCTATTTAATAGTATGATTATAAAGTCAATGTTGAATGAACTTTTATAATTGATAGTTACCAACGTCCGAATGTTTGCCCTTGGTGCTTTACTTGTGATGTTTCCATATATGTTTATGTTACAGGCAATACTTATTTTATATTAAGTATGTTTCTAAATCAATCTGTCCAATAGTTTCAAACCGTATGTACTTAGAAGGGGGGTAACTCTTTTGATCTTGTTTACGCAATTCTACTGTAAACTAACCTACTTCCATCATAACTTTTGATTATGTTCAGATTATCACTGAAAGGGTTCCAATGACCGACTGCTGTCTTATGGCCATTTACTTTTCACTGCCAGTGTCGTGGATTCAAGCCCAGCACGGTTCGAAAACTAGTTGTGAAAAAGGAAGGAAAGTGGGTCTTCTCAGATCCATGTACAAATATATATGCATCTAGGATATTCTTTCACCAATAATGTTGATTATGGCATAGATACAACATGTTTAAAATGCCGTATACTGTTTATTAATTACTATGGTTAATGAATGAATGAAAAGGGTTTTACGGCGTACCAACACATAGGTTTTTTCGACGCCACAGGAAGGAAAATTCCAGGTTCACTCTACGTGTACAAAAACAACAAATTAACATACAGATTAAAAAAATACATCAACAAATGAATATGCAGAATGAACCTAGAACCTTGATACCTGCAGAACTGCAGAGTTTCGGCAAATTATATAGTATTACTCAATTTGTCGCTTCTTACGACATGCATAAGCCACAGTGATCCTTTTCTTGCCATCACTCATGGCTCCCTGGAACCACACAGGGGTTGATAATTTAATAACAATAGTGAACATGACAAAAAAATGATAAAATAAACATGACACCCATTCGGAGGATTCCTACCCCTCTGCAGAGATCGACAGTGATTTTATTCTTAACCGGAACCACATGGGCTTACTATGGTTAAAAGAATTGCTAATACTGTATTGATAAAGGCATATATACTCAAACGCAAAAGAAAAGTGTGCACATTTATATTTTTGATTTTCTGAAAATCCAATGATGGAATACTATCATGTATGGTATCAATTTATAACTTATTCAATTACCTTTCTAACCAATGTGTTTATTTTATTGTTTTGAATTTGGATAAAATGTACGACGCGTCTACGTGGATTAGGGGTCAAAATAAAAAATACACAAATAGCCAAAGGGATGTTTTCTTGCGTATATTCACTGTAATTTGTTGCAAAATTATGTTAATGTTACATTAATATCTGGTATAACCCTACCACGTAACTTGATCATAGTGTTTCTATGGCAGTTTAGTGCCGGTTAAACTGCAGCGACTGAGTTACCTCTTCCCAGCATCATTAAGGCGTCAATACGCTGACGTTCTGATAGTCGTGGCATATTCGCTGTTATAAAGTTTCAAAATCTACATTGATATTCGCACTATACATGTGTGAAAGAATGTAGAGAAAACAAGTTTGGCCACTTGTACTTATGTTTACATGTTCCACGTGGAAATCCTGCAAAATCGCAATTCGGGCTATTATGTAATAACTAGCCATAGTTTGACTGATTTTTCGTTGTTGCTATAAATCGTAACGACCGATATTCTTATGTTTCAATTTGACAAATTTATTCTTTGTAGAATTAAAATAATAAAAAAAATAAAAAGTGCACGATTTCTTTTGAGTATATCATAGGTATATACTGATAGTTACTAACCAATTTCTCCTGTCTGATGGATATTTTTGAGAAATACTCGTAGAAGTTAATGAATGTTCAGCACACCACAGCGATTGTCTCTGTTAAAAGGACTAGTTTATTTTGGACAGTCCATTTAAGTGATTTTAAGAACGTTTTATTTCAAGGGATTGTTCACAACACTTAATAATTGGACATCGGATTTAATGAGATAAGCGTTGGTTTCCCTTACAAAACACATGTTTAAAGTAGCTGGGGAAACCAGCGACAACTTCACTTTCTGGGCTATACTTTCTATTATTTTTGCTTATTTCTTCGCACTTATTGATTTTATTTATTGCTCTTCTTGAACACTTTCAAGAATAATTTATAGTCAATGTTTTGCTATTAAAGTTACTTGTTTGTAGCGCTACCTCGGCCGCGTTATGTATTGCTTTTGTAATTATATTTAACAGTTGGTAATTACGTTCACTAATCAATAGGAAACTTTAGTTGTTAAGCAATTTCACGCTGATAAAATCTTTATGTGACTACGGCATTGACTGTTATACTTCCATCTAGCGTATCCGTAAATTGTCTATATCGTCTTTGTGACTAACGGCTTCTTTGTTGTACCTTTCTTATTGTCTGTCCTTTAACCACTAGTTTCGTTTTTCCATTATCGTACTATTCCATTACCGTCAGGCTGATATACTGTTAGGGTTACAAAAAAGTCTAATCTGCGTCCTTAGCAAAATTATCGTCATTTATACAGGCTGTACTTGGTCTAGTTTTGGTTAGACACTGGTATAATAGCTACGTCTATATTGCTGTCAAGGTAATAATGGGTTTGGGTTTGCAGGAAATGCACACAGAATCGTTGTAATGTTTTGTCTAATAATAATAATAACAAATAATAATGATACTAACAAATAATACTAACACATAATAATAATTAAATAATAATAATAATAATAATAATAATAATAATAATAATAATAATAATAATAATAATATCTTCATTTATTAAAAGTAACACATTATGATATACAGTCAAACCTTTGTAAGTGGTCACCTCTATTAAGCAGCCACCTGTCTTAAGCAGCCATATATTCTATTTCCCATTGATATGCTTTCAGAGTAAATTAACCTGTATAAAGCAACCACCTGTCTTAAAATACCACTTTTGCTCCTTTCCTTGACTGGCTGCTTAAGACAGATTTGACTGTAATGCTATTTTGAAAACGAGGTACACGTCATATTTTAATTTGACCTTCTACAAAAACATTAACAACATTGCAATATAAATAAAAAATTAAATTTATAAGTACAACTACACTTGAAGTCAAACATTCAATTAGTAATATAAGCATCTTAAGTAGCATTTATACCTATGTATAATTATACTATTTTATACAAACAACGATTTTGCCTTATGATCGGAGAAGGTATTTTCATATTGACTTTTAAATGAGCGAAAATTCAAAAGATGACTTATAGATAAATGTATAGCATTACGTATCAGTGTGCTGGTATAAATAAAACTATTAGGTATAGAATTACGTATCAGTGTGCTGGTATAAATAAAACCGTTAGGTATAGCATTTCGTATCAGTGTGCTGGTATAAATAAAACTGTTAGGTATAGCATTACGTATCAGTGTGCTGGTACAAATAAACTGTTAGGTATAGCATTACGTATCAGTGTGCTGGTATAAATAAAACCGTTAGGTATAGCATTTCGTATCAGTGTGCTGGTACAAATAAAACTGTTAGGTATAGCATTACGTATTAGTGTGCTGGTATAAATAAAAACGGTTGGGTATAGCAATACGTAATAGTGAGCTGGTACAAATAAAACCGTTAGGTATAGCATTTCGTATCAGTGTGCTGGTACAAATTAAACTGTAAGGTGTAGCATTACGTATCAGTGTGCTGGTATAAATAAAACTGTTAGGTATAGCATTACGTATCAGTGTGGCTGGTACAAATAAAACTGTTTGGTATAGCATTACGTATCAGTGTGCTGGTATAAATAAAACTGTTAGGTATAGCATTTCATATCAGTGTGCTGGTACAAATAAAACTGTTAGGTATAGCACTTCGTATCAGTGTGCTGGTATAAATAAAACTGTTAGGTATAACATTACGTATCAGTGTGCTGGTATAAATAAAACCGTTAGGTATAGCATTTTGTAGCAGTGTGCTGGTACAAATAAAACTGTTAGGTATAGCATTTCGTATCAGTGTGCTGGTATAAATAAAACTGTTGGGTATAGCAATACGTATCAATGTGCTGGTACAAATAAAACTGTTAGGTATAGCATTTCGTATCAGTGTGCTGGTACAAATAAAACTGTAAGGTATAGCATTACGTATCAGTGTGCTGGTATAAATAAAACTGTTAGGTATAGCATTTCGTATCAGTGTGCTGGTATAAATAATACTGTTAGGTATAGCATTACGTATCAGTGTGCTGGTACAAATAAAACTGTTAGGTATAGCATTTCGTATCAGTTTGCTGGTACAAATAAAACTGTTAGGTATAGCATTACGTATCATTGTGCTGGTATAAATAATACTGTTAGGTATAGCATTTTGTATCATTGTGCTGGTACAAATAAAACTGTTAGGTATAGCATTTCGTATCAATGTGCTGGTACAAATAAAACTGTTAGGTATAGCATTACGTATCAGTGTGCTGGTACAAATAATACTGTTAGGTATAGCATTACGTATCAGTGTGCTGGTATAAATACAACTGTTAGGTATAGCATTTCGTATCAGTGTGCTGGTACAAATAAAACTGTTAGGTATAACATTACGTATCAGTGTGCTGGTACAAATAAAACCGTTAGGTATAGCATTACGTATCAGTGTACTGGTACAAATAAAACTGTTTGGTATAGCATTACGTATCAGTGTGCTGGTATAAATAAAACCGTTAGGTATAGCATTACGTATCAGTGTGCTGGTACAAATAAAACCGTTAGGTATAGCATTTCGTATCAGTGTGCTGGTATAAATAAAACTGTTAGGTATAGCATTACGTATCAGTGTACTGGTACAAATAAAACTGTTATGTGTAGCATTTTGTATCAGTGTGCTGGTATAAATAAAACTGTTAGGTATAGCATTACGTATCAGTGTACTGGTACAAATAAAACTGTTAGGTATAGCATTTCGTATCAGTGTGCTGGTGTAAATAAAACTGTTAGGTATAGCATTACGTATCAGTGTACTGGTACAAATAAAACTGTTAGGTATAGCATTTCGTATCAGTGTACTGGTACAAATAAAACTGTTAGGTATAGCATTTCGTATCAGTGTATTGGTACAAATAAAACTGTAAGGTATAGCATTTCGTATCAGTGTGCTGGTACAAATAAAACTGTTTGGTATAGCATTACGTATCAGTGTGCTGGTATAAATAAAACTGTTCTTTAAATAATTTGTGCAAGCCAATATGTTATTTACCAATAGATCGTAGGTTATATGACGTATTATTTGTAAATGTCAAAAGGTTTGATATATAGGGTGGTGCTATATTATGTATAGCTTTAAATAATAAAACAGCAGTGTGATAATAACATCTTTTAGAAATGGAAGTCATTGTAAGTCATTGAACATTTCTCGCGATTTTGTTTTCAATGGTGTATTTAGTATTATTCTTGCTGCTTTTATTTGACTTTTATTTATTGTATTGTGTATGTTTGTCCTTTTCCCTGACAATACAACAATAATAAAATGTAGATATTATATAGGCATTGAAAAATAATATTATTGCTTCAGTTTTAATCCTTTGATGTTATTGTATGTATGATTGTTTGCATTCTACTTTTGAAATGAAAACGTTGACAAAAGAAAAATGACGGTCCTAAAACATATATCTGTGGTACGCCCGATTTTATTGCAAGCATGTCTGATTTCAGATGTTTAACTCTAGTTCATTGTTTTCTATTTTAGAGTTAAGATTCAGATTTAATTCATGAATTGATATACCATAATTAACCAGATCGAAGGTTTTATACAGCGCTAATAAAATTTCCTGAATTAACATCTTTAAGTCATGTGTCTATGAGATGAGTTAAAACAGTTTGGAAAAAATGATAGTTTTTAATGATAATTGAATTTAAAGTTTCAAGTTGTAAATGTTATCATAATGACGGACATGAAAAAAGGAATTTATGAAGGTATGAACAAGTCGAATATTCTGTGTTGAATAAAGCAGCATATCGGCCTTTCAGTGCAGAAACAAATATGTAACTTTTATTAATACATATCTTGTAAGAAGATCCTGCATTATATAATGAAGGTATCAGAACATCAATCTCATGTAAAGCAATACTATGTGCCCAGGCTGTGCAAGTACTAGCATAAGCAATTACAACGATTTATGGACTGTAAATGTTCTGCATTGGTAATTTAACAGATAGCATGACGTTTGCGTATTTTACCTATTTAGTATTTCTCGAGCAAATACATGTATGTCACCTTATTTGGTATACTTATATAAAAATGAACGTTTGATAAATCATACAAATGTATCCTACTCAAAACAGCTTCCATCCTGTAGGTTCGACCTCGGTCCAAGCTCTGTGTGAGAAAGTTTACCAGTCACTTACGAAATTACAACCGTTTTACTCATACACATTGTGAGGTCTTTCAGCACAAATAAAATTGGATATGCAATATCTAACTTGTCATATGTTGAAAGGTCAAACCCACTATTTGTTTTTTAAAATACTTTTCTAAAACTGTAATGCATGGGCCTTTGATATTGTGTTTGTGGTATCGCCAAATGAAATTTTCTTATTTTTTTTTAAACTATGATCATACGGTCAAACTTGGCCCGTCCTGAGAACGTATCAGTTTAAGATTTGAAAGATCTTCTTCTCGGAACCGACTGACCAAATTTGTTCATATTTATTCAAGTTTGTTCAAATTCATGTCCTGTTAACCATTGCGGCCCAATAAGGGGACTTGGAATTCCACATAAGAATACTGCGGTTTTAACATTTTTTGACACAACATCACAACAATCATCCATCACAACAGTTGAGGTTATGTTCATTAGAGAGGATTTCCTATCTACAAGGGACCAGCAGAGGCCCAAATAGCGTTATAAGTGTCAGTTTTCTGTAATAGTTTTCTAAGATTAAATAAACCAAATATTGCGTATAAATAAATGATCCCTAAGAGAAGGGTGTCCAAGTAAAGGGTCTATGGTTCATTGGAACCCGGTAAGGGGGCTTTCTTTTTTATATAGAAATACTATGGGTAAACAGAAAACATATTTTTGACACGTTTAAATAGATATCATTTTGACAGTACGGGGTCAATGAGTATTTATAGACTTGATATATTGGGGAAAAAGATGTTTTTGGTCAATTTAAAATTTTTGAAAAATCTTGATATATTCCCTTTAAAGCCAAATCGTTTGTTTCTCAACCCCAGCGATAATAGCTGGTAAATTGTTTTACAAAGTACATCCTCTGTAGCAGAAGGACTTGGATCCAAACCCTTTACCCTTTGGGACAATATGATCACCATAATCACCCTTGTGACTTAGTAGTGTCCTGCAAGACTGGACAGTGTTCTGAGGAGTAAAGTGTTCTCCCATACAATCAGGGGCTTACCCGATTTTTTATCTTAAACACATGACAACAGACAACCTGATCAACACGTTTGTTAATTGGTAACCAGTTGATAGACTGCAGCTGTTCTGATCCAATATGCGCTCTTGGGTCCAGGTCTAGTACAAATCGTATCAACCTGTGAGTAGGGTTTTCAAGTATGTTCAAGTAATGGGATTTTACATAGAAAATTCGAAAGAGATAATTCTATTATTGAAGCAATGATTTTATTCAGTTTGAGATCTGGAGCATTGTCCTAAATGTGTTTACAGGTTAAGTTTGATATTTGTCAACGTCGGTCATTTTTACAATAGTTCTGGCCCCTTTTCAAATTAATGTTTCGTCCAATTTACAAACATGCAGTGGTGCCATCTATTTCCTGCGGACACAGTTCTAGTTTAAGGATGGCTTGATAAAGACATGCTTATTTATCATATTTTACGCATAATAAAACATCTCTTGACATAATGACACGGTTTCAGGATACATGATTTTAAAAATGTTATACCTCGTTTGATCATTGAATCATGGGATCAATATAAGTACGTTGAAAAATATCAAAGTATGTGGTCCTTAATACAGCTAGTATCCTGTTACTCACGCACCAGTGGACACAACCTGGATTGTATATCATTTAAGTATTGAAAATACAATTTCTAAACTTTTACAATAAAACTACATACAATGTTTTTTCCACAGTTTTGTCTCGCCTTTTTAAAGAATAAAAAATCTATGTTTTGATATTGAGCTGTCTTTCACAGTCACCTTTGATCTATAGTTGTATAATGGGTAGTTCTGTTCTAACCTAAGCAACATTGTTTTGTGAACTTGATACTAGCCTTCATAGATTGATACATAACGTTGCTTGCTGGCGTTAATTGTTTGTTTGGCCCTCTACTCGATCTATAATTGATTTGTCTCCACTCGCAATGGCAATGTTAAATAGGAATATAGTCAATCCTTTAGGGATAATTTAGTTAAATAACATTGTTCTCATCATAGTCATCACATAAGTCATCACCATAGTCATCAACATAGTCATTACTATAGTCATCATCATTGTCATCACCATTGTTGTCACCATATTCATCACCATAGCCATCACCATTGTCATCTCCATTGTCACCACCATAGCCATCATCATTGTCATCACCATTGTCCACACCATAGACATCATCATTGTCATCATCGTTGTCAGCACCATTGTCAGCACCATTGTCAGCACCATTGTCGTCACCATAGTCGTCACCATAGTCGTCACCAAAGTCATCATCATTGTCATCACCATTGTCAGCACCATTGTCAGCACCATTGTCGTCAACATTGTTGTAACCATTGTCATTTAAATTTCATCCATGAATGACTGTAAACAGCACAGACATACCAAGTACATGTAAACTAAACATATAAACAAAGTCAACTAATACACAAATAAATTGTAAAAAATCAGAATCACTAAAAATAAATAGTGAACAAATCTATTTATGTTTTTATGCATTTGGTTTAACACCATTTTCAACACATTTCAGGTTATATATGGTATCCAGTTTTACTGGTGGAGGGAGACCACAGACTGAGTAGAACCATCATCCTTCTGCAAGTAACTGGCAAACTTTCTCACATAAAGTATTTGGAGTGAGCGGAACTCAAACCTATGACCTTAGCGGTGAGAGGTAAGTGATCTCGAGACGGCACCTTAAGACCACTCCGCCATGAAGGACCCTGAAAAAATCTATGAAACCATATTTATTAAGTTTACATTCTAGGTTCCATGGTGAACTCGTGACTTGAAGGAATTCAAGACAATTGATGTCTACACATTAACTTTTTTTTAAATCTTTTTTTTAAATTCTTATAAAATAGCATTATGAAGCATACAAGAAAAAGAAAATGAAGTATTCAATTTTCAGACACGAAGAGTTGTGGTATGATAATAAATTTTCTGTTGTTTTAAAATAATTGAAAATGTTTTCACTGAATGAAACACAATTAAAACTTAAGCAGGCTTTGAAATATTACATACAAGTTAAATGAATGATGGATGATAAAAAACAAAATCAAATTATACAAACAAAATTCTGTTTCAATATTATCTGTATTTTTTGTGGCCTTTCAAATTAAAACCATTATATGTCTTGATCAAGTGTTCAACCCATGAAATCTAACCCTTGCTTGAACAGTGACGTGTTTTTCTAGCTGCACCAATATAAGATACTTCTGCCATTGTCCATTAATTGTGGGCTTCATTCATGTATATATATTAGCATCTACTCATGAATGGCGCTAATAGAGATAGGTTTAACCTCTGCAGAGGTGACTGTCTATACGGTGTTACATTATAAAAAATATAGCATACCATCATGCTGGACATGTCTTGTTCTATTCATTTTGTGCAATCCATCTTAAACTCTAAATTATATTAATTTCCATATACATGCACTGTTTTACTATATACATGTATCGTTTCACTATATACATGTGCAAGTGTATTACATTAATAGTCTCTTGCTTATAATTCCACAAACTTGGTTATAAATAATAAGTTTGTTTTCACATCGTGACATTTTATTGGTTGCTGATCATCAGTAGTATGAGTTGACATTTTGTGACGACATGCCCAGGTACATCTGTAATGCCACGGTTCCAACTAAACACGTAAAGATGGCTTTTGCCATGAGCAGTGTCCAAGATCCCAGACCAACTGCATGGATTAAAACTCTGAAAAAGACAAACACGTCTATGTCAACATTTTAAGGACATTATAACGGCAGATGAGAATTGCACGACTTACATTTTTGACAGTCTAAAACAAACAATTAACCTAAATCCAGGAAAGAAGTTGTTTGGTTATTTTCATTATTATTGAATTATTTTTTAGTTATTTGTTGATAATTTTGAATTTACATATTTTCCCCCTCATTTTCCCATTACAGACTTTGATGGAACGGTGAGTGACTTAAAGATGATTTTTTGATGTTCACGTCAATGATAAGTGTTCTATCTGTGATGGGTGTTAATTGTTCTGTAATCAAATCCAAGAAAATGAATATTTAATCTGTCCAAGATACCTAAAAAATTATATAGGTACATTTGTATCTGTAAATAATAAAAACAAATTTCATTTTTACCAACCACCCCCCCCCAAAAAAAAGTTTCAACTTTAAACAAAATATACAGTATCAATGAAACTTGATGACAGGTAGTGTTTGGATAGCTACATCAAACTTAAGATTTCAGTTTAATATTATATTTTATGAAAAGTAAAATGAAATTACTAAAGTTGTAGATTGTATAGTATTATCATGTTGCAAAAATATGTAAAATAAATGTTTATAATCTCAAAATTATAATGATAATGGCCAGCTAAGACTTAAATTGAAATTTGACCATACCTGCTTAGCCGCCACGTCAATAACAATAAAAGACATAAAAAAACTTACTCTACTATAAGCGGTCTGTAACAACTCAATGCCAATAAAGTCATAACCACTGGTACAAATGACTTGTTGAGATCATTTCTGTTATATAGCCATACCAGCATGGCAGTCGCAATATGGTGAATCTGAAATTAAAACCAAGTAAAGTCAAACCTGAGTCAAAGGTCACCTTTATCAAACAGCCACTTGTACTATTTTTCTTTCTTATGCTTTCAGAACAAATTAACTTTAATCAAGCAATTCCTGGACTCAAGATTTCTTTCTATTAGGGAATATTTTTCACCTTTTGTGTTGTTAAAAATTGGGACGATCTGGAAATCTCAACACCTGTATAGTGAAAAGAGCAAGCATACTGTATAAATGTAGCACCATGATATTTCTGTGTCCATCTATACAATGAAATGTATCAAAAGTAATAAATATGCTTCAAGATAGTTTGTAAATTAATCTGGGAAAACAAACATCTAGTCAGGGAAAGGTTATGGAAATATGCTGGAACCTTGTAAACTAACCTTATGTACTGTAGTAAGGTAAGAGTCAACCAAAAGTATTAATGCATATATATACAGTAGAATATAAGTAAAATAAGAGCTGTTGGAGGGACAGCGCGCTTGACTATTCGAATATTTGTCACAGAAGTACAAATTTGATTGAGACTGATGACAAATCCAAGCAATTTTATCTAACTTACAAAACTGACAAAATTAAGTAGGTCTTATAACTGCAATATCTTGTATGAAGTTTCAATCAAATACATGCAGTGACTGCTGAGTTATAAAATTTCTAATTTGCAAAAATATCTAGCAAGAGGTATCTAACTTGATTAATTTAGTTGATTTCATGACTACAAAGCCATATGTAAAGTTCAATCAAATACATTGAGCGGTTGGTGTAATATGGACTTGACAGAACTTTAACCGAATTCTAAGTCAAACAAGAGCAATAATTTGCATTATATTCAGGCAAGAGTTATGTAACTTAGTTATTGTTGTAGGGTTGGTGAGTGGGAAGGCTTGTGTTAAGTTTCAATTCAATACATACAATGGTTGCTGAGATATGGACTTGCTTGTACTTGCATGCAAAACTTTAACCTGATTTTCGAAGTCAAACAAGGGCAATAATTTGCATTAAATTCAAGCAAGAGTTGTCTAACCTAGTTATTGTAGTAGGGTTGATGACTAGGAAAGCTTGTGTAAAGTTTCAAGGCAAAACATGTAATGGTTACTGAGATAGGGACTTGCATGCAAAACTTTAACCAGAATTTCTAAGTCAAACAAGGGCAATAATTTGTATTATATTCATACAAGAGTAATCTAACTTGGTTGTAGAAGGGTAAATGACTAGGAAGGCTTGTGTAAAAATTCAAGGCAATACATGCAATGCAGAGCTCAAATTTAACACTCGCCACTCGCAAAATGCGAGATGTATTTTGAAAATGCGAGTTGAAATTACTAAAGCTGGCATTATTTTGCGAGTGGATTCAAGTTGAGAAAATTACATATTGTATTCATTTTATTGATTTTTGAAAATAAACAAGTTTTATCCTGGTAAAAACAATGAGTTCTTGTCAATTTTACCCAATTTATTTTGCTCTCGTGCCATATTACCCCCAAGCAGCACGATTGTCAATGACATGTATTGAATATTTATATGAGAAGACTGCATCCAATTGTTTTTGGTCTCCAGTTCATTCTATAAAAAGGAAGTAAAGTTAAAACCCGTCAACAACATAATGAGTAGACTGCGTCTAGTTTGATCGATCGCGCATTCACTATATAACATAAAAGTAAAGTTGAAACCCGTCAAATTTATTTTTAACATATTTTGTCAGCTGTTAAAATGACTGATAAAATAATATCTTTTTCTCCATTGAACCGATGAATGAAAGCGAGTCCCAACAAGAAAAAAGAGAGATAATCCTTCCGTTAATGTAATGAGCGATATCACAACATTTACACATGTTAAACAATCATCCTTGGCTAGATCTAGATCTAATTTAAAAACAAACGGCCATTGACTATATTAATTCTATAAATAAAAATGTGTATGTATCAATTTCAGTCTCTGCACACTTGTCATTGTTGAATCCATGATTCATATTTTTGTTTAAGTTAAAACTGTTTATTTATGATACATCATTGTATGCATTTATTTATGGTAGTATAATAAATAACAAAGACAATTTTATATTTTAAAATATTTTGTTTCGTAAAGTACTGCTTTGAATTGTACCTTAACATATATAATAACCTTGATACCATTTTCTATAAAATAAATACAAGCTAATAATGCATATGAAATAACACGCAGGCTTTGAAAAAATAATTTTGGGTTTATTAAGACATTTAGGACTACAAGTTTCTGCGAAAATTGGTTTGGCTAGTTGGTTTCTAATTTGGCCAGTTGAAATTTTAGGCACTGGCCAATATTGCCAGTGCACAAAGAAGTTAAATTTTAGCCCTAGCAATGATTACTGAGATAGGGACTTGCATGCAAAACTTTAACCAGAATTTCTAAGTCAAACAAGGGCAATAATTTGTATTATATTCACGCAAGAGTTATCTATCTTAGTTATTGTAGAAGGGTTAATGACTAGGAAGGCTTGTGTAAAGTTTTAAGGCAATACATGCAATAGTTACTGAGAAAAGTGCTTGCATGCAAAACTTTAACCAAAACGTGACACTGATGCCAGGATGAGTAGAATAGCTCTCTTTATTCTCTGAATAGTTGAGCTAATGAAGAAGATTTCACACCAACAAAAATAACTCAACCATGTATTCTTTTAAGCAGTCTTATATTTTTTTACATTGTAACTGAATTAAATCTGGACTTCCACACTTACCAAACTGATATTGGAATCAAAACTCATCTGTATATATTTCCAGTCAAACTCGACACCTCTAGCTCCTACCCATAATGGCAAAACCCTGAGAGAGAACAAAATATTAATGTTACACAGATTTATTTTAATATAATTTGCATAACATTTAACTATTGTGTATGAATCGGAGAAACTTATAAACGGTAAACAAAATTAATGTTTGTATATTCTGTAATTTATAAATTACTGATACTGATATTGAACAAACATGCATTATAATCTACTGTGTGTGAATTATAGAAACATGTCAATTTTGTACAATCAAATGTTGAACTTTCCAACTTATCAAGTCATGACCAGATCTACTGTTACACTTAACTTACTGTAAGATCATCAATTTTCATTGGTTTTAATTTTCGCTGTTTTTGGTTCAAAGACATATTTGTGGCAACTTTATTTCTTTGAAACTGAATTTCAGAAGAAGAAAATTGTTTTAGTGCGATCTTTGAATTGTGTATTCCTATAACATAAAGCGTTTTTAATTACTGACCTGTACCAGTTACAGTATTAAGTTGCTGCCTGCACATACACATGCGGTTATAAATGCTCTTTGCAGCATAGGGTAATCATGGGGAGAGGTGTCAATTAGTCGGGCTTTGGTGTTCGATCAAATTGTTAGGATAACAACAATTGGAGAGGACTTGTCACAAGTTGAAGGTGTTATTTTGTAAATTGAGACCAATGCAAATTCACTCATTAGAAATATTTATTTCTCATTGACAAATAGAAATAAAAACACAAAAGCCTAATAGCTACTTTTTAATTAAATATTAGAATTCTTTATTTTATTAATTCGCATGCATAATTTCTCTTTTAGAAAAAGCTACCTGAAAAAATGTTGGAAAAATGCGTCACACTGACGTAAAATATGTCGTTAACAATTGTAATTGACATATTTTTCTAAGAAACGGTAAATTTTTAGCATTTTCCCGAGTAATGAAAACAAGATACACATGAGTAAACACCTGACCTCCAATACTGACGTACATATTCTATGTAATGAAACTAATGGAATATTTATTTTAACTTAATCAGTGCACTAATTAAATATTTAAAATTTAAATTTAACTTACAATAGATCTTATAGCAAAATGCGCACACTAAAACAGAAACTATCGGATAACATATAGATATAGCAAAGAAAGATAGGTCTACATTTTAGGTACAAGTAAATTCTATAATAAATACAGATGTAACATGATTTTGTCCACAACCTTTTCGTTAAGATTTAATTTCGTTGTTGACCCCCATGTAATCAATGAAAATAAGTTCTCCTAAAAATAAATGATTTCAAGGTACCTTATAATGGCCAGTTCTGCTTTTATCTGCTGTAGTCCAGTTCAACTTCCCTTGTCATGACCATTTCTGCTATATCCTAGCTCAACTTACCGTGACTTGACCAGTTCTGCTGTAGCCTAACTCAACTTCCCTTGTCATGACCAGTTCTGCTGTATCCTAGCTCAACCAACCATGTCATGACCAGTTCTGATGTAACCCAATTTAACTTACCATGCCATGACCAACTCTGCTATCACCTAGCCCAAACTAGCTACCATAAACTTGAATTATCCTTTACCAGCTATACGTGACATCACAAAGTATATGCCAACCAAGTTTGCCAGATTGCTAAAATGGCCAATACTGTTCTTATCTACTGTAGCCTAGTTCAACTTAGCTTGTCATGAACAGTCTTGCTTTCAATTTACCTTGTCATGGCCAGTTCAGCTGTATCCTAGTTCAACTTACCTTGTCATGACCAGTTCTGCTGTTGCCCAGCCCAAACCAGCTACCATAAACTTGAGTTGTCCTTTACCAGCTATACGTGACATCACAAAATATATGCCAACCAAGTCTGCCAGGTCCACAGTGCACTTCATCATTTCCTGCAAGTATCACGAGATGTGGTATAGAGAATTTGAACTTTCTCAAGGTCTTCATTTCACCATCCTCTTATTATGAGCCAGGTCCAATCATTGCTGATTCAAGGAAAG
>CM055897.1:92477828-92793835 GCA_029582155.1 Panopea generosa | reverse complement strand
GAATTGCCTACAAATATGTTTGTTGGGTTTTTATATGACAAAATATAGTGAAGTATGAATGCTATTTCTATATTCATACTTAAGTCAGTTTACATAATATCAAATTTGTATCGACGAATGTCTTCAAATGTTGTCTGCCTACAACAAACATTTAATGAATTCACATTTAAGTTATGCATAGAAAGTAAGTGAACATTTCTTGGGTCACGTTAAATTTTCACATTACGTGTAGGGTCATTTCTCATGAATTTGAGCAAAGTCAGTTAATTTCATATATCAATTTTACTAATGCACTGGATTAACGTCATTATTTCCAGTTTCGCATAAATATATCACCGACACAGAGGTTGATCATGATTTTGAAATTGAACTCAAATAATTGATATCATCCAAAATGACGCCGGATGATTCTAAAACCCATTCATTGGAAAATGAACCACAAAATTCTGTATTGTTCAATAAAGGTACTACGTCACGTATGCACATATACTAAATAAACTTCGATCATAGTAAACTTATAAGTGATGTGAATAAAAAATGTAATTACTTAAAGCTGAATTTGAGATGGCAACAAACGGAAGTCATTGAAAGTTACATCAAATCCAAGCAAATGTAAAAGGAGATATGTATCTACAATTAAAATGTGATAACCTTAATTTATGATCTGCGAGGCATGTTCCGAAGTATTATTTTTTTTTATCCTTAGTAAAAGTTCTCTGCAGCCATACAATTTAAAAGAGATATTTTAGCTACAAATAGTTTTATTTCAAATGACGCTGTTTTTGATACAGAGGCAATAGCTGTTTGACTTGAGAATGACAAAAGAGCATAATCGAAATGAAACACTAGCTATTGCCACATATTAAAATGCATGAGTTCAGTTCTTTAATACATTTTTATTATAAAAATTCATGTGAAATGACTCTCTTTCACTACTTATTCCGATAAATGAATAGATTTTAGTGTATACAATAATTTCTAAGAAAATATTATTGTTTATCATATTTGTTATTAAATACAACAATTTAGATCATAATGAGTTTGGATTTGGTCTACTGAACGCATCGAAAGTTGTCAAACTTGCAAAACATTGGCAAACTGTTGGAGTTCAAATGAAACACACTGAATCGTCAAATATTAAGAGGTATGTACAACTAATATCAAGTGTGTATATAGTACATGTGATTATTATGAAATTATTGTTATGGCCTTTAAACCTAGAAATTGAATAAAACAATCTACCTACCTGATTACTGAATCATATTATTGATATTTATCATAAAATAAAGTAAAACCAGGAAACATGTTAAAATATTTTATATAAAGCGGTACCTATTTTAAATCAAACTAGGAATATTGTCTATCTCATGTTTATATTTATTAAAACTTTCGCCAAATACCAATTAGTATTTTTTCTTAATTTACAGTTTTTTAAAAATAAAACACCATTCATGAAACAATTTGTAGGTGCGTTTTCTACACTATTCTGATAGCGAAGTAATAATTTCAGATTTTAAAAGAAACTCTGTACTCCCATGATATATTAACTAAAAATTAAATCCCACAACATATGCGCGTAATAATGTATTTGTTACGTTGGTACAATATCTCCAAACAGAATATTATTTTACATATTGTAGGAATGATCCAGACTCTTCGAATCATCAAGATTCTTTTTATGCCAGACGTAAGTACACATTGACGGCAAGCGTTGATGTACCAGCGCGGAGTTATATAGCTAAACTTGAACACGTTGTAGTTAAACTCAGTTTTAATTCTGTTAATGAAAATGAATTAGAGATAGGCATAAGGTCACCTTTGGGGACATATTCTATCCTTATGGAAAGTGGACAGTCATTGGTCAGAGAGGCAACTAAACGTGAAAACATAGAGTTCAAGTCTGTACATTTCTGGGGAGAAAATCCTAAAGGAACTTGGACATTGTTTTTGAATCAGGAACGTTACTTGTCAGGTATGATTACATTCTGCTATCTGTATTATTCCTTCAATAAATTTGATTTTAACGCAACGAATATCTACAACATATTTATATATATAATACTTAAATACTTGATGAAATTTAAACTAATGCCTATTTTAATGAAATGCATCCTTAATAACGATTGAGTTTGCGTTTGACCCATATTGATCTAATATCTTATTGTGAACGTACTATTATCCAAAGTTTATGCAAACAAAACGACTTTTTTTTGTTATCTGCAACTATGTTTGTTTGTAAACCGTTTACAATACGATATAACACTAGCTATATACTGCTATGTGTTATTTAAATCATAAACAGATAGTGGCGATTTGGACGAGCTATTCGTCTTTTTAATAACACTCATATATGATAAACAGCCTATTCGTATCATTATATATATTACATGCAAACAAATAGCCGATGTGTTGCTGTATTTCTTTCAGGAAAGTTTGGTATGCTATTGTTTGACCTAACCGTATATGGCACCAAAGACAACGAATTAAATCCTAAACCAGAAAATGCAAAGAAAAATGACAAAACTAACATCGAAGTTATTGTACCAATAGTGTCTTCTATTATTGTCAAAGTTATTATAGGCGTAATAATAGTATGTTACAAAAAATACAAGTCACGCCGAAACAATGAGTCAACTAACGTAGGATTGGGCGGGTCGACTAACGCAGAATCGGTTGAACAAGTTCCACTTACTGATTTGAGCAATAACCTGTGAATGCTAATTGGATATACCGATTAACGGCACCAAATTCCGCTATTTTATATAATAAGACGAGACTGTGTACATGATGCTATTCTCGCCAGCAATCAAATGACTAGGTATACTGTCCAAAGCATGGAACAATTCTATTCATAATGGAATATAAAAAAAGATCAGGATCATTTCATTGATAATAATATGTCATGGTTGCTGTTTTATAAAAATGATTTTAGACATGGACACGTTAATAATAAACACTCCATTTACAAATAATTCAAGATACATATCGAAGGAGTTGTTTTAATGTTTTGTTGAAAGACAATTATTAGCTGAAGATAAACTATCAGTTATATTTAGAATATTAAACAGCACACATAACATAATCTGTAGATAATATATTTTGAAATTTATATGCACATCGTTTTATATTATTGTATTTCGTTAACAAAATCAAATATTGCTATCTCTGTCGATGTTGATGGCGTTTCTATATGACTGAATGGGTTTATATGTTTGGTTTGTAACAATGACTATTGTATAAACATGCTATAGCTATGTTTCATATTTATAATCAGTGTATTTCATATAACATATTATCATCATCATCATAATCATATAACGCCAGAGAACATCATAATCAGTATTCGTTTTTGACATTCATAGTTTAATAGAATAATACAGTATGCATAAAAAATGTAAACAAAAATGAGTTATAGAAAAAGACAACGTTCAGTTAACTCTACTATCAGTGACTTAGAATTAAGTATAGTTTCACCTATTGACCGTTCAGTAAATTCTAGATCAACATTTAAGATGAAAAAGAGCAAAACGAAGAATAAAAGTACAGCAGGAAATAAAAAAATAACGGAGGAAGAAATGGTGGGCAAAGAACAGATGACATTATCAGGAAATATTGACCAAAATAACACGAAATTAAGTAATATTTAAAAAGATGAAAGAAATACGATTTATCAATTTTATTTTCCATTTTAAACATAAAAGTATTATTTATATAACACATTGTGACATTGCTTGATTAAAAGAAAATGAATCTATAAGAAAAATGCAAAACAAACACATATCTTTTTTTAACTTTAACTTTAAAAATGATAAATAAAGAAATAAATAAGCGACGAATCGTTTAGATAAAATTAAAAATAAAATTACATTTTTAATAAATGTACTTAACAAACCACCCTTGGTACCTCTCAATATTGACTGCGATAAAGTGATTTGTGACGTAATAGCGATGCGATAGTAGCACGCGTATATGTAAGGGAGGATCCTGAGCAAGAGCTACTAGACCAAACTAGGATTTCGTAATTATTGTTTTTCAGTGCGTATAAATAATATAATACATACTTCGTTCGATACAGTTTTATTGTCAATACATCAATACATTTTAAAAATAAAAAAACCCAATAACGATACATAATATAAGTGAAGCCATAACTTTATAATCTTGTTAATGAACCCCTTAACTAACAGTCTTTATCCACACACTGCCACTGCAGTATTCATTTTTGTACTTCCGAAAAAACGGCGGAGGTACTGTCGGAAAGCAACAGAGTCATAACGGAATTACAAAAATGTAAACAAAAATTTAAAGCTAGGTCCGCTAGTATAAGACATACGCATTTCTATCGAAGTTATTTATTCTCTCGCTTTTTTAAAAACAGCCATATGGGGTCTACAGGAATGGTTAAGCAATACTATAAACACATTTTATTATAACCATTTTTGTTATTATCAAAAAGTGTGCATTTCGGAAGTTTAATGAAGCTTTAAAGATAAAAAAGTTTCATCTCCTTTAATAAACAATGCATGATTTAATTCTTCCCAATATTGTGTAGCCTGAAGGCGATAACATTGGTCTACGTTAGTGTTGCCATGTCTTATACATATAGCTCTACACTTTTCTGAGTGCTTTGACATTAAAATAACAAGTATCACGGTAAGGATACAATATTTATGTAACTAAAATGTACAATCAATCTCATTCATGTATCATGTGGAATAAACGCATAAGCGGGCACATATGTATTGGTCATTTTGTTTCCATCTTCGGAGTGTAAACTTAAAAAATAAATGTAATATTTTCAGACCAACCTCTCTGTATTCGCCAGTGTAAATATCCAAACCGTAGCAACTTGACATTTAATGACTTACCTTAAAATGTAAATAAAATATCTATCATTATACCTTGTTTACGAACAACCGAGAGCAAAATGTGGATTTAAGCACTTATTTATTGTTATGATAAATCACTAATGTTAACTATTAAAGGGAATTGATCAGGATTTTTCAAGCTTTTAAAACTGGCTACAATACTATTTTATATCATACCCATATTTACTCACTGACAACGTATTGCCAATATAAATATATTTAAACCGGTAAAAATAATATATATAACAGGGATTTCCTAATTTGGGCTACGCGCCTAGGTTAAACTAAAATAGATTTACCGCTTAAAAATGCAACATATTTTGTGTCGTATTAAATAAGACACGCGCTTTCATTTTGATTTTAAATTGATATGGTGTATACAGGATTGGATCCAGGATTTCAGTTTAGAGAGGAACGCAACAGTTAAGTGCATTTTATTTTTAGAATGGGGATTTTGTTTCAAATTTACCACTCCAATTTAAATTTCGAATTTGTCACGTTTTACTGGATTTGCCATGCCAAATAATTCGGATTTGATTTATTACTGATAATGAGATGCTTTTTATCCATTGAAATAATCATTTTATTTTTTGAGACATTTCTAAAGTATTTTCCTGATATACTCACATTAAATTGAACATTTACAACTTTATTTGAATCCAGAGTGCAGTTATCTTTAGTTAGTGAATAAGATGTGAACTTTTATATAGTTTTCTTGTACCATACCTACAGTTAACTATAAAAATGTTGTCATGGTATATGGTAATGGTAATTGTATAGTGATTTTAGTGATTCTATTTTTTTCTGTACAGAACAATAGCCTCATAGTTTGTATTTAGAAACAATAATGGATACATATTACGCATTCCATTTTTAATCTCGTAATTTAACATTATACACTGACATATTTTCTAACCAGTCACGTGTTTTATCAAACATTGCAAGCAAACAAACAAATGCATAGTATTAATATTAAAATATATTTTAAAAATTTCGTTTTTTCTTAGAAAATGCCATAAAAATATACGAATAGTTAAATTATTAACAATTGATTTATTAATGTCATCCTCATAAAAAGTCACAATATAAGTAACTGCTGACCCATTCCTGTGACAAAAACAGCTATCCCAACAGAACAATGTTGGTCATCTGGAGTGTGACATGATCCAGACATGGACATGGATTCTACAGAAATACCTTTAACGTTACATTGTTTTCTTAAAGGTGAGATGTCGTGTTGTTTCTGCAACAAGAGGGTTCATTGGCTTTGTGTTTGGTTAGTTTTTGTAAACAAACTACATGCATCCTATACGCGTAGAGGAACACATCAGAGTAACAGAACTACACCAATTTATAGTTTTTTGCGTTGTTGATAAGAGAATTATTAGGATTATAAGTTGGATGTTATTGACAAGAAATGCGAAATATGACCCGTCTGTACAACTTATCATTTCCTTAGCAACAATATTTCCGTTCATTATAGTGGTTTGTTTCCGATAATTTGAGTCATTCCAAGACACCTGTCTACAACTGATTATAATTTCAATAAAATATTTGTTATACTAGAAAGATGTTTTTCATTTTCCGATTCATTCTGGCTCATCCCTCGTATGCTGTTATGGTAGATGTTTACCTTAATTGCTACATATCCGTATAGTTAGAGGATCTTACATGAGTGCTTATTTATTATTAAATTTATTAAACGAGTTGGAGAAAATGTATTATGCGAGGCTCTGCCGACAATTATATCATTTTCCCAACGAGTTTAATAAATGCAATAACAAATGAGTATAAATGTAAGATTCGTTTTATGACATAACTCTACATTTACTATTTATTTAGCAGATCAAATCAATGAGCAACGAGGACAAAATGGGTATATTTGTTACCGTGAGTCATGATATGACGTAACGTCTCACAAAAACGTTATTTAACCATAACAAATCGACGTCTGCCAAGTGTCTGTAAATATTAAATAGTAACAGAAAAACACAATGTTAACAGCTCGATTTGTTTATATCCTTTACTGCTGATATGCTTCTTATTATACCATTGACATTGTTAGAAATTGTCATCTTTTTTCTAAAATTAATTATCTCTAACCATACTCGTTTATAGATTGTCTGTATATACGTTATAAATTAGTTGCATTCCGTGAAATCGCTTCAACTAAATGAACAAACAAACTAATACGAAGTGATTTAATGCAATTTAGTGCCATTTTATAAACACATTTCTCTCGTTTATATCAACCGTATCGGGTTGGAATGTTGGGGAAAGCAATTTGTTTAAAACAGCTGTTACCAATATTTCCACAAATTACAGAGGTTTTTGACAACTACTTGATGAACCGAAAGAAATTAACTTCAGTGCTGTTTGTTCAGACAATCAAAAATCGGGCTCCTGATCCATTGATAATACTATAAACAATTAAATGGGAGTGCGTCAAATATTGAGCGGTATAAGAAGGTAATATTCTCTGAGCATAAGTCTAAGTGACGTGTTTGTCTTCTTAGAATTTGCTTATTTAGGCAACTGATTCAATGTTTCAACCTTAGATGTCTGGAAATATATAACACATAACGTTCATTTAACTGCTTTACTTAATATCAACTTTTTACCAATCTTTGTATAATATAAGACAAGGATATTTAAGTTTTCATTTTATACATTTTAAGTCAGTGAAAAAAGTTCTTACATATAAGGAGGAAGCTTTCAAAAAATCAACACAGTTTCTGTCGATTCTATGACAGGGTTTGATTTTAGCTCATCAACTTCAAAACACACGGCATTTGTTAATTTTAATGTTACAACGTAAGCACGTTTTGTACTTTTTATATATTTATCGTTAATATTCCAACTGCAAACATAAAATATTTGTTTAAACATATATTGAATTTCTGGATTTTATCATCAGAAAAATAAATGTATTTGATTTGAAAATAATCCAGCATTTCATCAATTTTAGGCTGGTATTTTTCTTTAATAAAAAAATATCATTTCGATTTTAAAAATGTTGTGATTTAATTTTGATTTACTTCCAACTTTCTCTAAGTATTTAAAAGCAATATTCATTATGTTTGGTTCATGTAGTGTTTCTGCTATCTTAGAGTTGGTTGTAGAGTTCAAATATGATGTTTGACAATTGTGAGCCGCGACCTGTTGAGTACAAAGAAGAAGAAAATACGAGGAAGAAAATAGAACATGGCGGATATATTAGAAAAGGTAAATCGATGTCTGTCTTAATTCATATTAAAGATAATAAACAATATATGTGTAAACTTTGCTTTCTTCCAAAATGCTTAGAGCTATTCCTTTAATGCAATTTGCAGACGTTGTACAATTCAAGAATATTTTAAATGGCCTAATGCCGGAATATACTGAAACATTTTTGAAAGAACATTACCATTTATGAGATATCTTTATCTGTTTTTAATTATGACACTTATGTTTACATGTACTTCAGTTTTTGTTATTATCTTTGATATCCAACCACTGATTATGTTAACAGTTCCATGTATTGAGTCAAAACAATTGACGTAAGTAGAAATATATCAAATTTGAAAATAAAAACACTGCCTTTTTACCATATAATGAAACGAATACACCAATAATAAGATATTTTAAAGTGTCTTATCAATTGAAAAAAAAATGTTTATCTAAAGTATGGTACATTATTTTCATGGACGTTAGAACTGGTACAAGTTATTATTTGTTAGAACTCGTACAAGTAATCATTTGTTAGAACTCGTACACGTTATCATTTGTTAGAACTCGTACAAGTTATCATTTGTTAGAACTCGTACACGTTATCATTTGTTGAAACTCGTACAAGTTATCATTTGTTAGAACTCGTACACGTTATCATTTGTTAGAATTCGTTAACAACACCGATGTTACATGTACGTATACATTTATTTAGAATTATTGACATAATTGTATACTTCTGGATTATAAACTGTAATAGCGGTAAATAATGTTATCAACAGTTATCGGCAATAGTATGGACAGAAATGTACATAATTATAATAAACCACAAATAAAACTCTTTTATGTAAACTATAATGTTAATGATAATATTCCCCAAGGTCTTCATAATGTACACTGTAATACAACCAACAATTCTTGTAATTTGAAAGTTTATATGATCGTGTATTTAGATATTGGTATGAATTTTATTAATCACAGTTATCAAATTATTTATGTGTTTTTTCACATATTTATTTGTTTCAAATCTATCGAACAAAGCACATTGAAATTTCTCGTGGCAATGTTTAAATCATTTTTGCAAATATACACAACATATGATAATCCTAAAATCATATCTTATAGAAGCAATATCAAAAGAAGGAAATGATATATAAGCAAAATGTGTACTGCCTTTCACATGCGAAACATATGTAGAAATATTGTCTTGATAGGTTATTGTTAAAACACAGTGATAAACTATACCACCGGGAAAACCCCCATTACTACAGACATTGGCGTACTATGAGATATTTATTCCAAATAATAGCATAGAGCTATAAAATCAATGAACTCAACATAACTTTGTGACTTAGTTGGCAATCAAACTGCTCTTTATCTTTAACTTTAATTGGAGAGAGAGAGAGAGAGAGAGAGAGAGAGAGAGAGAGAGAGAGAGAGATGATGATGAATCATGTTCATTATAAGATCAATACATATTGATGTTAATTATATAAGGTTGCTATATTTGATTATTCAAATTTTACTGAGTGCCATTTTCTATTATGTGTTTCCAGTTTGGATCTCGCTTGGGCTAAGATTTGTTCTATATTTTTGCATTCTTTTAAATATCTAAGATAGTTGTCAAAGCATGGTATATCGCTTTGCATTTTACATTTAAAACTGAAATATTTTGCTAAAAAAATAACAAAATTTATTATTGTTTTTTGTTTTGTGTTGTCGTCATGGATGCCCAATGATATATTTTTAAAATTAAAAGCTACATTAATACCGTTTTGTGATAAGAAATCATTTGTTTTTGTCCAGAAATGTTGTACATGAGCACAGTCCCAAAATAAATGCTGTACTGTTTCTACATGCATATTGCAGAATTGACATAAACTTGAATTTACTAAATGGCATTTGTGTAAGAATTTATTTGTGGGTATAATTCTACATAAATACTTATATTGAAATAACCTCAATCTCGAATAAATAGTACATGTAATCGGTGATAAAAATATTTTTTTCCAGTTCAGATTTCCATAGGAGTCATTCCATTTTTGTTGAGCTTTATTTGTAATATTGGTAGTTGTTTTCGATATATATGTCTCATATATAATTTTATTTGGTTTCAGTACCTTTAAAATCCTGCCAATGAAAAAAGTTCTGTCGTTGTTGTTGTATGTTTCATGTTTAAGTTTTTCTTTCCAAGAGTTCGTTATGGAAGCAATTATTGAGTGGTATTTTAAGAAATCTGAATTGTCTAGATTGTAAAGTTGTTTGATCGTATTAAAATTATAAAACTTCTTATTTCTGTAATCATAAAGTTGTTGTATATATTTTATTCCTTTATCTAGCCATACTCTATAAAATACTGTTTTATTGTTATTTTGTATAAATGAGTTATTCCATATGATTTCATCTGTGATGTTTGTTATTTCCGAATTAAAGTTTACCTTTGCCCAACTTTGTAAAACATCCCTTAAGAAAATATTTTTGAATTTATTGGTTATATCTTTATATGTTATGTTTGATTGTAATAATAATTTCCCACCAAATTTGTTAATTTCATTCATATAATTATCTTTCCAGATTCCGGTATTTTCTTCGTTAAAAATTCTTTTGATCCAACTTGCTTTTATTGAGTATAGATATGCATTCAAATCTATCATTTTTAATCCTCCATCTTTATAGTCTTTTTAATTGTGTGTCTTGCTATTTTATCTGGTTTATTGTCCCATAAGAATGAATAAAGTTGTTTAGTGATTTCAGTTATTGTGTGATCCGGTGGATTTCCTAGTACTGTCAATGGGTATGTTATTTTTGGCAGGGCAAATGTTTTTATGACTGTTATTTTTCCTAATAATGATAAATTATGTTTCTTCCATTTTGTAAGACATGAATACATTTGGTTTATTTTAGTATTAAAATTGATTTCTACTCGTTTGGCTTTTTGTGAAGATGATTCCTAAAGTGGCTGCTTGATTAGATGTCCATGTAATTTTTTTCATTTTGCAATAAATTTTGTCTGTATTTTTTAGGTTTTTAAATTTTAAATGAAATACAAATTTGTTGTTTGTCATCGCACATTGAAAGGCATTTTTCATGTTTTTGGAATTTGCAAACTTAACTGAACAGCTAACACGCTACCTGTCATTTTATGTATCTGACGTTTTATGTATTTTCTTAAAAAGTATTAAGCAACTGAAATTAAAATTTAGACTTGAATAAGAAAAATCACTGCTCTGTAAAATCAATACATGATTTTCTGTTTATGCCGTATACAAACTTTAATAAAGCTACTCACTATTTTGGCGTATATATTGGAAATACAAAAGTGGCGACGGGGAAGCCGTTCCGTTCAATATATTTCAATATTTCGTGCTGAGATATTTTCACAAGATTCAAGATTTCTTAATTTGTAACTTAAACATATAATGTTTCTCATTACATACATATATTATACATACATTCAATATATTTGTTTATCACGTCACACATTTTATAAAACAATTTTAATTGAATTTCGTAATCAATTTACATTAAAATAGATATCTACAATTCCATAAATCATCTATGTTAGATAATGTTTATGTACACTCATATTCACACACACAAGGCCTTCAAAACAATGCTTTGTTAAAATATTTCTAAAAACCTATATACTTGACATACGTAAATTAAATGCTGTGTATATGTACTTTCCCAATTTTAAAAGTTCTGTAATTTGTTTAGATTTCATCAATTCAATAAATTTATAAACGCTGGGCCTATTGTAATAATAAGGTTTTATATACAATTTGCGAGTATTGTTGTACAACGGACAGATAAGGATGAAATGATACTCGTCTTCCAAATCTTGTGTATTACATAAAGTGCAATATCTTCGGTTGTGGTCAATTATGTTCTGTTCATAACGACCAGTTTCAATTCTAAGCTTATGAGCGGATAGTCTTAGTTTATACATAGCAATTCTAAACTTGCTTGATATAATTCAAATTCAAAATGAAGTTTGAAGTTACTATATGTACATAACGATCTGGAATTGGATATGCTTCTGTACCATGTTTGCAAAAATACATCAACAACTCTCTGTCTAAACACCATATGAAAATTATGTAAATTAGTATTTGCAAGGTTTCTCCAGACATAAGAAAAGTCATACTGATTAAATAGTGTTTTTATGTCCGCAGCCCAATTTTTTGCACCTTTTTGACAATCGCTAAGTAGAGATTCGTAAAGATATTTTACAATAATATTACCCGACTTCACTATTTTACACCAACAGTTTACCAAACGCAAATTTCTATTTATAAACAGTAGATGTCTACCAAGTTCGCCATATATTCTCATATTGCAAGCTGATGATTTCACATAGAGCAGTTGTTTGCAAAATTTAAGATGCACCCTTTCAATTTCTTTGGATTTAGAGTACCCCCAAATTTCTCATGCATAATTTAGAGTTGAACCTACAAATGCATCAAATAGCTGACAAATAGTTTTTGTTTTAAGAACATATTTGCGAGTCTTTGCTTATAAAATGTTTAAAGCCCTTAGACCCTTACCTGCTAAAGTTTCCTGGTTAAGGGAAAAGTTACCGGTGTAATTAAATACTGTTCCGAGATAATAAAAGTAATTTACTAAAGCATTATTATCGAATGTCCAATTTTCGTCGTAACTAATAGGTCCCCGTTTCTTAAACACATAACTTTCGTTTTATCAGTGTTTACTTGTAAACCCCACTTATCACAATATTTCTTTAAAGATCAAGGCTATTTTGCAATTCTTAAAGATTTTTTCCTAAAAAAATCATATCATCAGCAATCAATATTGAGATGAAAGTGATATCATCCAGGGTTTATCTTCTACTTATACCATCAAGTAAAAATAATTCCAAATCCTCCAAAAATAAAGAGAATAAAACCGGCAATATTATCTCCCCTTGCATCAAACCAATAGCAACTTTTAAAAGTTCTTAATAAGAGTTGCACCCCTTAACACATGCCTTAACCTTAGAGTACATGTCATGAATAATTCGCAGGGTATTCCCAGTAATACCTAGATTATGAAGTTTATACCATAGACCATTACGATAAACACTATCAAAGGCTTTTTTCAGATCGATAAAAGCGCAAGCTTATCTCTCATTTTGGTTTAATACCTTTTGTATAACCGCATTTAGTACAAATATTTCATCAATCGTGGACTGCCCCTTTCTAAAACCAAACCGAGCATCGCTTACAGTATCATTGCTTTCTATCCAATTATTTATTATTTTATTTAATATACCAGTGAATATTTTGGAGAAGAAACTAACCAGAGTAATACCCCTATAATTGTTTACATCATTACGATCGTTTTTTTAACAACGGTATTATAATAAAATCCAGCCACTACTCTGGAAAGTAACCTGAATTCAATATACCGTTAAAAATGTCAACAAGATGCGAGCTTAAAATATCATCAGTTTCAATAAAATATTCGTTTAACAACTGATCGCCGGAAAAAGATTTATTTTTCTTAAGGCTACGTATTACAGACTCCACTTCCGTCACTGCAATTGGCTCGTCTAGCTCTTCAAATTTACAGTTTGCTGAATTAAAATCATAATTATTACAGAAGTGTTCCGCATCATTGTTCAACACAGTTGGCAAATTTAAGCCGAGATTCGAAAAGAAGTTATAACACTCCTTTCATTTTGTTTATTTTAGAACGCATTTTCTTCTTCTTAATAATACTCTTATACATTGTTTTATTATTGCACATACTAGTCCGATTGTAATTGGTTTTACAAGAATTAAATTTATTTAAAGCAGTAACATACAAATACTTGGCCTGTTTGCATTCTTCATCGAACCAATCTGCTCGTGTTCTATTAGAGACACGTATAGTTTTACTAAATAACGGATAAACCATACTGTTAATCGCTTCAGTAAAATCATTTACACATGCATTAACATTTTCTTTCTGATCATAGTCAACATTACTGGTTATTGTATTCAAAATAGGAACCGTTGCGATAAGACCGCGTCTAAAATCATCGCGTAGATTATCTCTCCATTTGACATGAGAGAACGTGTTATACTGATCATCGGTATCAAAATGCCTGTTACATAAAATATTAAACAATAATGGTGTGTGATCCGACCATTCACAAATGGCTCAACTTGAAAAGTATTGACACAATTAAAATCACGCTCTCTCACTAACAAATAATCAATGACGCTAGATCCATTACTATTTGCATAAGTAAATGTACCTCTTGCGTAATCATTACCAAGACGGCCGTAAGCGATACGCAAACAATTAGATTTACACAAATCAAGCATTTTTGTACCATGACTGTTACATATAGCGTCAATAGAAACACGACTAATTGGTACGTCGGGACAATATTCTTCGTCATATAAAAAAATTATATGGCGATCACATACAATATTATCTTTCCTTGCACTACTGCCCATTCGCGCATTCCAATCTCCACACAACATTATAATACCACGTGACTCATACGTACCAATATTATGTTGTACCAATGAAAACAAAACATCGTTAATAAAATTGTAAGCAGGCGAGTTCTCGACCCACATATAAATCCCTGCAAGAAAAATATCGTCATGCATATTAAAAAATAATCTATCCAATTTCAACCATATACTAGTGTCAAAATGATTTTGAATCAATTTAATACCAGGATTAATAGAGTCCTTTATATATAAAACAATACCACCGCTGCATCTTTTCGCTTTTATATTCTGAAATTTTCTATAAAAATTGTAACATTTATTACCATTCAGTTCAAAATCAGATTTTGTATTTGTCCAAAATTCATATAAAAATATAAAATCATATTTATATAATTTGTTTATTTAATGTTGCTAGAACTTGTGGCCCAACCCGTTTGCTATGTGAATTATGCAATACAATATGTTTAAACTATAATTTGTTTGTTAAGTCCTCATCGTCAAACTTTGACCTATTCAAACATGAATGTTCCACGATAGCACAATAAGTCCAGCCTCGGCGCATCGCTACTCGTTGCCTCGTACTGCTTGACATTAATGTAGAGCGTATCGTAGCTCAATCATGCCGACTTGCTCTCGCGTTTTGCTGCCTTCAGTTTGGGAACAAGCACCATTCTTTGTTCGGCTATTTCCCGTAGGTATTGTTAATATACGAAATAATTTGTACAGGTCAGCTCTTTACTCTGTCGACGCACCATCTCTCTATCCTTAAACAAAGTGAATTTTTACGAGTAAAATTGTCCTGCCTATTTTTATGTCCAATTCGATGTACGCGCTCGTATTTAACCAGATTCACGATTTCCTGTGCAACTTTAAGTTTGTCAACCATGATTTCTCTAATTTTGGCCTCGGTCTGCACGGGCGTTTCGTGTTGATCCTCCATTATATTAGCAAATATGAGGTTATTGCGCATGGATTGCGACTGCACATATAGTAGTTCGTCCTGAATACTGGCCTTCTCCTTTTGAAATTGTGACCACTTGTCATGTGCCAACCCAAGCGAAAACTCACGACTGTCAATTCTCTCAGGAACTTTCAACATTTTATCGTCTGTTAACTTTATGTTATCTTGCACAAAAATCCATATTTTCTTTACTTCGTATTCAAAATTATTGACCTTTTTCTCCAAAGAGTCCAGTGATTTTACCCGTATATCCATGTTATTAATTTTGGCGTCCATGCGCTTCAAGTAGTCTAAAATGTCTGCGTTAGACGGGGGACCCTGTGGTCCATTAACGCTTTTGGGGGGAGGGGGGTTGGGATCCTGCACCAGCAATATCCTGTAATGTGGATTCAAACACGGAATTGTCCATTATTGAATTGTTGAATAGCTCTGAGTTTGCCTTTCTGATAGACTCGCTTACACTGTCACAAACACTGCCGCCATCATTGTTTACATCCTATGAATCGCCATTTCTCGCCGATTTTGTATTGCTGCCACTATTGTCACTGCTAATTTTCCGTTTTTTGTTCTTCTTTTTTTAACTCATCTATAGATCTGGTATATTATGTATCCAGTTTACTAATTCTCACATATTGGAACTAAAATGTAATATCAATTAGCCATACATAGCAAAAAATAAGAAATTTCCACAGAGCTAAATTTTCATCGACCTGCTCTATTCATGTCACGTGATTTATCGTGATGTTCACAGAACCTTTATTGTCATAAGAATATTCGTTAAAAATGCCAAAATAATAATTAGAAAAAAATTAAGCTCCCGCGTCAGTGTTGTCTTAAGTGAAGATCCTCGCTTAAAATGACTTCAATTAGATTGCGATTTGATCCGCCATATCAGTTACATATTGCTGACCTCGGTTCATCTTTGAAAGAGAAAGCTTTAGAGGAGAAAAACGCCAAGTGGTGCGTGTGTGATCCATATATTGAGAATTTGGATTCTCTTTCGGTTTCATCTTTTGGCGGAGTTAACATTTCTATTACATTCATGTATTATTTATAATGATACCTTATATTCTTTTTACACTAAATTTCATTTTAAAGCCATTTCCTGATACATTGCCTTGCATCATACGCTTTGTTATGATTGTTTTTATCAATATATGATAATAATATGCTGACTTATTCACCATTAAAAAAACGAACTTGTCAATAATATGATTTAAAAAGATTTGCATGGACCTATTTATATACTGACATAATTGTAATGACTACTACTTACATCAACATTATTTATACATGCAATATTCACGTAGTATATACATTAATACATATGCTGTTTTATGTACATTTACGTGACAAGACAAAATATGTCATGTGTTTTTTGTCTTCTTTTCGAAAGAGAACAAAAGTCAAGTAGGCGAGAGGAGAAATGAGCTGTTTGAAAGGATGAAGAGTTTATCATTTGACTGGACAGAGTTTGAGAAGGTATTTGCATCTGGTGAGTATATTAACCCCAAAATTAATATGATATTGCCTTTATATCAACAATTTGTGGAAGATGTGGTAATATGCAGAGCAATGATGAAGTTCAAAACAATTCGGCAAACATTATTTGTTGGTACTCGATGTTTACGTGATCTAAAAGCGTCTGAAGATCCATTATCGTCACTATAAATCTCTATATGTTAAACATATCGGTATTGTTCTAAAATGGCTATAACACGCAGCCATTAATTCTAGCGCGTGCTGTTTAGGTCGTTTTACATTGACCACCACTGTTCCTCTTTGCTTGTGCAATGAACAAAGCGACTTTCTTCTCTATAAACCAAACCCCACAAAACAACAAAAACAAAACAATAGTATTTTTTTTTTTAGATTTGAACTCTAAGGCTGGTTTCGAATGTTTAGTAAGTTTTTTGGCCGAAGTGTCGAAGATTGTGACAAAGTACTTGGACTCGGAACGCAACGAGAATAGCAAGGTTCTAGATTTTCACCATCCTCATCAACTGCGCGAGATCTTAGATCATTGTCTTAGTGTTGACGAGAATCCACGTGATTTGGAACAAGTCCTCAGTGATTGTAAGGAGACGCTTAAATATTGTGTAAAAACAGGTAATGTGTAATATTATAAACAATAAATAATTCTATTTTATAAATACATTAATTATTTTTAATCTTATGATAAATGTACACTAGTTCAAATACTATATTTAGTTACCTTTTTTTACAAAAACAAAGCTACAATTTGCATTTATTAAGCTAAGTAAAAATGAAAATTATACATATTTCCATTCAATTAGTAAAATACAACCAATTTGATGAATCAACTTTTTAAATATTGCACGAAGAAACATCAGTCTTTGTGCGTCCGGCGTGTAACGTTTGGCTTCCCTCTTAAAATATTTAAAACATATCTCTCTTGTAAGCACATCTCACAGACAAAATAGCAAAGTTGGTTTTATTGAGTTTGGTGTTAAATTGGTATAATAAATGTTTAAACATGTTTCACATTGTATTGGTTATTGACTTGTTTGTTTTATAGACCATTTGACAATGTGTGTGTTTAAAATAGTCAGTATTAAACATATATGTACAACTAATACATCTATGTACAACTAGTAAATTAATAATAATACCTCTTGAACTGTTTCCTTAATTCTGAAAAGGAATTGTTTTATAGTGTATTCATATACTATATGTTACAAGTTTGATATTTTGATTCAGTAATGTAAATATATAAACCTATTATTTCCGTAACTGCTCTCAGAAGCAAGTACAATGATATATATTTTATTTCGTTTGTTTAAGCCAAATTTGGCCCATGAACATTTATACAAAAATACACACAAACATGATAAACAGGTATATGGCAGACATTTATAATAGTTATAGTGTATATGCTCACCATTTGAACATTGAGAAGAAAAAAATATATTTGATGGTCAAAGATCACGGGAGAGAACAATTCTTGTAATTTTGGATTGTACGATTTACTATTGACGATATTCATATAACAATCACAGGATGCAAGTAGGTCTACTGATTTCAAGATGAGAATGTAAACTTATTAATGAGCTTAATTTAAAAGCTTTATATATATAAACACTTAACTTTTTCATTTCGGACTTATTTTCAGTAATTAGTAATTGCACACATTTAAAATAACTTGTTTTTTTCCAGTAGTATGGTTTTAGGTAAATTTTTCTCAGTTCAATAAAATTTAAACGTTTGATTAGAAAATGGTATTCGTCTTCTAGCAAATTACACTGTTTACACATTCTTTCATTGAAGGGTACACTAATTGGTTTTCTCCATCAACCGCTTTCTACCTCCAATCTGTAGGAGGAAAGACGGAGTCTTGATAATGCAACACGATATTTTGAAATGTTTACAATGTCAAGATAAGGTTTAAATTCAAAAGATGCTACTGATCGGTAGAATAGTGCTCTAGTTGATTCATTAAGTTCTGCATTCCAGTTCTGTATGAAAACATCTTTCTTTTAATCTCTGTTTAAAAAGGCTAAGAAAGTTATTTGTGTCACCTACGCTTTTAGCATACCAGATTTCATAAAATCCAAATGTTAATAATATACTTTTCACTTGTGTGACCCAGTTTATTATATTAACAAATACGTCGTTTTCAATTTTCAACATGTTGTATACTAATTTGATATATTTGGTATTGTTTGAAACAATAATTTTTAACCAAATTTTGATTATATTAAAATATCTTTGTAATATATAACTAGTACGTCCTGCTTCACCATATAAAATTGTTTTGGGTTGAGAGTTTAACTCCTAATAGTTGTTTGCAAAAGTTTAGATGCATTCTTTCGACTTTTACACCTTTGTTAAATCCCCATACTTCAGATGAATAGTTTAAAATAGGAGTGATAAGTTTATCGTATTAATCTAATATATGTTTTGTGGATATATCGGTGAATTTATTTATATATCTATTTAGTTTAAAAATTTCCTTAAGCGCTTGACTTGATAACATTTTTTCGTTTTCGTTAAAGGACCCTCCGGATGTAAAGACAATACCAAGATTTTAAAGCTTTTAACAATTTCTATGATATTTTCGCATTAATAAAAACATTAGTTGTTTGGTAAACGTCTACCTTTTCTAAAAACCATCTTAGTTTTTGTAACATTTACCGTTAATTTCCACCTATTGCAATATTCTGCTAACACGTTTAATGAATTTTGTAAATCTTCAGCTGTTTTCGCTGATAAAATAATGTCATCCGCGTAAAAAAGCAAACATAAACGAACCATGCCTAAATCAACCTCTTCTACTCCTTTAAGTATAAATTCTTCTTCTAAGTCATTTAAATACATGCTAGAAAGAAAGGGCGAGAGGCATTCTCCTTGCCTCACTCCAAGAATACATGAAAAGCCATCACTTAATGTGTTCAAATATTTTACTTTAGACTTAATACACTTATACATGGATTTTATAACATCTAAAAATTTTCCACGAACACCGATTTTAATTAATTTATACCATAAAATGTTCCTTACCACAAAATCAAAGGCTTTTTTAAAATCCACGAATGCGCAATTTAAGTTACCCCTTTGGTTTAATGTATGAGCGATAAGGCCATGTAAAATAAAAATATTATCTGATGTGCTCATACATTTCCGAAAGCCTGACTGGGCTTCAATATACACTTGATATTGCTTAGCCCAGTTAATTAACCTGTTATTGATTACTCTGGAAAACAATTTACCTAATGTACTTAGTAATGTGATACCTCGATAATTGCTTGGATCCTCGGATGCGCAACTTTAAAGATTGAGACAATATGTCCTACTCCAACTTTCAGGAAAGTACCCCCTGGAGAGACAGGTGTTAAACAGTGTTTGCAAATAAGGTAATAATGCATTTGATCCTTTCGCAAAAAAACTCATTTAACAATAGATCAGGCCCACCACTCGAATTGTTGCGTAATTGTTTAATAGAATTAAGAAGTTTAGGTGAAGTTATTTCCACGTCGAGTTCTTCAAACATAACTTGGATTTCGCCATTAAGATATCTGGAATTAAAATATATAATGTCTTCATCCGGTTGATAAAAAATACTTTCAGGGTCGTTAATAGCTTTAAAATACTTGGCGAAAGTGTCTGCAGAAACAGACGATGGTGAAACTTTAGTACTTGAACCCTTTAGTAATTTCTAGTATTCCTTAACATTTGACAATCTTGCTTCCTTAAGTTTATTTGTATTAATTTTGCGATCTTCGAAGCGTTTTTTTTTCTAATAATATGTTTATATTTGGACCTAGCTTTGCTAATGCTTATTCTATTCATATCGGAGTTACTCTTCCGTTAATGATATTAACTTATTTATTTTACTTGGATTGCGAAACCTTAGCTAATTTAGATAAATATCGTTCGAGGTTTTCCTTGGCAGAACCAGTACTAAGCATATGCGATACAGTACCATGCTCAAGGCAGATGATTGAACTCACGACCCTCTGATCATAGGGCCGATACTCTGTCACTAGATCACGCACTCCAAGCACAATGTACCCACATGATAGTGGAAGTAGTAGTAGTAGTAGTAGTAGTAGTAGTAGAAGAAGTAGTAGTAGTAGTAGTAGTAGTAGTAGTAGTAGTAGTAGTGGAAGTAGAAGTAGTAGTTGTAGTAGTAGTAGTAGTAGTAGTAGTGGTAGTAGAAGTAGTAGTAGTTGTTGTTGTAGTAGTAGTAGTATTAGTAGTAGTAGAAGGAGAAGCAGTAGAAGTAGTAGTAGGAGTAGTAGTAGGAGTAGTAGAATGAGTAGCAGTATCAGTATCAGTAGCAGAAGCAGTAGCAGTAGCAGTCGAAGTCGTAGTAGAAGTAGTAGCAGTAGCAGTAGCATTAGCATTAGCATTAGCATTAGCATTAGCATTAGCAGTAGCAGTCGTAGTCGTAGAAGTAATAGTATTAGTAGTAGTTCTAGTAATAGTAGAAGCAGTAGTAGTAGTAGCAGTTGTAGTAGTTGTAACAATAGTAGTAGTAGTAGTAGTCGTTGTAAAATTGTAGTAGTAGTCGTAGTAGTAGAAGCAATAGTAGTAGTAGTAGTAGTAGTAGTAGTAGTAGTAGTAGTAGTAGTAGTAGTAGAAGTAGTAGTAGTAGCAATAGTAGTAGTAGTAGTAGTAGTAGTAGTAGTAGTAGTAGAAGTAGTAGTAGTAGTAGTAATAGTAGTAGTAATAGTAGTAGTCACAATAGTAAAGTAGTAGTCGTAGTAGTAGTAGTATTAGTTATGAAATAGGGATAGTAAAATTGATGATAATACTTACGATAATGATAATGACAGTAAAATAGATAATGATTAAATATCAGCAATATTTTATTCCATCGCAAGATTGACAATTTTCCTGTCTCATATTACAGCTCATCCACGATTCTTGAACCAGTTGTCAACTGGTATAGACATGATCGGGGTTGCAGGGGAGTGGATAACAGCGGCCGCAAACACAAACATGTAATTTTGTCTGACTTATCAGGTCTTAATTTTGTTTGGCTGTTTCTTGCCTTGCGTACAATCAACACATTAAGATGGATTATGTCCATGAGTAAATATACATGAACTAATTCAAACATGGACTTAATAGAAAAAAAAAGCATTAATATAAAGTATATAATTTATATAAAAGTATTTGTAAATTAGCTTTGTGTTTATTTATGCATTTGCAAACAAGGATAGAGCCCCTTTTGAAAAAAAGAGCCTGTTTGATTGTTGTTTAAACGGTTTCTTTGTCTTACAATGTATATGTTTTTTTTAATATTTGCGAAGTAACTTGTACTTTTAATACCGGTATACTACTGTCTGAATCATTTTTCCAAAAGGTTTACATATGAGACTGCACCTGTGTTTACCTTGATGGAGGAAGTTGTGTTACAGCGAATGCGTGACATGATTGGTTGGTCCGATGGTGAGGGAATATTTTCTCCAGGTAAATGCACTATTAATAAAAAAGTGTTTTATATTAAAAAGTATGAGTTTATAATTTGTAGACAATATATCTTTCATTGTCATATAAGGGATAAAGGTTGATATTCCCACCGTAAAATAGTATTTTCCGATAGGACTCCTTATCTTATACGTAACATTGCCAACATAAATATAACACAGAGGGAATAAGGAAGATTAGATGATAATTTACTTTAGTGTTTAAATTACTTTTATTTAGTGAAATAAATTGTTTAGAATTGAAGGCGTTGCAAGAACTACAAGGTCACGGGATATAGTATCGTTATCATGTCCGTACATATACTAGTGTACTATATTACATTTAACCGTTCTCTATTCTCTTGCTGGCTCAAATATCACTAACACTATAAGATATGAGCTGTGTATACTCCCCGTATACACCATACCAGGGGTACTACACAAATATTGAAATATCACTAACACTATTAGATATGAGCTGAGATACACCCCGTATACACCATATCAGGGGTATTACACAAATCTTCAAATATCACTAACACTATAAGATAAGAGCTGTGTATACCCCCCGTATACACCATATCAGGGGTATTACACAAATCTTCAAATATCACTAACACTATAAGAAATGAGCTGCGTATACTCCCAGTATACACCATATCAGGGGTACTACACAAATCTTCAAATCTCACTAACACTATTAGATATGAGCTGTGCATACTCCCCGTATACACCATATCAGGGGTCCTATACAAATCTTCAAATATCACTTACACTATAAGATATGAGCTGTGCATACTCCCCGTATACACAATATCAGGGGTACTACACAAATCTTCAAATATCACTAACACTTTAAGATATGAGCTGTGTATACTCCCAGTATACACCATATCAGGGGTCCTACACAAATCTTCAAATATCACTAACACTATAAGATATGAGCTGTGCATACTCCCCGTATACACCATATCAGGGGTATTACACAAATCTTCCAATATCACTAACACTATAAGATATGAGCTGTGCATACCCCCCGTATACACCATATCAGGAGTATTACACAAATCTTCAAATATCACTAACACTATAAGATATGAGCTGTGCATACTCCCAGTATACACAATATCAGGGGTACTACACAAACCTTCAAATCTCACTAACACTATTAGATATGAGCTGTGCATACTCCCCGTATACACCATATCAGGGGTCCTACACAAATCTTCAAATATCACTAACACTATAAGATATGAGCTGTGTATACTCCCCGTATACACCATATCAGGGGTCCTACACAAATCTTCAAATATCACTAACACTATAAGATATGAGCTGTGTATATTCCACGTATACACCATATCAGGGGTCCTACACAAATCTTCAAATATCAGTAACACTATAAGATATGAGCTGTGTATATTCCACGTATACACCATATCAGGGGTCCTACACAAATCTTCAAATATCAGTAACACTATAAGATATGAGCTGTGTATATTCCACGTATACACCATATCAGGGGTCCTACACAAATCTTCAAATATCACTAACACTATAAGATATGAGCTGTGTATACTCCCCGTATACACCATATCAGGGGTCCTACACAAATCTTCAAATATCACTAACACTATAAGATATGAGCTGTGTATACTCCACGTATACACCATATCAGGGGTCCTACACAAATCTTCAAATATCACTAACACTATAAGATATGAGCTGTGCATACTCCCCGTATACACAATATCAGGGGTCCTACACAAATCTTCAAATATCACTAACACTATAAGATATGAGCTGTGCATACTCCCCGTATACACCATATCAGGGGTCCTACACAAATCTTCAAATATCACTAACACTATAAGATATGAGCTGTGCATACCCCCGTATACACCATATCAGGGGTCCTACACAAATATTCAAATATCAGTAACACTATAAGATATGAGTTGTGTATACCCCCGTATACACCATATCAGGGGTCCTACACAAATCTTCAAAACTAAGTGTTAAAATATCAAATAAACGTAATCACTTTATATATGCAAGAGTACATAAAATAAGATAGTTTGCTTTTGCTAAAACAGTTAAACACAAATGGTAAGAACAACAGTTCACGTCATGATGTGGATGTGCACGTGTAGCAACATGTTCGCCACAAGGAGAGTATGATTTATTCTTATTTTTTAAATATGATTTTAGATTCACGTTTTCAACGAAAGAAAAACATAAATTAAGAATTGTTCAAATTTTGGAAATTGTAATTGAGTCAAGCCTTTCGCACGGTTTTTCTATTTGCAAAAAAATATATTGATTGCCTAATAAATGATGCATTTAAATAATCGATTATCTTTCAATTAGGTGGTGCTATATCAAACTTATATGCCATGTTGGCGGCTCGACAAGTAGTATGCCCAGGTATTCGGGACAAGGGAATGCCCAATAACATGCGATTCGCTGTGTATACATCGGAACAGGTAGGTCTGAATTTAAATTAACTTTCATTTTACAACACTAGTATCTAGTTAAAATATGTATACTGTATTTGATATCAAAATAATTTCTGTCAGACATGTATATTGTCTTTCATTGGTTATGCCATGTCCGGTAGTCATTAATAAACATGTATCTCTTAAACCTTTTTATGCTCGTGTTTCCCTCCAGTTTAATTCATAATTATTATTGTAGCTCGATAACTTCAATCTATTTGTACTTTTAAATGTTTTTAAAATTTTAAATTTACTTAAAACTCATCAACCTAGTCAAAATATCAAGCATTAATCACATGCTTCTCGTTATATTCATCTAGTCATATCTCTAAGCATCCATGCAATATTTACCTACTTGCTACCCAGTCACCTCCATCTAGTCGTATCCCTAAGCATCCATGCAATAATCACCTACTTGCTACACAGTCACCTCCATCTAGTCATATCCCTAAGCATCCACGCAATATTTACCTACTTGCTACATAGTCACCTCCATCTAGTCGTATCCCTAAGCATCCACGCAATATTTACCTACTTGCTACATAGTCACCTCCATCTAGTCGTATCCCTAAGCATCCACGCAATATTTACCTACTTGCTACATAGTCACCTCCATCTAGTCGTATCCCTAAGCATCCACGCAATATTTACCTACTTGCTACACAGTCACCTCCATCTAGTCATATCCCTAAGCATCCACGCAATATTTACCTACTTGCTACATAGTCACCTTCATCTAGTCGTATCCTTAAGCATCCAAGCAATATTTACCTACTTGCTACATAGTCACCTCCATTTAGTCGTATCCTTAAGCATCCAAGCAATAATTACCTACTTGCTACACAGTTACCTCCATCTAGTCGTATCCCTTAGCATCCAAGCATTAATTACTTACTTGCTACCCAGTCACCTCCATCTAGTCGTATCCCTTAGCATCCAGCATTAATTACTTAATTGATACTCAGTCACCACCATCTTGTCGTATCCCTAAGCATCCATGAATTAATTACTAACTTGCTACCCAGTCACCTCCATCTAGTTGTATCCCTATTTATACAAGCACTAATCACCTACTTGCTACCCAATCACCTGTATTTGGTCGTTCTTAAGAATTATTCATTTGCTACTCGGTTACCCCCACTAAGATGTACATAACTCTTACATTATTCATTTGCTACTCGGTCAACCCCACTAAGATGTACATAACTTTTACATTATTCATTTGCTACTCTGTCACCCCCACTAAGATGTACATTACTCTTACATTATTCGTTTGCTACTCGGTCAACCCCACTAAGATGTACATAACTTTTACATTATTCATTTGCTACTCGGTCAACCCCGCTAAGATGTACACAACTCTTACATTATTCATTTGCTACTCTGTCACACCTACTTAAATGTACATAACTCTTACATTATTCATTTGCTACTCGGTCACCCCCACTAAGATGTACAAAACTCTTATATTATTCATTTGCTACTCGGTCAACCCTACTAAGATGTACATAACTCTTACATTATTAATTTGTTACTCTGTCACCCCTACTTAGATGTACATAACTCTTACATTATTCATTTGCTACTCGGTCAACCCCACTAAGATTTACATAACTCTGACATTATTCATTTGCTACTCTGTCACCCCCACTAAGATGTACATAACTCTTACATTATTCATTTGCTACTCGGTCAACCCCACTAACATGTACATAACTCTTACATTTTTTATTTGCTACTCGGTCAACCCCACTAAGATGTACATAACTCTTACATTATTCATTTGCTACTCTGTCACCCCTACTTAGATGTACATAACTCTTACATTATTCATTTGCTACTCGGTCAACCCACTAAGATGTACATAACTCTGACATTATTCATTTGCTACTCTGTCACCCCCACTAAGATGTTTATTACTCTTACATTATTTATTTGTTACTCGGTTACCTCCACTAAGATGTACATGAACTCTAACATTATTCACTTGCTACTCGACTCCATGTAAACTGAGGAATTGTTGAAGACAAATGGTGCTTAGGCCAACCACGTGGTAAAACTAACATCAAAATCAATTTGTATATAAGGTTATGATTGCATTATGATTCTAAGGATAGAATCAATATACTAGTATTCTATTCTGAATAATCTATTCGATATGGCGTCTGTTATCTAATTTACTAAACATTTCAGAGTCACTTTTCCATCAAGAAATCGGCTATTCTACTCAGTATTGGGCTTGAAAATGTGTTCAGCATAAAAACAGATCAAAGGTAACACGATTACGGAATTATACTTAAAACAGGAAACAATACATTCAACATAAAATATAATGTTTGTAATGTGTGATCAGGAAATATTGAGATAATCGAATAAAAGTATTTCACACAGAAGTCAACTCATATAATAGCCTCGTTTCTAAAGAATAAAATCATAAAATTATATCAAATATGATGAAATCAGTGATTTATAACACAACCATAATTGTCTTAAGTTACTATCGGGGTTCCATAGAATGTCGTTTAAGCCCTCTTTAAAGAATAATAAACTTAACAATAAAGACAGTTTAAATGTAAAAACATATATACCATGCTGCTGCTTATAACGAGTTGTAAGATTTGATCGTTTGTGATTGTTTATACCAGAATGTAACGGTATACGTGGTATGCTATTTTCAGGGGGAAAATGTTAGTAAAGGACCTGAAGGAGAGAATCGAGACAACCATCGCTGATGGATTCACTCCGTTGATGGTCAATGCCACATGTGGGACAACTGTACTTGGTGCCTACGATCCAATAAGCGACATTGCCGACATATGCGAAGACAACAATATATGGCTCCATGTTGATGTAACACCGCTATTGTTTACATTAATAAAGCATTTCTCTAAACTATTAATGTTTTAATTGACGAGGTTTAAAGTATATGAGCCGGGCCCATTTACCTCAGACAGTATCGCGTCTGACAATAAATACAGGGGTCGTGAGTCATCGCCCTGACACAGTCTCTGTGACGAATGGTGAACGACATTGCGCCCCGTTGTCATTCGTCTTTCTTCGCTGATTTAATTGGAAAAGTTATCAGATGAGTGTTATCGAGTTAACGTTCCATGATTCCAGGAAAGAATGGTTACGTATCTCTGTTAGGCATCGTTGGCATAGAAATAAAGCTAAATATTCAAATACACAAACCCCTTTAATGGTAAACCCGAACTTTGTTTTTATTATTTCTATTCGCTTGGAATCATGGCGCTCATCGATCGTTGCACTTATACCATTACTAGAGTGTCGTAGGGCAGGATGATTGGGGTGGGAGGGGATTACCTCACGCACCTCGTCTTAAAACGTGGTAAAACATAACACATTGTTTCTATTTCCTCTTCTTGCTAAAGTTTCTTTTAACAAATATTATTACACTTTTTACCATATGATAAAAATGCATATTTTGTTTTTAATTGAATGATACATTGTTATTTATAAATACATAATCTGACGTATCTGCCATAAGTATACTAAAGATTATTGTGAGTATTTAATTATACCAGACATATGCTGAAAATGATTATCGAGCAAGTTTGTTTCTTATTTTACCAGTGCAATTCATGTTTTATAATTTGTATTTATGATTGTATTTATGTTTGTATTTATGATTGTATTTATGATTGTATTTATGATTGTATTTCAATTATATCCAGGGGGCATGGGGAGGAAGCGTTTTGTTTTCAGAAAATCACAAACATTTGATGGCAGGTGTTCAAAGGTATTATTTTATTTTCTTGATCATCTTATCTAAATATGATATCAAATTATCGATATTGTTGGCACATTACTTATATTCTAGTTTATGTATATCTCTGTTAGGGCTGTTCCGATATACCTGTATACAGGTTAATTGCGGTTTGTTTATGTGCAATATATGTGACAGTGTCCGTGTCGGCCATACCGCGATACAGTCGTAGGTTATACATAATTCAATTTCCTTTAAAATAAAGCCGAAATACAACATCAGATCTATTCAAATGATTTAATACTGAGATATCAAACAAATAGCATTGCTACCGTATTCTATTTATAAATCTTAAATCTGCTAGGCTCACGCTGTCGGTCGCCAAAGGCACCAGTTTGCGATAAAGAATAAATATATCAAGAACATTTCGCAAGTAAATAAAACAAATGTTTCGGGTAAAAGGTTGTTTCAATATCTTATAAGAAAACATCATCGAATAACGATTGAAAACTAAGTTAATATAGTTTATTTACGTATATAAAACCACTTCTTCCTTTGTTTTGTCCAATTGTAAGGATGGTTGCATTAAAAGACGGCACATATTTTTCGAAGTGCGGCTCCGTTTATGTTTTTGCAATAATGGGATGTTTTTAGGTTTTTTTCAGCCCTGCATGTAGAGCTATTATCGGTGCTAGAGGCTTCACTTCCGCATTTTAAATGTTCAATAATTATGTGTGAACAAAAACTATATTTAAGTAAAAAATAAAACCCCGTTTGACATTCAAACTTTAAATTTCAATTTGCATTTAAAAAAAATGAAGGAAATTGGAAAAAATAAAAACAAAAGAATAAGCTGTTTTGCAATATCATAGTCTATTTATCAACATAGGTAGAGCTAGTATCGGTTCTAGTCTCTATAGCTCCGACTTTGCATTTCAATGTGCATATATGAATTGTGCTAGTAAAGCTCCAATTGGCAGTCAAACTTTAATTTTTATTTGCATATGAAAATAAAAGGAAATTTGAAACAAATAAAACGTATAAAACAAACAATCAACAGTTCTGCGTTACCTACAAAATACGTAATTATTTGTCTCTTGATACTTGTGTATTTCAAATATATGAGAACCACAAAGCAAAAGTAAGATTGTTTTCTTATGTTATCGCGGTACGCATTGTATCGGAAGTGTCCTGACAATACACAGTCTAAATTTCTGTTAACATCATTGATATCAAGTGTAAGGACTATGGTTGTAAAATAATACAGTAAAGAAGGTATTAATTAACTGACAGATCTTTACTAATAACTATTATAACACATTTCCCTCTTTTAACATAAACTAAAACCCTAACATTAAATGTGTAGGTCAAAAGTTAATTACTGTAAAATTAGCAAAATTTACTTTTCGGTATATTAAGCTTATGATACTGATTTGATATTTCAAATTGCAGAGCCTCGTCCATGACATGGAATCCACACAAAATGATGGGAGTCCCACTGCAATGTTCAGCCATATTTCTTAAGACTAAGGTAAGTGATTATCTTAGATACATTTTCTTTTTCTAGCTTTTATTATTTAGCTAAGCAAACATGTAGAGATTGGGCTATATCTGACTAAAAGCCTTTTTATTTTATATGCTTCTCATATGATTTGCCAAACTATCAGGCTCAGCATGCAATTATCTTGTTGTATAATCTATGTGCTACATGACCATGTTTGGTTCTCGGGGTCAGTACGCACTTATTACAATCTCTTCCAAATGGTAATTTATTGGGTAAATATACACACATACTATAAAACTTCTATTCACGCAATAATATAACGTGCCGTCGGATTGATGATGCATTCGCTGTTATTTTAATATTTCTGTCTTATATTAGTTTAAAACAAAAAAGGAAGTGTAAGTAACCCGAATTGGTATACCTGTCTATACAGGGTATACTGGCCCGTGCCAACCAGCTGTGTGCAGATTACCTGTACCAGAAGGACAAAGTATACAACACGGCGTACGACACGGGAGACAAGGCAATACAGTGTGGACGTCACAATGACATCTTCAAATTATGGCTTATGTGGAGATCCAAAGTAAGTATGACAATAAGGTTGGACATGATGTATAAAGTCAATGTATTTTTATTATTATATTGTGTTTTTTATCAAATGGTAATTGTATTATTAAATGGTATTTGTGTTATGCATTTTTATGAGTTACTAGGATGTCTCTCAGTGAATTATTTGTATAAGTTTACTTTAAAAAAGTAATATTATAATTTAGTTTAGTTTAAACATATTTTATTACGTATGTTACATATATCAAAATATACAAATGAACATAAAATGATAACAAAATATATAACATATGGAAATGGATTGAACTACAAGTTATAAAAACATTAGTTACAGTTCTCTCAAAAATATTATCAATGATATTTACATTGTTTTAGATAATAGCATGTAGATTTAATTGAAAATATTAAATTAGTAAATATACATATAAATATCAATATTTGATTTCAGTGATATTTAATAATTAGATATTTATTACAGTCTGAAATGAAATAAACTGGCAATCGTTAATATATCATATATAAAGTACGATGCGTTTAGGTACGATTTATCAACATGATTTTATATGCATCATTACCATGCTAAGAGTTTCAATGTATGTCCATAGGGTGACCAAGGATTCTCACGGCAAATAGATAGAAATTTTGAAATGTCAAGGTAATACAATTTTAGTAACATTCAACAATAATATAACTAATATGTTAAAAACATAAATACAAATAATTTTTCAGTTCGTTTGTATATAAATGTATTCATGATTATTTAGAAATATCATCTATAAGAAACTTAGTTAATTTTTGCAAAATAATATTTCTCTTTTGAGTGTCATTCATACTCAAACATAATATTTCCCATATATGTATGGTATGATTTGTAGGTATTTCCTAGAGAAGCTAAAGAACAGGGTAGATTTTGAACTCGTTCTGGAGGAGGTAAACACGTTTGTTGATAACAAAAATAGTAATATATATCTGTCTTAACAATATGCAATATGCATATGGAAAACAAAATAAATGAACAGCAAACAAGATAGTAATTTTTTTTTATAAATGATTTTAATCTAATAAAACTTAATATATGTATGTGTGCATTTTATATCTGAAATTACTGAATCATTGTCGCCGTCAAGCTTATTCATTTTATAGAACATTTATTAATGAATTGAACACTTTGAGAAAGTATGAGAGTATATCTTGGCAAATGTGGTTTTATATCCCATGACAAAATATTTGCCATGGATAAAACCTGATATAGATAATACGAGTCATCAAATTTGTTCCGTAAACACTGATATGGTGTACTGTCTGGATTAAATTTTTGAAATTTATATCATACCTCATTTTTTGTATGCTTGTTTTACTTTTAAATGTTACTTCATCAATATTTATTATAGATAGAGGGACCAAATGTGTGCTTCTGGTACGTTCCTGATACAATAAAGCAAATAAAAGAGCCTAGCGACAGGAAATTCCAGTTACACAAGGCAAGTTCTACTTGATTTAGTTAAGCTAGGCACATAGGGCAATACACTTATAATGTTTATCCTATCACAATTCATTATTAGTCATAATAATAGAGATAGGTGCAAACCTAGTATCCTCTTTTTAACATGACTCAGTTCCAGTGTTACATATTATTACATTATTAATTAGTGCATCAGATTGTTTTTGGATAGCTTTAATTTTTTTATAAATAATAAATATGACAAAATGTTACGTTAATGGTAAATAACAATTCATTATTATCAACTAACTGCTGTGTATCAAAATGAAGTTAACTTTTCACCTTAATGTCTTATTATTTTATCGCGCCAAGATGTTGCAAGAAGATAAAATCTTTATATTTACTCGTATTTTCAACACTGGTGTGACACCACGAGTGTTACAAAAATACAAATATGTTATTTTGTCAAAAATTAAAATTCTTAACTTATTGTGTACAGATATGCATCCTCATGTTATATTTTAATGCATGAAACTAAGTAACACTCGTCGCCACTAGCACGTTTAATAGTGTGCTTTGATTTGGTTTCCATTAACAACAATAACATCTATATAGATTCTCTGATAATGCTGTATATCAATTAAACAATAATTATAATTAAGCTTTCTAATTATTTGCTAAGTAATACCGCTTCTGATAAAGTTATTGACATTTATACAGGTGACGGCAAAACTGAAGGCGTTGATGATGGAGAACGGGTCGATGATGATACAGTATCAACCACTTGGAGATCGTCCTAATTTCTTCAGGATAGCCTTCTCCAATCCACAGATCACAACGTCTGATTTAGATTTTGTGGTGCAGGAGATAATTCATTTGGGAAAACAGTTAGAATAACTATGGGATGTCGGAGGACGAGACAAACTTTCATTGGCTTAGTTTAAACAGTTGTCATTGTTGACATATAATTTTACTGTCAATGTTGACTTATAGTGCAAGTTGGTTAAGTTTAAACAATTGTCATTTTCCATGTTGATATATAATGCAACTGCAGAAAAGCAATGGGTTAAGGGTGAATCAAGGTCGATCATGAGTTAGTCAATATATGAAGCAACTACAATAAACAAAAATGTTCAGAACTGACATCTCCAGTTATATTAGTATATTACTCTTCAGCAATTGCATGGAAACTACGTTATTGTATTTAGCAAAAGCAACTGAGAAAAAAAGAAAATAAAGATTTTTATTAATCATAGGTAGATTTTGAGTATTAATGTTCGGTGAGGTGAGATAATTTAGCAACATTCAGGAAATGTAGATTAAGGAAAGGTTGCTTAAGTTAGTAACAACATGTATTAGAGAGTAGAAATATGTTCATTGGTTGCATCAAACGTGTTATAACTCTAGTACAAAATTAATATTTATATACCATATATAGTTTTAAACGTGATATTTTAAAATAATTATGAGTGGTTTAAATCATATCTTTCCCATTCTTTTACAACGCATGTCAATTAATTTCTTAAATCTCGAACTGGTCTTAAAATTAAATTAACTAGAAATAACCGTTGTATTATACATTATCTTTTATCCCGCTGTAGTTATGTCCCTTAGTTAATTCACTATTATCATACTATCTAGTATATTAATTGTTATATTCTGTTGCTTAATGTCAATGAAAACACACCACGTATTATTTCGGTTAACCGGACCTAAAACACTATTTTAGAGCCATTTTAGTATCGTCAGTATAGTTACTTCCTTTGGTCGTTCACTGGTGACATATATAGAATAAACATTTGTAGAAATATACATTGTATTTATTGTTCACTTTTGAAATAAACAATGTATATATAGTATATATGTGAAAGATGTTTTGCTAGACGTATGCTTCTCACTATCATATAGTATATGTAAACAATTGTATTAGTACAAACGTATGTACTATTTTGACACCATATATATATATATATATATATATATATATATATATATATATATATATATATATATATATATATATATATAGGAATAAGAATATATTAACAACCAGACAGAAACCTACAGACAAGATTACGGCACCCAGTTACATTGTAAACCAGTACTGTAACAAAAAAAAATAGGTTGTTGTGGCCTAATTTAGTAGTGTCAAGTAGTACGTGTCTATTGAAATGTTATTGGCTATATTGGGAGCAGATAGCATGGGTTCGTTAAAACGTATCGATAGCTCGATAGGAGTAACGTTTTTAATATCTTTATACATATTCTTTGATTAAAGAATAAATCATTTTGAAGTTTATTTCATGAAATTCCATTAAGTATTCAGAAAGTTAGAATAATCAAACGGGTTTATTATTTATAAAACTCTTTTAAATTTACATTGGGCCAAATATCGTAAAAGCTGCATCGTACCATATCTTACGATATATTGATAATTGTTGTTTTATAATTTGCACGAAATTCACTAAAGTACGTGGAGTGTTTTACTATATATGTCTGACTGTATTATGGAAACACCGTCCAGTCTAGCAGAAACATCTTTCGGAATTGTCATGACGAGAAGAATTGAGCATGTAACTGTTCCATTACATAACGGCATATAGGTATGCGAATTTTATATTATGTTGTATATGGTTGAGATATTTAAACGTCTGCTAGATATATTTTAACATAATCAGATCTGAGTAAAGTTGTATAAATTGTTCATATTCATTCTGATGAGAATGTCTGTAATTTAATTTCACATCCGCGGTATTGAGAATTGTTTTGTTAGAATATAGGCCGTGGAATCTAAGAACGTATTTTGAGCTGTTGATAACGTGTTTACGATGAAGTATTGAAACTCATCACGTTAGAATTGATTGATATGTGTAATTAAATTTGGTGGATGCTTATTCTGATATTTACCAAGTCAATAGATAAAGAATTGGTCCGTGATTGTTTATATTTTAAATGAGAAATTAGATAGAGATACAATTGCTACTTTGGGATTGACGGAGGTCATATATCAGATGTTGATGAATCTACCATGAAACTGTTAGAAGGTAAGAATTATATGCACTGTTATCATATATTGATAAAAATGCCATGAAATTGATAGATGGTAAGTAACAGACGCCATGTCATTACGTATTGAGTAACAAGTAAATCTGAGTTTATATGTATATATATATATATATATATATATATATATATATGCGTCACATACGTCTTAAAACGGCTACAATATATATATATGTTTTAAGACGTATGCGACGCATGTGTCCGCTACGTTAACGACGTGTAGACTGTCAACTGGTGGTAGTACCGTCATAAGGACAGCAACCCACTTAATCATTATATGGACGACTTGACGATCCTGGCGTCATAGTACTGTCGAAGATAGTTGGTACGAGGCGACGTAAAGCCATATAACACAGTACAGAGTTCTAGGGAAGATAACCTGTTTAAATAGCCATCACCACGAGGAACGATTGATGCTCTATCTACGATAATCCGGACGCAGTAGTAGTATCTTAAATATAATATAAGTGTATTTTAAAAACAGTTATAGCAATCGTGTGATGTTAGCAGTTTGGATATATACGGAACGTGCAGATGAATGATTAAGAAAGTGTTAATTCCATCATAGGACCTTTTTAAACAAGTTGTGTTTTGTTGAGCAATTAGCTTTAAATTGTATAAATTGTATAATTGTATATTCGTAATTTTATTCATGTAAAATTAAAATTGTCAATTGTAAATTTTATTTTGAGTATACTTGAATTCTATCCTCGTGAGTTGTCGGCCTTGGTCATTATGCTTCAACTACACAAGACCATACAATCAACCACCTCAATGCAGATGGCTTCAAAAATAGCTTGTATGCATGTACAATGATCTTACACGTAGGTTGTGTTGATACTTTATATGAGTAAATTCCAGTTAGAAATGCATAACTACAAAAACGCTATTTAAGGGGAAGACATGGAAACCCGTTGGGTCATATAGATATAGTGAAATCAAAATAGAGCTATTTCCATAAAGGGAGATTATTTAAATCGTAACAGCGGTACTTTCGATTTCAGGATCTTGTTAGATGCACGTTAACAAAGTATGATAATATCTTAATATGCTTATTTATGAATATATATGTATAAAACTACGGCAAGCCCGCCCAGTTACAGTGCAAACCAAGGACACAAGACAATAGAATCAACCACCAAATAGAAATAGTTTTATTCATAGATTATATACAATGATCTAATGCGTTCCACGTCTGAACCGTAGAGACAAATCCCATAATTGTTCTGATAGCTTGTATGAGCACCAACAACAACAATAAAAACAACAACAACAGAAACTACAACAACAACAACAACAACTTCCGTATTACAGCCCTTGCGTCACACTCCTTAAGATGTTAAATTAAAGGTAAACAAAGTGGACGATTGATTCATAGTTTCAGTAAATATACCAAATAATGCCCCTAAAATAGTACATGATTCATTGTGTCAATAAATATACCAAATATTCCACTGAAATAATAATTGATTAATGGTGTCAGTTAATATACTAAATACTTCCCCTAAAACAGTACATGATTCATGGTGTCAGTTAATATACCAAATATTCCACTGAAATAATAAATGATTCATGGTGTCAGTTAATATATCAAATACTTCCCCTAAAATAGTACATGATTCATGGTGTCGGTTAATATACCAAATACTCCACCTGAAATTATATGTGATTCGTAGTGTCAGTAAATATACCAAATATTCCACCGGAAATAATATACGATTCGTAGTGTCAGTAAATATACCAAATACTCCACCTGAAATATTCCACCTAAAATAGTATATGCTTCATGGTGTCACTAAATATACCGAATATTCCACCTAAAATAGTATATGATTCATAGTACAAAATAATCCACCAGAAATAGTATATGATTCTAAGTGTTAGTAAAATATCATATATTCTACTTAAATGGTATATGATTGATGGTGTTGGTAAATATACCAAATATTCCCAAATATTCCACCTAAATAGTATATGATTGATGGTGTCAGTAAATATACCCAATATTTCACCTGAAATAGTATATGATTCATTGTGTCAGTAAATTTACAAAACAATCCACCAGAAATAGTATATGATTCTAAGTGTCAATAAATATATCATATATTCTACCTAAATAGTATATGATTGATGGTGTCAGTAAATATACCAAATAAAATAGTACATTATTCATGGTGTCATTGAATATACCAAACATTCCCCCTGCTATAGTATACGATTCGTAGTGTCAGTAAATAAACCAAATATTCCACCTGAAATAATATTCGAGTCGAAGTGTCAGTAAAAATACCAAATATTCCATCTAAAATAGTAACGAATGATGCTGCCGCCTTGGTCAGTATTAATATTCTGGTGCATAGAACAACATATTGCAGAGCTGAAAAAAAAACTGTTTGAATATATGAGTTATAAATAAATGAATTTTGAGCCTTTACAAGCTTTTCCGTATGAAAAATGACACAGAATCACCAAGTTAAGATCCTATACATTTTATAAACCAATACTAAGGCCTTTTTAAATAAATAAAAATGAAATAAGATTAACTTAAAAAATATATTAAAAACAAAACTCATAAGTTCAACATTTTAACCACTCGGCCACTGACACACCTTGCCACCTAGTTATTTTCTTATATTAAAACATAATCATTCAATTGTTTCTCTCGTGAATAAAGGAAAAATATATCAATTGATTTAACGGTTGTCTTTTTTGTCGTAATGGCATCTTTATTATCGACTGTGTTGCTGAAATCGGACGCGAATCTCTTGTTAACAGCCATTTGAAAATTACGCCTCATTCGGAGCATCTCAGTTTTCATAGTTGCGTTCCGCTAACGCTTAGAATTCCCAGCGGCTATTTTTTTTTAGTAACCGTGGTATATCGTAATTTTATGCACAGTTTTTACAAAACTCAAAGTGAATACTGTTCAATATCATATAGTATTGCGTAAATGAAAATTTTTTCTGGCCAATCAGAATCCATTTATTTATAGATCATAATATTAAATGACACTATGAATCATATACTACTTCAAGTGAAAATTTTTGTTTATTTAATGATGACATGGACCGCGTCATGGAAAAACAATAATTTCTAACCAACAACATCCAACAATTGCCTGATATAGACAGTTTATCTGTTTAACTGTGTTTTATAACCTGGGACGGTCGTTCTTTATTCATGTGGTATAAACTTATATATTATTGTTAATCAATCATGATAACCGTTATAGTTGGAGGCATCGAATTTGGTTTGTTTACTGATTAAATTGACCTTGATCTTGGCTATAATGATCCTTAGTAATAAAGTTTAAATAATTATACACGAAAATGTCTTAAATGGTATCAAAAAGTTGAAGTATAATTTTTGCTACAACCTATTTATAGAAAAGTCTTATTCCATGTAATGATTTTGCCACTAGTCTCGATAAATAATATAAACTTCTATAATAACAGATTAATATTTGATTTATTTGATAGAAGGTGAATGATTTCATTGACCTAACAATAAACCTTAACTCGATTGTCATTGGTTTAACATCTATCAGTTGGTTATACATCACTTATTAATCTTGCAACGTATTAAGTTATTGGTTCACTGCTACGCTTCGTTACCGCTAACTTAATTTCTTTTAAGATCAATAAATGACCTATAAACTATAAAAGTAGGTACGATGCAAACCAAAAACACAAGATCAAGGCATCTACCAACCTTATGGTGTCAACCATGACTTATATACTATGGTTTTATCTCATAACATAAATTGATATTTTTAACGCAAAAGATAATGAATTATGTAATACAAATCAATCATATATAGGTAAAAGTGACATACTGTTACAAAATTAAAGTGAATTAAAGTGCAATAATGTCTCCAAGAAAGTGCGATTAAAACAAGGCAAAACACCTTTTTCATTGAATTGATGGATAAATGTTATAATTTTTATGCCCCTTCCCAAAAGTTTTTGGGGTGGCATATAGTAATCGCAGCGTCCGTCCGTCCGTCCGTCCGTCCGTCCTTCCGTCCGGTATTTCGTTTCCGGCCAGTAACTTTGTCATGCATAGATGGATTTTGTTGATTCTTGCAACAAATGATCAACAGAACATGATGACGTGTCGCGAGTAAGACCCACACCCGTACCTCAAAGGTCAAGGTCACAATTTGAGTTTGTTTGACAACACTTTGAGTTTATGTGAGATTTCGTTTCTGGTCTGTAACTTTGTCATGCAGAGATGAATTTTAATGATACTTGCTACAAATGATCAACATAACATCATGACATGTTGGGGGGCATGTGACACTTAACAGTGACATTTCTTGTTTTTACCTTTATTTTTTTTTTTTTTTGTTTTTTTGTTGTTTTTTTTTGCCTTCGATATCAAAAAATGTCATGAGTATTTCTGAACATTAATTAATGTTTTTGCTAAAGTTGTAAATCTAACATGTAGTGTATCTGTCACTTTAAAAATATATAATTATCCTAATGCACAAAATACTGAACAAAGATAATATACGGTGACCCTTGGTAACCCTTTACAGCAAATAGGGTGTGTACTGTTGTATGTTTATTATTACACAATACCACATTTCATGAATAGATGCTTTGTGTATAATACATCGAAGGATTTGTGGATAGTGTTCGTCTGGCCATCCATGTGCCCAGGACAGCGAATAAGTAAACACACACGATCTGGTTTCCGTGGTTGATTAATAAACAGGAAAACAATTTGCCTGAAAATGCATATGTATATTTTGGCTATTTATTCAGATTCATATTTTCATAGTGTTAAGTCGCAGTAAGTTTTATTCTCGCCAATAAACATCCCCAATCTCCCAATCTCAATATTGTAACTCTGGGAAGGACACATCTTCGGCAACAATTATTCTATCGCTTTCTCTTTATAATTTTCTCTCATTTTTGTTTTGATAAGGGTTTTAGTGCGAGCATTTAATATTCGTGTCGGGATTACCGACACCGGTATCTCGACTAGTACTTAGCGAGGTATAGAGATTAAATCTATCAATGCTTACCAATTCTTCTTAATTGACGTATTCTGACGGACCCCGTCACATTTTTCGGTGGGGATAAGAATATAATGAAAAAATGTGCAAATTTATATTGTTGGTCTCGGTAAAGTTTTATGTTTATATTGAACATGCATCGTTATATGTTTATTATCATGCCAGTACATGTATATTGTTGGATGTTATAATTGTAAGCCCTTATATATTATGATTATGCTCAATGATAATATACAGTCACAATTGGTGATCCCTTACTGCATATTGGAGTTGTATTGTTGTTAGTCCACAATACCATAGTTCATAAATATGTATATACATATATAGTGTTGCTTGGATATACATCACACCAACTTTTCACACGAAGACATAAATAAACGACGATATTCACAAAAATATACGCGTGAGCACGTCCTTGTATACACAATTGAATGAAATCACACATAAGTAATAACGAATTTGTTGTATATGTGATAAGGTAAGTTAAGGACGTTTTCTTTAGCTTTTATCATTTGTTTCCTATCAATAGAATTTTATGAAATATTACATTAGTTAACTTAAATGAATGTTCATGCAATATCAGAAATAAAAAACACACTTGTTACCAAACATATTGGTTGGTATTATCTTGTCATAAACATACCCCCTCTTTAAACTTTGGATTTTTTTTTTGTAGATTTTACAAGCAATGCGCAAACAATATTTAAAATTGTTTACTTCTAGTATTTGAATTAAAACTAATACATAGAATGCAAACGTATAATAATAATTGTCATGGAAATCATTAGCTTGAATATAACTATTTAGAGTTTTTAAAACAAAATAATTTCGGCAGAGTGTCAAATAATTTCAATTTCGCAATCAAAATATAGCGTTTTCTTATATTGATAAAGCGTATGGATTAAATTTGCCTAGATACCTATTCTGGTGGCATTCAAAATAAAAAAAAAACACTTTACAGCGTAATTTGAGAAGAAAAAACTGTTAAAGTATATCATCGTTAAAGAATTTGCAGTTGCAAAATTAAAATATTTACACTAAATAAGCATATTTGTATGAAGATATATTTTATATCCAGATTAAATTGCTATAAACAAAGTAGTTTCCCTTCGTGCGCTGATATGGTGCGCATGAAAAACTGTACCAAACGTCCTATTCTTTTGTTCATATTCTGCAATTCATACTTCAGTTGAATGTAACTGTGACTCATACTTCAATTAAGATTAAATGTAACTGACACATCAGTTGAAATAAATAGCAACTCATAAATCTGTGGAGATTGATAGTAACTCATACTTCAGTTGAAGTTAATAGTAACTTGTACATCTGTTGAAATTAATAGTAACTTATACACAAGTTTAAATTAATAGTAACTGATACATCAGTTGAAATAAATAGTAGCTCATACATCTGTTGAAATTAATAGCAACTCATACATCTGTTGAAATTAATAGTAACTGATACTTATGTTGAAATTAATAGCAACTCATACATCTGTTGAAACTAATTGTAACTGATACATCTGTTGAAATTAATAGTAACTGATACATCAGTTGAAATTAATAGTAACTCATACATCAGTTGAAATTAATTGTAACTGATACATCGGTTAAAATCAATAGTAACTGATCAGTTGAAATTAATTGTAACTGATACATCAGTTAAAATCAATAGTAACTGATACTTATGTTGAAATTAATAGTAACTGGTATATGTGTTAAAATTAATGGTAACTGATACTTCTGTTGAAACAAATAGTAACTCATACATCAGTTGAAATTAATAGTAATTGATACATCAGTTGAAATTAATAGTAACTGATACATCAGTTGAAATTAATTGTAACTTATACATCAGTTAAAATCAATAGTTACTGATCAGTTGAAATTAATTGTAACTGATACATCAGTTAAAATCAATAGTAACTGATACTTATGTTGAAATTAATAGTAACTGATATATGTGTTAAAATTAATGGTAACTGATACTTCTGTTGAAACTAATAGTAACTCATACATCAGTTGAAATTAATAGTAATTGATACATCAGTTGAAATTAATAGTAACTGATACATCAGTTGAAATTAATTGTAACATATACATCAGTTAAAATCAATAGTTACTGATCAGTTGAAATTAATTGTAACTGATACATCAGTTAAAATCAATAGTAACTGATACTTATGTTGAAATTAATAGTAACTGATATATGTGTTAAAATTAATAGTAACTGATACTTCTGTTGAAACTAATAGTAACTCATACATCAGTTGAAATTAATAGTAATTGATACATCAGTTGAAATTAATACTAATTGATACATCAGTTGAAATTAATAGTAACTCATACATCAGTTGAAATTAATTGTAACTGATATATCAGTTAAAATCAATAGAAACTGATACTTATGTTGAAATTAAAAGTAACTGATACATCTGTTAAAATTAATTGTAACTGATACATCAGTTGAAATTAATAGTAACTGATACATCAGTTGAAATTAATAGTAACTGATACTTATTTTGAAATTTATAGTAACTCATACTTATGTTGAAATTAATAGTAACTCATACATCTGTTGAAATTAATAGTAAATCATACATCAGTTCAAATTAATAATAACTGATACGTATGTTGAAATTAATAGTAACTTGTACATCTGTTGAAATTAATAGTAACCCATACATCAGTTGAAATTAATAGTAACTAATACATCAGTTGAAATTAATTGTAACTCATACATCAGTTGAAATTAATTGTAACTGATACATCGGTTAAAATCAATAGTAACTGATCAGTTGAAATTAATTGTAACTTATACATCAGTTAAAATCAATAGTAACTGATACTTATTTTGAAATTTATAGTAACTCATACTTATGTTGAAATTAATAGTAACTCATACATCTGTTGAAATTAATAGTAAATCATACATCAGTTCAAATTAATAATAACTGATACGTATGTTGAAATTAATAGTAACTTGTACATCTGTTGAAATTAATAGTAACCCATACATCAGTTGAAATTAATAGTAATTGATACATCTGTTGAAATTAATAGTAACTGATACATCAATTAAAATTAATAGTAACTGACACATCTGTTGAAATTAATAGTAACTGATACATCTGTTGAAATTAATAGTAACTCATACATCCGTTGAAAATAATTGTAACTGATACATCTGTTGAAATTAATAGTAACTGATACATCTGTTAAAATTAATAGTAAATCATACATCAGTTGAAATTAATAGTAACTCATACATCAGTTCAAATTAATAGTAACTGATACTTAAGTTGAAATTAATAGTAACTCATACATCTGTTGAAATTAATAGTAACTCATACGTCAGTTCAAATTAATAGTAACTGATACTTAAGTTGAAATTAATAGTAACTCATACATCTGTTGAAATTAATAGTAACTCATACATCAGTTGAAATTAATAGTAACTGTCACATCAATTAAAATTAATAGTAACTCATACATCAGTTGAAATATATTGTAACTTGTACCTAATAAATAAAGCACACATCGCACTCGGTAGGTAAGAAAAATAAGTAAATCGAGGTCGATTTTCTTTATTAGACACAAATGAAATACTAATCAATGTTATCAACATCTGTTTTGAAGATTTTGTAACCAGCATAAGCTCCACCACTGGAATGTTGCTGGACCTGTATTACACCGGGAAGGGAGCCATGGGAATTGTTGAAGAGTTAAAAACAAACCCGTCAAGTTTCAAAGGGAACATAATTTTGTTTATACACACCGATGAGTGTATAAATACTAGCTAGGTACAGAATCCATGTTTCTTGTTTTATTTCTTATTTAAGGATTTAAAACAAAGTTATTGCCTACTGACGGTAAACAACAGGAGCCAATTTCACAAAAATTTGTACGATAAATTTCACACGTAAACGTAAGATTTTTCTCGTATACGTAAGATAATGCATTTCACAAAAAATCGTAAACGTAAGTTGCGTCCTATATTTATCGTAACTTTAAGAGCGCCCTTTAGCACTCGTAAGTTTATTATTTTACTCGTAAGTGTAAAAATATGGCCGACATTTGACTGCAGAGATAGGCTGCTCGCCGGCAAATACGACGAGAACGGGTATTTCGCGATAGGGCGGAGATTTTAGACAACATGGACGATATAGACTTGATACGAAGATATAGATTTCCTCGTAGAGTTATATGAGAACTCTTTAACCTTGTTCGTGAAGACACAGAACGCCCAACACAGCGTTCCCATTCGCTGCCTGTTCATCTGCAGGTTTGTTTACATACATAGTTGAATATAAACCTTTACACATCTTAGTTAACACGGCTCAGTCCACTTTTATAAGGGTGCGTAAATAATCGGTTATCGATACTGTTAATTTATTCCAATAAAATGCGTATCAATAATGTATAAGAATCGTTTAAATGATTCTTAATATGTTTAACATGTATGCAATATGCTAGTTTAACGATGAAAACTCAAAATTGTGCTTTTAAGCTTATATTTACATTATATTTTCTAACTTTTTGAGATAATACATTATATTTTCTAACTGTTTGAGATAAAAGTATTACGTTTTCCATTTTAAAAATTAAAAAGTAGATTTATGCATTTAACCGCAAAGCCAATATCATCATTGGAACAGCAGCGTCGTCAACACTCGCATTTCATGGCAACTCTTACCATATAAATATAATAATCTCAAACACGCCTGCTAAACGCACTAATGATACAGACGCCTGTATCATACGTGCAACTTCCGGTTCAGAGTTAGATGACGTATTATCAAAATTGTTTTTAAACAATCCAAATAAATAGTTCGACCCGTTTTTTTTAAGCTTAAACTTGTAGACGATGTCTCATAAATATCGGGAGTAAGGTTTCTTTAAAAAAACGTTTTCTTCGGTTGAGACAATTTTGACATTTAGAGCTCTGCCTCGCCTTCTAAATCGGCCTCTATCGTTGTTCTAATCCCGACTTCAACCCTTATACTTACATGTATGTTTACATATAACATATAAATGTTTAATAAGTCTAAATTCTCCGACGATAAAATACATAGTAAAACGAAATATGCCAAAATGTGATCGGTACAGAGAGCGAGGAAATGGTACAGAACACGTTCTATAAAAATAAGAACAAAATACTTATGTCGAGTTGTGTACAACTGCACTGTCGAAACGTATTGGGCAATGTTTCCATCCCACTTAAAATCTTAAATACTACAACATACTCGTTAAAACATATCAATAAACTAACAGAAAACGTTTTGTCGGTTTGAAATGATCTAGGCCTACTTAACTTAAACTGTCATACGTAGGCTAGCTACCCAATAATGAATGCTGTCCGATGCGGAACTCAGCTGGCCTATTTGTTGTATTGGGCCCATGTTAACATCATGTATCTAGGTCTACCTACTGAACAGTCAATTGTTTGATTATTAGCGCCTCATCGAAAGTGGAGCTTAATGAACGGTTAACCCTGGATATTTTCCCAGCATTATGGTGTAAGTGATAGGAGGGAATGCCTCGGGGATTTGGTCCATTGTCGCCCCACACCCGAATATATATAGCAGTGTTAACATAAAAACCCAGACTTTCATAAACATCCATATATACACACTAGTGTCTGCACTCGATTGGGGAACAGTTGATGGTTATTAGTCCCCTTTTAGCTCGTCATTTTGTAAAAAGTGAAGAGCTATTATCATGACCCTGCCGTCGTCGTTGTTGTTGTTGTCGTCCACTGGTTAAAGTTTTATGTTAAGTTCAGCCTTTTCTTTCTTTCTGAACTAACTATCTTAGTTATAGTGACTGAACTTCATAAACACATTCGTATCATGTTGTACAAACAATGTATATGGCAAAGTTACCTAAATTTCCATACTATAAAACCATAGGTCGAAGTTTTTTTTGTTTAGCTTGTGTTTTAATCTATTTTGTTTTAAGGAACAGGTATTGATTCTGTAAACTGACCAAAATCTTTTTAAAAACGTTTACACCACTGACCTTGACTTTCATAACGAACTTAGTTAATACTTGCATTGTCAGGGATAAAGTTCTATGTTCAGCTCTATTTCTCAAGAAAAAATACTGCTTAAATGTTATAGTGACTAAACTTCATAAACACATTTATGTAATAGTAAGTGTTCATTAAGTCAATATGTAACCGAGTTTTCTTAAATGTTATTTTTTACTTAATGAACACTAACTGGCCTAGTGTTAAACGTTTTGACTGGCAGTTTATGTAACTCTGGGCGGAGCTACGATGAAAGCTGAGATGACTGATGTCTGAAAGCTATCCGCTGCTAAGGCCATTTCTAAGCATAGCTCGGTGGGCTTTATAGTTTGTAAACGACTTGTTCAAAATTCAATCAAGGGCGATTCTGTGCATGTCATTCACAAATGCGCAGTGATGACGAACTTCTTATATCAATAAACAAATTAAATATTAAGAACGGGCTTAATAATTAATTTTTATGCTGTTTTAACAATACAATTTCAATCATACACTATTTAAGGTGGAGTATTTGGTTTATTTATTGACACTATCAATCATATACTATTTCAGGTGAAAAATTTGGTATATTTACTGACACTCTCAATGACGTACTATTTCAGGTGAAATATTTGGTATATTAACTGATACTGTTAATTATACGCTATTTCAGGTGGAATGTTTGATGTATAAACTGACGCTATCAACCATACACAATTTCAGGTCGAATATCTGGTTTATTTACTGACACTCAAAATCATACACAATTTCAGGTGAAACATTTGGTATATTTACTGAAGCTATCAATCATACAATATTTCAGATGGAATATTTGGTATATTTACTGACGCTATCAATCATACAATATTTCAGATGGAATATTTGGTATATTTACTGACGCTACCAACCACACATTATTTTAGGTGGAATATTTGGTATATTTACTGACACTCTCAATCATACACAATTTCAGGTGGAATATTTGGTATATTTACTGACGCTATCAATCGTACGCTATTTCAGGTGGAATATTTGGTTTATTTACTGACACTGTCAATCATACACAATTTCAGGTGGAATATTTGGTATATTTACTGACGCTATCAACCATACACTATTTCAGGTGATATTTGGTGAATTTACTGACGCTATCAACCATTCACTATTTCAGGTGGAATAATTGGTTTATTTACTGACACTATCAACCATACAATATTTCAGGTTCAATATTTGGTTTATTTACTGACACTATCAACCATACACATTTTCAGGTGGAATATTTGGTTTATTTAATGACACTCTCAACCATACACTATTTCAGGTGGAATATTTAGTGTATTTACTGACACTATCAATCATACACATTTTCAGGTGGAGTATTTGGTTTATTTACTGGCACTTTCAATCATACACTATTTCAGGTGGAATATTTGGTGCATTTACTGACGCTGTCAACCATACACTATTTCAGATGGAATATTTGGTTTATATACTGACGCTATCAAACATACACTATTTCAGGTGGAATATTTGGTATATTTACTGACGCTATCAACCATACACAATTTCAGGTGGAATATTTGGTTTATTTACTGACGCTATCAACCATTCACTATTTCAGGTGGAATATTTGGTATATTTACTGACGCTATCAATCATACACTATTTCAGGTGGAATATTTGGTTTATTTACTGACACTCTCAACCATACACTATTTCAGGTGGAATATTTGGTATATTTACTGACGCTATCAACCATACACTATTTCAGGTGGAATATTTGGTTTATTTACTGACGCTATCAACCATTCACTATTTCAGGTGGAATATTTGGTATATTTACTGACGCTATCAATCATACACTATTTCAGGTTGAATATTTGGTATATTAACTGACACTATGAATCATGTACTATTTCAGGTGGAATATTTAATGATAAAATGGACCGCGTCATGGATAAGCAATCGTCTCCGACCAACAACATCCACCAATGGCCCGATATAGACAACTCAGCGTTCAATGATGTTTTATAACTTGGGCCTGAAGCTCTACATTCAGACGATATATATCAGACAAATCTATATTTGGTAACAAAAGTAGAAGTGTGTTTTTTGCAACAAGGTATGTACATAATTATTACATATTTATAGTTCAGTTGTCACTAATCTTGAAAAATAATACAATATTTGATAAAGATCGCTTAATACTTTGACTGATGTCAGTAAGGGAAAATAATCAACCATTAATCTAAACTTTCTATCTTCCTTCATTTGAAATCAAATACAACTACGTGTAACCAGTTTTAACACGCAAAAGGGAGATAACTCAAACAAACTACATGTTACAGTGTAGTAAGGATTTACTTCCACTTAATTTACTTTGCAGTGACACAAAAACGGAGTTGTAGTGTATTGTTTTGTTGTTTACGATCTAATAAAAGGAACTGTGGACAAATTAAAACGGTGTTTCTCGCAATTCGTCCCATATTAGTTCATTTGAGCTTGCATATATCAAAATTCAGAACAATAATAAGAGATTTTGTATATTTTATATTGTTTCTTTAATCAGCTTTGTATCTGATTTCACAACAGATTAATAAACTTGTTTATGCGTGTTGTTCTCGTTTGAATGTGTTCACATATCTGCTCAAAAATGATTTACAGTTATATTACTATTCGTTCGACCTCCTGGTAGCTGGCCGTCCGTCTTACATGCACTCACTGCAAAATTTAATAATTCAATTGAAGTGAAGCTTTATATAAAGCAAATATTGCCCCTCTCAATTACAATACTTTATTTTCTACGAATGAAGGTGGGACATGGTACATTATCATTATATTTCCCGCGAAATAGTAAAATTTGAATATATGACTTGGAAAAGGTCTTCTAGTATTATAATACCGTCCTACGTAGGAAATTTAACATCGGAAATCTTTCCAAAATAAATATTGGATGTCAAAAAAAGACACAGTTGATACATATATTGAAAAATGTAACCCCACCATTTCTGGAAAAATGTTTTTTTCTTTCTAAACTGTGTGTTTTTTTAAATGTGCATGTTTGTCCTATGAAACTAAGAAATCCAATACAACAATATCAGATAATGGTTATGCATGGATCGATAGTTTAACTGGTAAGTATATAAGATAGACTTGAAATCGCCGGTTTATCCGAGTCACACAGACATGTTTGATTTGTTTTATTAATGATAACAAATTTATTCTTGATAGATTTAGTGTAAATGAGTAAGTTATTGATTGGGTAAGTGAATGATAAATGTAACGGATAAATGAGCGATTTCAAGTGAGTCTTTGATTGAGTGTACGATGGAGTGGGTGAGTGAGTGAAGTACTTTGGTTAGTGAATGGATTGATCAGTGAGTGAGTGATTGAGTCAGTAAGTTAGTGAGTGAGTGAATGGGTTGGAGAGTGAGTGATTGAGTGAGTGAATTAGTACTTGAGTGAGTGAATATGCTGATGAGTGAGTGAGTGATTGGGTCAGTGAGTAATTGAGTGAATGATTGATTGAGTGAGTGAATGTTTGAGTGAGCAAATAAGTAAGGAAGTGAGTGAGGAAACAAGTATGTGAATGAGTGAGTGAATGTTTGAGTGAGCAAATAAATGAGTCATTATAAATAATAACAAATTTGTTCTTGAAACATTTAGTGTAAATGTGTATTTCATTGATTGGGTAAGAGAATGATAAATACAACAAATAAATGAGCGAGTTAAAGAAAGTCTTTGAGTGAGTGAGTGAGTGAGTGTGTGAGTGAGTGAGTGAGTGAGTGAGTGAGTGAGTGAGTGAGTGAGTGAGTGAGTGAGTGAGTGAGTGAGTGAGTGAGTGAGTGAGTGAGTGAGTGAGTGAGTGAGTGAGTGAGTGAGTGAGTGAGTGAGTGAGTGAGTGAGTGGGTGGGTGGGTGGGTGGGTGAGTGAGTGAGTGAGTGAGTGAACTGATATAATTGAAATAATAAAATATATTTGTTTCAATATAATTATTTCTGATAAAATTGCATGATTGGTCTATCTCGTTTCTATCATAATTAAATATAGCTGTCCTGTAGTTACACTCAGTCATGTACTAAAGAAGCGGTAACGGTTACCAAAACTAGAAAATACTAATTGTCTTAATCTTTAAACCAAATTTACTCTGAAATATATCGTGAAAAAATATGTACACTGTACAGAATGAAATCCACTAGAAACTTAATTGAACAGTATGTTTTCATTCAAATATCGCCTTGAGCGAGCGGCTTTTGTTGACGCTCTATACGTGGTCGTACAAAGAGTCACAGTGGCGTTGGTATAATTTTGAAATGATACAAATGATTGCGTTCGTTGTCAAATTATGCCTTTAAAAATTCTCTTTACCTAACCTATATAAGATATATACATATAGATCACGTCCAATCGACACTATTGGCTATTGATTATCTATAGTTCAGTTCAAGCGTTTAAATGCAACGCGTTGAGTCTACTTTGAAAAACGTTTTTCCAACGTATAAAGAATGATACACAGATAAAATAACATATTAAAAATATATTATATAGTTATTTTCATAACATTTTAACAACCACTGCGTTCAAACCATTGATATTGACAGAAAGTGTTGAATGTATTAGTAAAAGTTTTGTGTTGTATTACAGTGTGTTAAGCGTCATGTAAACTTAAAACCACCGGATCCTCCGTCTTATGTACTGATTCAAGAACATTTACTTAGTCACTTAGAACATATGTTCGATCCCAGTTCGGTTCTTACAGGTTTTGTAAAATGTTTGCCAGCTGTTGAAGGACTGTGGTTTTACTCCAATTCTGCTCAGGGGTCTCTCCTCGATCCTCGCATTCATTAAAACCTCATTAAAACATCAATCATGAATCCAAACAATATTATCGGACTGTCACATGTAATTCAACCGGATCTGGTTAGCTCAGTCGGTAGCGATACCGGCAAGCTCAGTCAGTAGCACGGTTTGGCTATCAATCCAGGGGTCGTGAGTTTGAATCCCCCGCCGGTCACCTTGGTATCTCACCGCTATTGCATTACAAGTGGAAAAGTTAGCAAGTACTTGCAAACTATATGGGTGTGCTCGAGTATGGTTAGCCTTTGATGACCCCAAGAAAGAGTGGCTTTATCAACTGATTGTCCGTTAACTCTTGATGACATACAAATTATTTTTAGTATTCAAATACACAAACAAACAAACAAAAACATAATATAACAATCACAGCTGGAAGTTACGCCTTGACACCCCACCCACCACCCTATCCCTAATTTTATCCTGCTGTATTTCACTATATTTCATAGATAGCAATTTGTAAAAATGCGTATAAACTGACAATAACGTTGTCGTATTTTTAAAAAGTGTGGATTTGATCTTATTTAAAGATAGGGAACTTCTTTTGAATATAAGTAACTGAAATGCCGATACTACCGTCTAAAAGTCGTAGTTTCGAGGTCATTGCATGTATCAAATGACACATTGAGACCAACTTTTCGACAAATTGAGAATAAACGTTTCTGTTTTACATTGAACACCCAATAAGAACCGGCCAGTAGATTAATTTAAACAATATATTACGTTAATCGGCTTTCTTTTCAGCACAAACTCGAGGGTAAAATTAGTCAGATAAGAGTGTGTTTATTTTTTCTTGTGTATTCAAATATCTCTGGTTAATCGCACATACACCTAGCTCTATGTCGGATCAATAGATTAAGTAATCCGAAGTCATGGTAAGTACATATGTTTACTTAAGTATTATGTATATGTAGTATCAATATAACAGATGAAATGTTTGAAAGTGATTATTTATATAATGATTTATAAAATGTTTAAATGTCACATTATGGTTAAGGAAATTAGATATAATAATCAATGTAGCGATATAATGTATTGGCGTAGTTCTCTTATTTTCTATTGTGTATAAATACGTATTTTCACATAACAGAACTTACTTGATAAAAAGTTTTTGGTTTCTCTAACCTTTATTATATCATGCATGAGGGCGTTGATAAAAATGTTGGTATGTGTTGAAGGGGACTCTGAATATCATGGTGAAAAACACTCGACCGAATAAGAATCATAGTCAGCCCACTTTCCTAAAAATGCTGTAACGAGTTTCAGACAAAGGCTGCATTTGCGAAAATGCAGTCAGTGCGTTTCGAAGTGCGATTACCGAACAGTATATTCATATCAGTCATTTTATTTAATAAAAACAAGTAGCCCTCCGTGGCCAAGTGGTTTAGACGGCGTCTCAAGTTAACCAACCCTTCGCCGTTGCGGTAATTGCGTCTCAAGTTAACTAACCCTTCGCCGCTGCGGTAATTGCGGAAAGACTGTGGTTCTTCTCAGGTTCATCTGTATATATCTATAGTCTGCCTCCACAATATACTTATTGTCAAAAAATGTATATATCTGATGTGTTAATAAAAGGCTTTAAACCGGTTACCCTATTTACAATAAATGGTTACAGGGATATACGGTATACCGGTTACCCTACTGACAAAATAATGGTTACAGGTGTATGCGTTAAACCAGTTTTCAACAAAAAAATGGTTACAGTAGTATATTTTAAACCGGTTACCACATTTGCAAAAAAATGTACGATAAACCGGTTACCTCATTTGCAGAAAAAACGGTTACAGGGGTATACATTAAACCGGTTACCCCATTTATTACGAGAAATAGTAACATCGGATGAAAAATTATAATCTTAGGAAACGAATATATGTAATGTATTTTGTTTTGAACTGCTCTTTGTTACATATAACGTTACGTGTACGATACATTGTAAAGTCCTACTTTGAATACTTCTCGAATTACTGCCACATGCCGTGGGTGTATGAATTGAAAATAAACTACACATTCAAAATAAACAATTAACTGGCCGTATAGTTTAGATTATCGTAGTATCGGAATTAGGATACAAGATCCAGCACATTGAAATTGTATTAAGTAATGAAATTTAGCGTCAACGCGACCGTAATAATGTTTTAATATAATAGTATACAACTGCTTTTAATTCTGTTTTAAACTTCTAACAGCATTACTGATGTACTTCACGTATAAACGTACATCGAATATAGTAAACCATGGAGTGGCGTGATCTAGTGGTGGAGCATCGGACAAAGAGTGGAGGGTTAGGGTCCTCCGCCACCGATATGTGTGCTGTCCTTCAGCAAGACACTGCATCAACATATGCTTAATGGTGAAAGGAGGACCTAGAATATGTTTTGTCTAAGTAATAAGAACTTGCTTCTCACGCAAGGTCAAATAAAAAGTTTAATCAAAGTATAAACAATATTGGTAGGCAGCTATACTGGTATATAAAAATATATATAACATTATAATGGTATAACCAACTGTGCTTGTATACAGTAATGATAATATAGAATATTAATGGTTCTAACCAGTATATTTATATAGAACATTAATGGTTCTAACCAGTATATTTATATAGAACATTAATGGTGCTAACCAGTATAATGATATACAGCAATGATGATATAGAACATTAAAGGTGCTAACCAATAATGCTACAAGGTAATGCTTGTATACAGCAATGATGATATAGAACATTAAAGGTGCTAACCAATAATGCTACAAGGTAATGCTTGTATACAGTAATAATGAGATACTGTAATAATGATATAGAACACTAATGGTGCTAATCAAAAATGCTTTACGGTAATGCTTGTATACAGTAATAATGACATAAAGTAATAATGATACAGAACACTTTATAAATTTTGCTAACAAATAATGCTATAAGTTATTGCCTTTATACAGTTATAATGATATACAGTAAGAATGATATAGAACATTAATTGTGCTAGCCAATAATGCTATAAGGTAATACTTGTATACAGTAATGATGATATACAGTAATAATGATATAGAACATAAATTGTGCTAACCAATAATGCTATAAGGCTTGTATAGAGTAATAATGACAAACAGTAATAATGAACAGAACACTAATTGTGCTAACAAATAATGCTAAAAGATAATTTTTGTATACAGTAATAATGACATACAGTAATTATGAAATAGAACATTAATTATGCTAACTAATTATGCTATAATACAATGCTTGTATACAGTAATAATGACATACACTAATAATGATACAGAACACTATATAAAGTGTGCTAACAGATAATGCTAAAAGATAATATTTTATACAGTAATAATGGAGTACAGTAATAATTATACAGAACACTTATGGTGCTAACTAATAATGCTATACGGTATTGCATGTATACAGTAATAATGATACAGAACACTTATGGTGCTAACTAATAATGCTATACGGTATTGCATGTATACAGTAATAATGATACAGAACACTTATGGTGCTAACTAATAATGCTATAAGGTAATGCTTGTATACAGTAATAATGATATACAGCAATAATGATATAGTACACTTATGGTGCTAACCAATAATGCTATAAGGTAGTGCATGAATAGAGTAATGAAGATACAGAACACGTATTGTGCTAACAAATTTTGCTAAGAGATAAACCTTCTATACAGTAATAATGACATACAGTAATAATGATACAGAACACCAATTGTGCTAACCAATAATGTTATAAGTTAATGCTTGTATAAAGTAATAATGATATACAATAATGACGATATAGAACATAAATTGTGCTAACCAATAATGCTATAAGGCTTGTATAAAGTAATAATGACATACACTAACAATGAACAGAACACTAATTGTGCTAACAAATAATGCTAAAAGATAATACTTGTATACAGTAATAATGACATACAGTAATTATGAAATAAAACATTAATTGTGCTAACTAATTATGCTATAATACAATGTTTGTTTACAGTAATAATGACATACAGTAATAATGATACAGAACACTATATAAAGTGTGCTAACAGATATGCTAAAAGATAATATTTGTATACAGTAATAATGGTGTACAGTAATAATTATACAGAACACTTATGGTGCTAACTAATAATGCTATACGGTATTGCATGTATACAGTAATAATGATACAGAACACTTAAGGTGCTATCTAATAATGCTATAAGGTAATGCTTGTATACAGTAATAATGATATACAGCAATAATGATATAGCACACTTATGGTGCTAACCAATAATGCTATAAGGTAGTGCTTAAATAGAGTAATGAAGATACAGAACACGTATTGTGCTAACAAATTTTGCTAAGAGATAAACCTTCTATACAGTAATAATGACATACAGTGAATATAATATAGAACATTTATATTGTTAACCAATTATGCTATAAGTTAATGCTTGTATACAGTAATAATGCGATACAATGATAATGATACAGAACACTAGTTGTGCTAACCAATAATGCTTTAAGTTAATGCTTGTATAGAGTAATAATAATTATGAGATAGAACATTAATTGTGCTAATCAATAATGCTATAAGGTAATGCTTGTATAGAGTAATAATGAGATACAGTAATAATGATACAGACCACTTATTGTGCTAACAAATAATGCTAAGAGATAATACTTGTATACAGTAATGATGACATACAGCAATTATGATACAGAACATTAATTATGCTAACCAATAATGCTATAAGGTAATGCTTGTATACAGTAATAATGACATACAGTAATAATGGTACAGAACACTATATCAATTGTGCTAACAAATAATGCTAAAAGACAATACTTGTATACAGTTATTATGATATACAGCAATTATGATATAGAACATTAAATGAGCTTACCGATAATGCTATAAGGTAATGCTTGTATACAGTTATGATGATATAGAACATTAATAGTGCTAACCAAAGATGCTATGAGGTAATGCTTGTATACAGTTATAATGATATGTAGTAATGATGATATAGAACATTAATAGTGCTAATCAATAATACTATAAAGTAATGCTTGTATACTGTAATAATGATATAAAGTTGATGATATAGAGCATTAATAGTGCTTATCAATAATGGTATATGGTAATGCTTGTATACTGTAATGATGATATAGAACATTAATAGTGCTAACCAATAATGCTATAAAGTAATGGTTGTATACTGTAATAATGATATAAAGTTGATGATATAGAGCATTAATAGTGCTAATCAATAATGGTATATGGTAATGCTTGTATACTGTAATGATGATATATAGTAATAATGATATAGAGCATTACTTTTACTAATCAATAATGGTATAAGGTAATGCTTGTATACATTAATAATGATGATACAGATCATTTATAGTGCTAACCATAATGCTACAAGGTAATGTTTGTATACAATAATAATGATATAGAACAATTATGGTGCTTACCAATAATGGTAAAAATATAATGCTTGTATACAGTTATAATGATACAAAACACTAATTGTGCTGACCAGTAATGCTATAAGGAAATACTTGTATACAGAAATAATGATACAGAACACTTTATAAATTTTGCTAACAAATAATGCTATAAGTTAATGCCTTTATACAGTTATAATGATATACAGTAATAGAGTGATATAGAACATTAATTGTGCTAGCCAATAATGCTATAAGGTAATACTTGTATACAGTAATGATGATATACAGTAATAATGATATAAAAAATCCAATTGTGCAAACCAATAATGCTATAAGTTAATGCTTGTATACAGTTATTATGATATACAGTAATGATGATATAGAACACTAATGGTGCTAACCAATAATGCTAAAAGATAATGCCTGTATACAGTAATAATGATAAAGACAAAGAATAATACCGTGTTATAGTTGGTTAGTGTATGGTTCTATGATTGTCACTAGCTATTATCTGTTGGACAATGAATAATACAGTGTTATAGTTGGTTAGTGTATGGTTCGGTGATTGTCATTAGCTAGTATCTGTTGGACAGTGAAAGTGAATAATATAGTGTTATATTTGGTAAGTGTATGGTTCTATGATTGTCACTAGCTTGTATCTGTTGGACAATGAATAATACAGTGTTAGGGTTGGTTGAATAATATAGTGTAAGTGTTGGTTAGTGTAGGATTCGATGATTGTCACTAGCTAGTATTTGCTGGACAATGAATAATACAGTGTAATTGTTGGTTTGTGTATGATTCGATGGTTGCCACTAGCTAGTATTTGCTGGACAATGAATAATACAGTGTTAAAGTTGGTTAGTATATGATTCGATAATTGTCACTAGCTAGTATTTGCTGGACAATGAATAATACAGTGTTATAGTTGGTTAGTGTATGATTCGATCATTGTCACTAGCTAGTATTTGCTGGACAATGAATAATACAGTGTTAGAGTTGGTTAGTGTATGATTCGATAATTGTCACTAGCTAGTATTTGCTGGACAATGAATAATACAGTGTTAGAGTTGGTTAGATTGTTTTTCTCTATTTTAAAAATACATGTAGTTTTCTTCTATTGTTAATTCTTTAGGTACTTATATTTGTGTATTAAATATATAAAATGCTTGGGACTTACAGTGTACTGTTTAAATTGTATTTTGATGATATGAGAACTTTCTGTATGATTAAAATATATTTTTGGTAATTCAGGACACGTTTTCACAAAAGCACAGTCTGTGGAAATAAAAATACATCAGTTTTATAGGTTCGTGTATTGGATATTATGACACCTAGTATATGATCATTATGATATACAACACCGGTTTGTTAATAGTAATATATGTTGACATTAAAGTGTCATGATACGTAGCACATGTACAAATAATACTCTTGTCCAGATGCCTGTTGATAGTCACAAGTCGTGCACAATATGTCTACTATGACGTCACACTGACCTATAACAATAATTGCCAGTTACAGGTAATTCATTTATTATAAATGTATATGCATTATTATATTACACGTGGTTATAGTATATATTCAATGTTCTTATAGCAACAACAACAACAGCAACAGCAAGTCAGTTACGATGTGAGTATACTCACGTGGTGTGCACGGGCAAGGAGGATTAGGCTCATATTGTATTTATACCGCTACCAAACGTTTAGTGACATTGTATTTGCTCAATATGTCCGTCCAAATTATGTCGTCAGGCTTGTCTTGTTCCATTAAATCGTTTTTAGCTCGACTATTCGAAGAATAAGGGAGAGCTATTCTGCTCACTCGGGCGTCGGCGTCGGCGGTAGCGTCGGCATCACATCTTGGTTAAAGTTTTGCGTGCAAGCTTATATCTCAGTAACCATTGCATGTATTGGATTGAAACTTAACACAAGCCTTCCAAGTCATCAACTCTACTAAAATAACTAAGTTAGATCATTCTTGCATGAATGAAATGCAGTGTATTGCCCTTGTTTGGCTATAAAATTTGTTAAAGTTTTGCGTGTAAGTACCATCAAGTTCATATCACAGCAACCACTCAATGTATTTGATTTAAATTTTACATATGTCAAGAAATCAACTAAATTAATCAAGTGGGGAAACTCTTGTCAGATGTTTTGCAAATTAAGGCCTTTGTGTGACTACAATTTTTTAAATGCAGCAGTCACTGCATACAAAGTATTGCAGTTATAAAAACTTCTCAAATTTGTCAATTTTGTAATTAGATAACTCTTATCTGTTTGGGTGTGTTACCAGTCTCAAGCAAATTTGTACTTTTGTGACTACTGAATCGAATAGTCGAGCGCGCTTTCCCTCCGACAGCTCTTGTTACAATTGTTATGGATAGTTTGCATACGTGATAAACATGTTCGGTATAAATATGCTGGTGGCAAATTTATCACTGGATTTTATTCATCACAGGTTTTGGCCTTTTTGCACTTATTTTCTTTCGGAAAAAATATTGATAATGTGAAACCCTATCTCTCCGACAGGAATTGTCTTCAGTTTTTGGTATAAATAGTCACTTATGAAATATTGTGTCCAAAACATGACACTTTTTTAACTTTTTCAATAGGAATTAGTTTACCCCCAGCTTCTCCTATAGTTTTTAAGGAAGCACCAAACTTGGTACACACATTTAATATGATGTGTACCCGGGAAAGCGACTGCAGATATTTCTCTGGCGTATAGCCCCTTGCTGCAGTTTTATCCCCAAATAATGCTTGATAAAAGGAAATTGTCGTCTCAGTCCTCCTGTAGTTTGAATGGAGTTCCCAAAAACTTAGAATTTCAGTGTGATAGCTACATGCGCTAGAGCTACATATAACGGACATCTTGAATAATGGGGGTTGAGGGGGTATACTTTTGTTTCTACTTTATACCAATATGTTGTGCTAGTGACACTAGGTGTTTGTTAATGTGGACAAGATTTCATATATGCAGTAGAACTTCGATGGCTCGAATCCGACGGGATTGGACAAATTAATTCGAGCCGAGGGTTGTTCGAGTATCATTCAACAGCTTACCATACATGTGCATGTATATACATTGAAATAAGAAATTCGACCAGAACCAGACAAGTTGTTCGAGCTATGTATGGTGGTCCAGCCCTCCTTGTTCGAGCTATGTATGATGGTCCAGCCCTCCTTGTTCGAGCTATGTATGGTGGTCCAGCCGTCCGTGTTCGAGCTATGTATGGTGGTCCAGCCGTCCGTGTTCGAGCTATGTATGGTGGTCCAGCACTCCTTGTTCGAGCTATGTATGGTGGTCCAGCCGTCCGTGTTCTCGCCAACGAAGCTCTTCTGTATTATATTGTAAATCATGTATATGTATGCACAGTATAGTTGCAATTATTTTTAGCATTTTGTTTATATAATTATCATGAACGTTTCTTTAACCGGCAAGTACATTGACTAAATCGCTATACACACACGTGTGCAGGTGTGGGAAGCACTAGGAACCATCTCGGTGTTTCTATTCATTTTAATGAACTTAGAGCAGTGGCTTATTTAAGATTATTTAATAGATAAATAATAGATGGAAGTTAATATATTTTTCACAGTATCATATAACAAAAATAGTCAAAAGAAATGCTAATGCTAATGCTAATGCTAATGCTAATGTTAATGTTAATGCTAATGCTAATGCTAATGCTAATGCTTAGCTAATGATAATGCTAATGTAAACGATAACAATAACGATAATGATAATGATAATGATATACCTGCTATTGCTGTTGTATTAGTACGTAAAATAATCATATGAGCCTCATATAATAAGCATATGCATATCCTTTCTAATGAGGATCACGGGTTGGTCAATTACTATGCAGGAAATTAGTTTGTTCATATCTAACCACAAAACAAATATAATACAAATCACAAAAAGTGTATCAAAATGTTCGATTACAGTACACTTATGAATAAATTAATATTTTCATGAGATAAAAGCGTCTTGGAAAGAGATACAGTAAATAATAAACTACTCCCCATATTTATCATAATAATACAATTCATGAGTCATCCCATTTTATTATAAACAGTATATTATAACAGGGTGTCTTACAGACAGACGTAATGTATTTTGAATACAATAATGAACGCGTGGTCCAGTGGTAGAGCACCGAACCCATGATCGGAGGGTCGTGGGTTCGATCCTCCGCTACGGCTATGTGTGGTGTCCTTGAGCAAGACACTTTTTCCGCATTTGCTTTGTACTGGTTCTACCCAAGAAGACTTCGAGCGTGATTTGTATAAGTTGTAAGAACTTGTTTCACAATCAAAGTGAATTAAATAAAATTAAACTAACAACCAGTATTCTGATCGCCATAACAACTATAAACACGTTTGCACACGACCACGATGCTGTCAGAGTTGAAACGATTTTGATCGCGGTGTTAGCGTACTGCAACAAAGGGACTTATCAATTTATCCCCCGTATATGAGATATTGAAGAATAGGTATAATTAAGTAGTTAATGAAATCGATTTACATTCTATTGAAAAACGTAAATAAAAGTTGCCACTTGTTAAAACCCTTCAATAACGGCACAATGGGGACACCTTATCTGCTTTGTAACCAGATTGCTTTGTCGAATATTCACCGAGTTTTTGTGTTATTGCCCACAAGTTTTTAAATTATAAAATATTTCGTATCTTATTTGCTATTACTTCAATGTTGCACTCCTACACATATCGTAAGATATAGATAAAGTGTATACAAATTATTTAGCCATTAATATTATTTCTCTTTCCTTAATTTGTTTGTACATGACTATATTTATTTTTATTTTTATTATATCAATTTATTTAAGGCTGATTGCGAAGTACTCTCAAATTTTATGGGGATCGCTGCCAAGTGCATTGTCTGGGTAGAACAAGTACTGTGTGATGTTTTGAGAGAGCATAGGGTTGAGCCAGGAATCGAACCGGCAACATTTGATCAGCCAACATTCTACCAACTGCACCACTGTCCGTCCCGACATTTATACTATGTGTTCGTGATCACTGTCGATCATCAGTCATCGAACTGAATGATTACGTGAGGTCCGAACGACGATAAGTTAAGCTAGGAAATCAATATAGACTAACATATATTAACCTTAACCCAAGATACTCATCTCGGTTTTAAGTGCCGTCAATTTGCTTGTGACAGTGTCATCCCATTGATCGCCAAGGATAATGACATCAGGGGGCCTGCATTTCTTAAAGGTATTCAGCATGATATTCGTTATTTAAAGTATGAAATGCGTCGTGCTACTGTTGCACGGGATGGTTAATATTTATTGTTGTTGTTTTACTGTTTGTTATGGACTGGAACTTAAACTCATAATCATTAGTTTATCTAAATGTTTACCATCTTGATTAGTCAGTCTGCTCTTGCTGTTATCACCGTTTTATATTGAAATAAAGTTATTATTTATACAGAATCTAAAATTGGATTATTCTGCGTTTAAATATATAGGTATTTTCTTTATATTTTAATTTCATCTTCTTCTTTTCTTCTCTTCTTCATTTTCTTTTTTTTTTCTTCTTTTTCTTCTTTTTTTTTTTTTAATTCCTCATTTTTTCTTCTTTCTTTCTTCTATTTCTACTCATTCATCATCTATTAAGATTCCATGGTATAGAAATGACGCTAAACATATGAACAAACATAATCTTTTTTTTTCATCTTCTCATCCTACTTATTTTCTTTTCTTCTCTTTCATTTTGTTTTCCTTTCTACTTATGTTTTTCACCCATTTCTTTATTCTTCTTTTTTATTCTTAGTTTTACCATTTTGATCTTCTCATTATCGTCTTTCTTTTTTTCCGTGTCAGTCTTTACATGAATATGAGTAACACTCGATTTTAAAATTGCCTAGTGTCCCTTTAATATTCAGATCATACTTTACATACCTTAAACTTGAGTCCGGACGAGTAGGAGCACAGATACTTGCTATTTACTTGTTCAGTCAATAATGGAAACTCTAAGCGGATTAGAAAATTAATACCACAATGCATCATATCATTTTAGTCTAATTCGAATTATATTCCTTTCATAAAAAACAACTGCCAATATCACCTTTAATAGTGAAGATGTTTCTGCACGCTTATATGATTGCACCTTTCAGATTAATTCCGCATTAGAACAAGTGCCTTTAACAATCATAACACTATGACCACTGCGAGGATTCCACTGTTGATATAATGTCCAAAATCTCCAAACAAACAACTTGGTACTCGCTGCAAGCTTAGTTGTTTGATTTTAGTGTACGTGTGTGCATTAAACCCTTACAAGTGTTTTTTTTTTGTATTTATGGGTTAGCTGAAACCTAAGAGTAACATAGGCTAAGAGTGAATCTATTAAAGTTTATGTGAATGCGGCATTTGGATTTATACTATTCTGACTCTAATATATTATATACGTTTTATACACTTGGATAATCAGAGATGACTAAGGTTTGTGAATATTGTTTTCGTTGTATTAGTGATAGAATGAGTTTTATATTAATGATTATTAATGAATGTTATATATAAATTAATAGCAAAACTGTATAAACATTCAACGAGCACATTAACAACAACAGCAACAACAACAACAACAGCAACAGCAACAACAACAACAACAACAACAACAACATTATATATTGTTAATTGCATTTACATTTTAAAAATCGAGCTTGGTTCATTCAACACATGAGTAATATTTGTAATCAATTCAATTATTATTCATATTCCATGAAATGTTACATATAGTATCATACACAACCGACATTATCAAAATGTTACATATAGTATCACACACAACGGACAGTATCAAAATGTTACATATAGTATCACACACAACCGACATTATCAAAATGTTACATATAGTATCACACACAACCGACAGTATCAAAATGTTACATATAGTATCACACACAACGGACAGTATCAAAATGTTATATATAGTATCACACACAACGGACAGTATCAAAATGTTACATATAGTATCACACACAACCGACAGTATCAAAATGTTACATATAGTATCACACACAACCGACAGTATCAAAATTGTTACATATAGTATCACACACAACCGACATTATCAAAATGTTACATATAGTATCACACACAACCGACAGTATCAAAATTGTTACATATAGTATCACACACAACCGACATTATCAAAATGTTACATATAGTATCACACACAACGGACAGTATCAAAATGTTACATATAGTATCACACACAACGGACAGTATCAAAATGTTACATATAGTATCACACACAACCGACAGTATCAAAATGTTACATATAGTATCACACACAACGAACAGTATCAAAATGTTACATACAGTATCACACACAACCGACAGTATCAAAATGTTACATATAGTATCTCACACATTCGAACAGTATCAAAATGTTACATATAGTATCACACACAACTGACAGTATCAAAATGTTACATATAGTATCACACACAACGGACAGTATCAAAATGTTACATATAGTATCACACACAACCGACAGTATCAAAATGTTACATATAGTATCACACACAACCGACAGTATCAAAATGTTACATATAGTATCACACACAACCGACAGTATCAAAATGTTACATATAGTATCACACACAACGGACAGTATCAAAATGTTACATATAGTATCTCACACATTCGAACAGTATCAAAATGTTACATATAGTATCACACACAACTGACAGTATCAAAATGTTACATATAGTATCACACACATCCGAACAGTATCAAAATGTTACGTAAAGTATCACACACAACGGACAGTATCAAAATGTTACATATAGTATCATACACAACTGACATTATCAAAATGTTACATATAGTATCACACATAACCGACAGTATCAAAATGTTATATATAGTATCACACACAACGGACAGTATCAAAATGTTACATATAGTATCACACACAACCGACAGTATCAAAATGTTATATAAAGTATCACACACAACCGACAGTATCAAAATGTTACATAAAGTATCACAAACATCCGAACAGTATCAAAATGTTACATATAGTATCACACACAACCGACAGTATCAAAATGTTACATATAGTATCACACACATCCGAACAGTATCAAAATGTTACGTAAAGTATCACACACAACGGACATTATCAAAATATTACGTAAAGTATCGCACACAACGGACAGTATCAAAATGTTACATATAGTATCATACACAACTGACATTATCAAAATGTTACATATAGTATCACACACAACCGACAGTATCAAAATGTTACATATAGTATCACACACAACCGACAGTATCAAAATGTTACATATAGTATCACACACAACCGACAGTATCAAAATGTTACATATAGTATCACACACATCCGAACAGTTTCAAAATGTTATAACATATTTCCAGCTCATGTCGCTTACTTTTAATGACAGGTTATACATATTATCATTAACATTCGATGTTATTCATATTTTATAACATCTTTTATATACTGTTATTCAAAATTCGACGTAATGTCATGGTACACAATTATTTTCATTTAAATTCGACGTATTTAATTTAAATAAATTATTTTACATATATTGCCATTAACATTCTATGTCACTTACATTTTATAACATACTGTTATTGCAATTTGGCGCTATTTTGAATAAATGACATATTTCACATTTTGTTATAATTCGACGTTATTTTAATTTAAAGACATATTTCACATATTGTTATAATTCGACGTTATTTCAATTTAATGACATATTTCACATTGTATTATAATTCTACGTTATTTTAATTTAATGACATATTTCAGATATTGTTATATAGTGTTATAATTCGACGTTATTTTAAATTATTGAAATAGTTCACACATTGTTATAATTCGACGTTATTTTGATTTAAAGACAGGTAACTCATATTGTTATCAATATTCGATGTTATTGACGTTTCATGACAAGATTCTTACATTTTAATGACATACACGTGATATCATTAACATTAGACATATATTACTGCATAGCTATTTATCAGGATTATTTAGACACTTCCTGTTTCGGGGTTGATTAAGGCAACTTTATAATCCATTACCTTCAACAACGCTTCACATTTCCTTTCTAAATCATCATAATTTAAATTGATGATTAAAATTATCTTAACTCAATATAGATAAAGAATGTGTACTCTAGTAATGCTCTAAGCCTGCGTTATCAAAACTGTAACTTGGGCACGTTCCTATTGTCCACCGAATATACCTAACATTACACCTCATACCAGCTTGCCGAAACAATGGAATGTTTGTCTTCCTTTCATAAACTGTTTAAAAAGGGGAATGTTTAAAAAGTAAGTCTTGGTATAGAATCTGCACTTGGGTATTATCAATATATCGTCCCATTAGAGCAATAAGGTACAAAGTGTATTATAACCTCTACACGTAAACGTATAACGTTTAGTTTAAAGTTTAAACATGTGCATTGTTTATAACAAAGTAATAACATTACACGAGAAGTATATCTAGACAAACATACATACAGGTAAAAGAGTAAGGCCACAATGTCTGTCAACAACTTTACGGCACGTCCCTCGTGCAAGTAAAATCCAACAATAATACAATACGATCTGTCGACAACTTTTCGGCAACGTCCCCCGTGCAAGTGAAATCCAACAATAATACAATACGATCTGTCAACAACTTTTCGGCACGTCCTTCGTGCAAGTGAAATACAACAATAATACAATACGATCTGTCAACAACTTTTCGGCACGTCCCTCGTGCAAGTGAAATACAACAATAATACAATAATAATGGCATTTAAGATAAGTATCGGTTTATTCGTTCTAAACAGAAAAATAGTAAAGACTGTGATAACAATAATTCAAAATATATTCTAAGACAATATAACAATGTTAGAGACAGATATTAAAATAAGAGCATGTATTGGAGAAGCAAAAAATCATTCTTTTTAAATGTACAAGTAAACTTGTCTTCAAGGCTCTAAAACAGGTGCGTGCGTGCGTGCGTGCGTGGCGTGGCGTGGCGTGCGTGCGTGCGTGCGTGCGTGCGTGCGTGCGTGCGTGCGTGGCGTGGCGTGGCGTGCGTGCGTGCGTGCGTGCGTGCGTGCGTGCGAGAATCTCAAACTTATACCTGTTTTTCAAAAGTTATTCTGCTAACAAACCTATTATAAAGTAACTATTTTAGTGAATTACTTTTCTTTTTTCGACTGGCTAGAGTTAGTTAGGAACCCAATACATACCCCGGCCTTTGCAGCCTCTAATATTGAAGAGCTACATACTGAGTAAACGAATATCAAACTATATCCCAATGCCATGTTGGTGCACCTTTCACTTGACCTGTTTGTATTACGTTTATATATTTAATTATACAGAATGAATGTGATCGTTCCTTAACTAAATATTTACGTTGTAGTTCGACAGTATTTTAGTGTATAGTTTAGAATAACTGTCAACTGGGGATAAAGTTTTTGATACGTGTTCTGTTGATTAATACCCTAAATCAATATTGTCGTTTAGATTTAGATCAACTTTCAAAGAGACAACTGCGAAATGAATGAAACATTTATATCTTTTTAGTGAGTATATAAAATGACACAAGGTAAACCTTAATTCAAATAATACGAAATACTGTATTTCGTTTTCTATGTTATTTCAAATCGGGTATTAATTGGTTTTACAAATAGTAATGTCTATTTGTCATAATTATTATGTACCAACATGATAGTGGTTATCGTAACTCATGTATAAATGTACGAGGTGTGATCTCTAACTTCATAAGCTTATAACTAAATATACTGACATTTTATTCAATATATAAGCAATTAATGGCTTGTTGTTTTGACGATATAGTCAATTATGTAGTGTTTGATATTAAATCATGTATACAGGCTACGTGTAAGTGCATGTGACCGTGTCAGATAGACCAGTTAATTTATGCTCCCCTAAAATATAAAAATGTGTCTATGTTTTCGTCCATAATCTTCGGTTTACTACTATAAGTATCCCAATACCATGTTCATGGTGATCATCGACAGTTTCAATTTGATAATAATCACTGAATAAAGTTTCAAGTTGTAAACTTTCGTATATGTATAAACCCTTTATAAATGTCCGATAACTATATACGCACAGTATATTGATATCATAGTTAAGGCGTGTATCCTACCACATCCAGTAGTATCTTCCAGTTAGTGCAAACATTTACCATATGCCTTCTATTTCATATACACTTGGTACCGTATTTTACCAGGTTATCAACAGCTTTCAAACAAAAATTATATATTTGAATTAATTTAGAGTAAATCTATTAAACAGTTTATTAAAGGATGGGACAAATAAAACATATATATCATAGATAAACTATACTTGATGCCACATCAAATAACACAAGGTTATCTACAGCCGTGCCATCGCGAGATTTCAAACTTTTATCTCTAATTAAAGTTTATACGATCAGTTTTTTTAAATATGGAAACCCTATTAAGACTGTTAAACACAAGGTAGCATATTTAGAACCATATATTATAGCTAGGTTTTATATAACACTAATTGCGCACTTAAGTATATTTGCAGAGCAATTCATACACGTTTTAACGTTTACCGTTGCTTTAATTGCCTTAATAGTTTTATGTTTATCGTTCAAAAGTAAATTTATCGATAATATCAAAAAGCAGTTGGAGCATTTCTTCCGCGATCAATATCGGTTTCACCACTTCTAAACTGTTTAAATATGTTTTAAAAATCTTAAACTATAACCATTTGTCAACGGAGCGATAACATAAAACTTAAGCCCAATAAGTTTGATGGATTCGTCTTTATCTTTAAGCATAGCTTTGTTGGCATAGTTTTTAACGAATGGTGTGAATTAAAGGGGAACAGCTTACACTTATGTTGAATTTACACGTAAATAATACCGTGCATCCAGTACAAGGGAAAACAATATAGCACATTAAGTTAATGATAGCGTGTGTTTAATATAGATATACACTCATATTATATAGGTTGGTAGGCTGCTTAAACATTGTACCTTTAATGGACATCCATGTGTCTTGGACACATGACTCCTTTAAAAGTTAACCTGCTCTAGTTAATTTACACATATTTAGCAATATATTTATACCAGAGTTTGTAAACATGATCGGCTGACGCAATCAGTTGCACCTTATTGTCTTTGCGCTAATTTCAAGTTTTTTTTAAAAAATATATTTTCGGAAATTGGTATAACACAGTTTATGGAAATAGCTTCGATGTTATACATCCGGTACCAGTTAAAGTGATAGACAGAGATAGTATTCAACATGTAAATGGTTTTGAGCATCTTTTAAGCTTGTTTTTTTTTTCTTAAAAACAAACGTATTGAAAATTTCTTCTAAGAAACATATTGTAACGGTATTCTGATAACGTTCCTGATTGGTTGATTCAAACAAATAGACCTCCTGGGCAATTTCTATCGCGTTTCGGCAGGCTATTGTTTAGATGTTATATCTGATATTAATTTTTGGTTATCATCTTAGACAAACTATATGCAATGATTTTTGTCGAAAAAAAAATCAATTTGATAAAAACATCGGTCGCTGTGGAGATATTTTTGTTATTAAACTTTACTTCCTGATTCAAACGAGTAAAGCGCACAGTACAGTACACAGTATCACTGCGTTTGTCATTTTGAAAAGCAAGCTTCGAAGATGACCAAGACTAAAATGTAATACGTATATTTTCTGTTTCTCCTGTTCTCTGCAAATGATTTCAATTTTCATTTTATTGGTAATGTAACACTTTTTTTATATGCTGATACTGATATTATAATGAGATATACAATGTGTACACTGATTTTATTGTTAAATTTCAATATATACAAGATTAGATTTGAAATATTAGATATATACTGGAACTGCAATACTCCGATACTTCCGTTGTCATAATTGCTCATCTATAAGTCATATCGTTATGCTGGTGTATAATATATGTTAAGGGTTAAACTTGAAAGCGGAAACAGTTTCTGTGGTACGAAGTAGCTAATGTTTTTGATGTTTTGTTTCAGACGGCAGTAGATGCGATTTCGGACGAAGATAGAGCGGGTATGCTAACTGTTGTTTTCTCACCCATTTGTAATATTGTATAGGTGTAAACCCACCATTGATTTTTGTTCCTTATTTTATAGTAAATAACAAAAGTTTGAAGGCTTGTCATTCATAGAGAATCCCAAATGAAAGAAGTGAAACCTCCATTTTACTGTTTCTCAACCTATACACTATCAAAATATGATGAGAAAAGTAGAGGTCATGTAACATATAAGATTTTTTTTTCGGCTCAGTGTGTGCACTGTTGACAAAGTGAAAGTAGACTTCAAAAATCATGTATCCATACCCCAATTTCCAAGCATCAATTTTTTATCTAAATTCACAATTCAAACATGACAATGCTATCAAAATATTCAAAATACATCAATAATGCCATTCAAATAAAAAAAATGAGCATTTAAATAAGGAAAATGCATTTTTAAAGAAGAAGAAATGAGGATTATATAATACCCGCTTTATGCGACTATCCCATGGAAGCACTTCCTTTTTGCAATGGTGGTACTATGCCTATAACGAATATATACTATTAATTATAAATATCTATATTTAGCTGTGATTAAACACGAAGACTAAATGTTTGCGTAACGTGTCAAGTTGTTGTAACAACATTATATTCAGCTAGCATACGTTCTGGCAAATACTGTTTACATTGATTATTCAAAAACTTTTCAACATTACAAGAAACAAACAGATTAAAATTGGCAAATCACAAGGTCTGTGAAAGTATATGACAAAGGGTCTCTTGGAATCCCACAAAATAAGCAATAAAAAAAATAACATATGATGTTATTGTTATTGCGATGTACATAAATGAGACTGAAATAAAGAAATATATATACTCTGTTTTATTGAGTGTCTTCGTTAGGCGTTATGAAATAGGCAAGCCCTTTAATAAACACTATATAGACTAGTTACATAATGACAACACTGGGTCAGCACCAAAGAACAAGAAAGTCAATCGGTTTTGTTGTAGCAACACACTACAGTAATTATCCTATCATTATAGTTGTACAGTTATAGAACCTTGTTATAATGTCGGACAACGTAAAGCAGTTATAGAGCCTCGTTATAATGTCTGACAACGTAAAGCATTTAAAGAGTCTCGTTATAATATCTTACAACGTAAAGCAGTTATAGAGCCTCGTTATAATGTCTAACAACGTAAAGCAATTATAGAACCTTGTTATAATGTATGTCAGACAACGTAAAGCAGTTAAAGAGCCTCGTTATAATATCTGACAACGTAAAGCAGTTATAGAGCCTCGTTATAATGTCTAACAACGTAAAGCAGTTATAGAGCCTCGTTATAATATCTGACAACGTAAAGCAGTTATAGAGCCTCGTTATAATGTCTGACAACGTGAAGCAGTTATAGAGTCTCGTTATAATGTCTGACAACGTAAAGCATTTAAAGAGTCTCGTTATAATATCTTACAACGTAAAGCAGTTATAGAGCCTCGTTATAATGTCTAACAACGTAAAGCAATTATAGAACCTTGTTATAATGTATGTCAGACAACGTAAAGCAGTTAAAGAGCCTCGTTATAATATCTGACAACGTAAAGCAGTTATAGAGCCTCGTTATAATGTCTAACAACGTAAAGCAGTTATAGAGCCTCGTTATAATATCTGACAACGTAAAGCAGTTATAGAGCCTCGTTATAATGTCTGACAACGTGAAGCAGTTATAGAGTCTCGTTATAATGTCGGACAACGTGAAACAGTAATAGAGACTCGTTATTATGTTTGACAACGTGAAGCAGTTATTTAGCCTCGTTATAATGTCGGACAACGTAAAGCAGTTATAGAGCCTCGGTATAATGTCTGACAACTTGAAGCAGTTACAGAGCCTCGTTATAATGTCGGACAACGTAAAGCAGTTATAGAGCCTCGGTATAATGTCTGACAACTTGAAGCAGTTACAGAGCCTCGTTATAATGTCTGACAACGAAAAGTAGTTATAGAGCCTCGTTATATTGTCTGACAACGTGAAGTAGTAATAAAGTCTCGTTATAATGTCGGACAACGTGAAGCAGTTATATAGCCTCGTTATAATGTCGGACAACGTAAAGCAGTTATAGAGCCTCGGTATAATGTCTGAAAACGTGAAGCAGTTACAGAGCCTCGTTATAATGTCTGACAACGAAAAGTAGTTAGAAAGCCTCGTTATAATGTCTGACAACGTAAAGCAGTTATAGAGCCTCGTTATAATGTCTGACAACGTAAAGCAGTTATAGAGCCTCGTTATAATGTCGGACAACGTGAAGCAGTTATAGAGTCTCGTTATAATGTCGGACAACGTGAAGCAGTTATACAGCCTCGTTATAATGTCGGACAACATGAAGCAGTTATAGAGCCTCGATATAATGTCTGACAACGTGAAACAGTTATAGAGCCTCGTTATAATGTCTGACAACGTAAAACAGTTATAGAGCCTCGTTATAATGTCTGACATCGTAAAGCAACGTAAAGCAGTTATAGAGCCTCGTTATAATGTCGGACAAATTGGAGCAGTTATAGAGCCTCGTTATAATGTCTCGCAACGTAAAGCAGTTATAGAGCCTCGTTATAATGTCTGACAACGTAAAACACCCAGCGGCGCTCCAACAATAAAAAAAAACGAATTTCTGAATATAGAATTAAACCATTACATCAATAATTCACCGAAAGACTTTAGAAACGCAACACTCGGATAAACAGTCATGGAACATTGAATTATTTATCGATTTTTATTTTTTAATTTATTTGATAATAAAACTTTTTTTCTATAGTTTTTGTAGAGTTTCATCAATATCTATCACTTCTTTTTAATTTTTTTGAAACATACAACCCCTGTTACCTATGTTTTATGAATCAAATCAATAAAAAGAAGTGATAATCGTCATAGATCACAATTGATTTTGAAGCAAATTTACAGACATGGTTAAAAGATGTTACTGTATGAAATACAATATTTATTTTTTAAAAATGAAAAAGACCTCAATGCTTTATTGCTGTTTATCTGAATGTTGCGTTTTTTTTTAAAAAGTATTTCGGTGTATAATAATTTTTTTATAATATCATAACCACTTAGAAAGTTTGAATTACATATTTTTTTTCTTTACAAACTGTATTGCACATATATATACATAAAATGATATATCGTTTATTATATCTTTTTCTTTCCAAATTCCAGTGAGCTATAAAGCCCGTGATGATACAAATACATGTGTATATACATGGTGACAATGAAGAACAGTATAGTATTTAACAAAATCATAATACAAAACACACATATATGAGAAATGTGAGACGTTAATAATTTATTCGATCCATCAACTTAGAATGCAACGAACACCAGTATAACATCAAATAAACAGTTAAGCAATAATTTACCATAAAGCAATAACAACACCTAACCTAATAGACATATCAACACCATTGGAAACAGTGCTTCCGCATAATTAATCCTAGTTTCTTCGTTAAAAAACCCCACCAGTTTTCGCATGTTTAAGGTCAGCTTTCAAAAGAAACATTTCAGAAACATTGTCATATTTAAAGTGTAAATTGAGAAAAAAGAAAATAAATTAGAAAATCGAATATGAATAAACTATTTTGGAAGTTTACTGTTGTTTTATCAACGGTGTTCACACTGGGCAGAAAAGAAATCTCTCGGATAAGAAATGACCCATACTTTTCTCATCACATTTTGGTAGTGCAGAGGTTGACAGTCATGCAAGTTTCACGTCTTTCATTTGCAAACATTTTTATTTACTATAGAATAACAACAAATATCAATGGTGGGTTTACGCCTATAGCAACAGATATATAAAAATAAAACAAAAACATGACAAATATAATAGAAGACGAGACATTGTGACAAAGTGTATCTTAGTACATTTGTATCTCATTATTCAATACTTTATTACAATATTACATGAGTAGGTTTTAAATACTATATAGTTGTTGTGCAGCGTGGCTACATGTGTACGTGAATATATTTGATATTTGTGTTCTCGCCAATATCGTTATATAATTGCAAAATCTCACGCCTGTCAAGAACTGGCAAGAACAAATTCTTGTTAACTATGTTTTTTTTATTATAAACTGCATTTTTACCTTGATGCTCTGATGCAAAACAGTTGAATAATACACAATACTTAGACATTATTATTGTTTGAAAGGGTGCCCTTTTAATGGGGTCAATATGTTATGGCACTAGAAGGTGTTGTCCTATTGTTGTCCGTATAAAATGCTATGCTTATACATAAAGTATATCTAATTATATGGTTGCTATTTTAACAGTACAAGATGCAGAAATGTTTAACCTAAGTCATTACTTGTCATTAATTCTAGAACTGAAGGAGACGTTCCAACTATTTGACAGAGATAACGATGGTTATCTGACGCCACGAGAACTGGGTGAGGCTATGAGAGCCATGGCACAACACCCAACAGAAAAAGAAATCAAAGATCTTGTACAGAAACCAGAAGGAGAAGAAAGTAAGACACATTTCATTTATAAACTTAGCGATGACATTTAGATATTTAATTGAAGGCAGTGACTTTGTCATTTCCCATTTAACCAATTAGCAGTAAAAGCAATTGTATTATACAATTTACTACACTAAAAAGAAAGCATTTAATTTTGTTTTAAATTGCATTACAGTTTAAGAACGTTCAATCAAACAAATGCTATTGCATAAGGTAAGCACAATATACACACCGTATGATCTAATTACTACGTACTTTTTGATTATACGATCAATTTACGAACATTATAAGCAAAGACGGCTGGTTTAAAAATATAATGTATTTTGTACCTCAATCAGTACAGCAACAGATGCAATGCAAAGGTATTGTTTTTCATCATTGTATCATATAATAGTATCATACGCACATTGCTTAAATGACAATCTTTATATTTGCCAATAAAAGCATCACTTTAATAAAATATGCATCCTTGTACAGGTTTCTGTGTCTTGCTTATTAGATTTTTCTTTAATATTCCTCTGTATTATATGCAAAGGTATTTATTCTGTGTTTTTTATGTTAACCTCTCTTTGGAGTCAGAGATAGTGATTAGCCACTAAGCAGGTCATATTTCATGGACATTTATGTGAACATGTTTAGGTATATTGGTTACATCTGTAGCCACAAGCCATTTGTTTTATAAGCAATGGGTTGATTATTTTGCTATCATTTATTTACTGGCACACAGAAGATTACCGGATTGGTGCTCAGGTTGAACTAAAAAATAGCTCTTGTACTGGTCGATCCGATATCAGGATATAACAATTATGTAAGGTTCCATTGGGGTTTGGGACACCACTATGTTAGTTGGTGCATGTGCAGCTTGACTCATATACACTTCACCATTTTTATACAATTAATTCACGTGTAAAATGGCTTATTCATATCATGTTATTAAGCAGCTATCCCAAAGAAGAAAAAGAGTATGAAAAGTATCGTAACGTTGTTTACAGAGATGTTGTATTGACCGTAACGTTATCGCAATTACGTAATTTCTTCATACGGGTACATGGTATATCATGGAGTAAATAACACAACTCCCATGCATGTGACATTGAGTAACATTATTATGTAAATATTTATCATTTAATTCAGCATACATATAATGACGCCAGAGCAATGAAACCAATTAACAATCTTTAACCATTTTATTACTTGCTATATAAAAATGTATTGACATAATAAAATACTAATCAGTTTGTATTAATATAAAAACATGCTTGTAAAACGTCGCAAAATGTTTTATCTTAACACGTGTGATTTGTATCAATAAGCTAATTTATGTTGTACATCTGTTCAGGAGTCAACATTTTAGTTCAAATACGATTTAAAATTGAACTTGTTATTTCATTATTTCCTATTATTCTTAAACACATTGTGAGTATATTATACTCTCTATACATGTATATTGATGAATTCTTTTTTCTTTAAATAACAATTCATTGACAGTTTTTATTTGTTATTTCTTAGAATTTTCTGTATATTGTAGCTATAATTTGTATGTAAAACATATATATCTTGCTTTGTATGTATGAATTAGTGAACACTTTGTGCTTTAACCAACTGTAGACAAAGTATACTGCAATTAATATCAGTGTGATTTTGTATGCATATTCTCGTTTATCTTTATAATCTTCACCACGTTCAAAACATAGATTTGTCTTCTTCTTTTGTATTGGGTATAACACCATCTTCAACACTTGGAATGTTATATATGGTATATCCAGTTGTATTGGTATAGGAAGACCTGCCTGAATCTTAATAGAACATCCGACCTTCCGCAGGTAACTGGTAAACTCATAAAGAGTTTAGATAGAACAACCAATGACTTCAGCGATGAGAGGTTAGGGGTCGTTAGACGATAGCGCTTTACACCACTAGACCACGAAGGACCAAGATTTATTTTGTGTAAACCAATATGTTGTATATGTTCTTTTTTCGGTTAATTAAACAAGTTTAATAAACTTCCAAAAACAAAAATTTAAATACAGGTTGGTGTACTTTAGTTGTTCAGTTTGAAAGGTGTCATTTGCTTAAACTATATTTACATTCATTTCACAAAGCAGAGTATGCACTCATTTTGGCTAAATAGGCATGAAAGTCATACAACATGCAAAGTGGTTTATCTAATAATCGTATTACGTAATAAAGACTTGCGTTTAGTTCGACATTGTCAGCCATGTACTAGAAAAACTAGAGGACAATATTTCTACACGTTTCTCGCGTTATAATAATCAAAGCGTCTTGCCAGTGTTGTTCATTTCCTTAAATATAACCGCTATTTTACATAATAATTGAACCAATATTTTAGTTCTCTCTGTTTCTCTTTGATTCATGCGGTTTCGGTTAAGAATATGGAATCTCTGTTGATATTTGTAATTTGTAATTTGTAATTTGGTAGTAATGCTCAAATTGGGTCAAATCAGTGATGGTAAAAACACCAACAACCGTTGTAACTCGTACATATCGTAAGAGGAGACTCAATTATTGAATAGAATTTGCTGGAAATCTGCAGTTCTGCAAAAACAATTCTAGAATTATAGACTTCATCTGCATATTCATTTATTTGTGTGAGTCTCTTTAATTCTATATGTTTTTTTTAATATAGCAAGTTAGACTCTTGTTAGCGGCATATTATTTTATTTATTGGTACGCCGTAAAAGCACGACTTGATCCATTTATTCTTTCCCAGATATACCAACAAGTGAAGCACTACTACGTGCATAACGTAAATCAACTTTAATTAAGTTGATGTCTAGTCAAACATGGTCCTTCTTTTCTAGAATGTTTATATCGTTGATAGCGTTGTCTAAAATAATATATTTGATTTAATTTTACAGCACTTTGTCTCAGTTAAAAGTTTATTTGATATTATGACGTTAAACTTAGGTTAATGCATTGAACAATCGTTCTTAGTGGTAAATTAAATACTAATTATTTCCAAAAAAGTGATATGTCACAAAAGGATGATTAATGCAAAATGTCGATGTATGAGAGTTTTGGAAAGCAAAAGTTGTTACAACTTTATTCAATATATGGCAATTGCTTAAAGAAAAAAATGCTGAAAGTGTTATCACATAATTTTACGCTTATTAGAAGTTATTTGAAAATACCCAAACACTGTGATCTTAGTTAGCCAGTGTTTTAGCTCGACTATTTTCAGAATAAGGGAGAGACTTTTTTAGTAACCATTGTATGTATATGATTGAAACGTCACAGAAGACGTCTCATTCTTCAACACTTCTACAATAACTAAGTTAGATAATTCTTATCTGAATATAATGCAAATTATGAACATTGTTGACTCAGACTCAGAAATTCTGGTTAAAATATTGCGCGCAAGTACCACCGAGTCCATATCTCACCAACCACTAAATATATTTGATTAAAACATTATGGTAGGCTTAATTTGTAGCCATGAAACCAAAGTGGGGTAACTCTTGCTAGATGGTTTAGCAAATTATGGCCTTTATGTGACTTAGAAAGTCTGGTTAAAGTCAATAAAGATTTATACACGGTTTTGCAGTTTTGCGACCTTCCTAATTTAGTAAGTATAAGATAACTCTTGTTTACTTGGATTGGTCTTCAGTCTCAATAAAAGCTTGTAGTTTTGCAACAAATGATTCGAATAGCCCAACAAACTGTTTTGTGGTGTGCTTTTGTTTGTTGTGGAAATTATTTTACTCGACCAATTTTCAAGTAAAATGTTTTATTTACAACAAAATAAGAGTGCAAGTAAACTTGTGTTAAAACACAAAACTCCTTTTGCTGAAACCGCAGCGGTGATCTAGGGGTAGAGCGTCCGCCTCGTGGAAGATCGAGTGTTCGACCCCCGGCCGGATCATACCAAAGACTTGAAAAATGGTACTCGAAGCTTCCTCGCTTGGCGTTTAGCATTTAGAGGATAGTTTTAAGTCTGGTCGGCCTGCGTGGGTATCATACTATGTCTCTGTGGCATGGTACTCCAGTGCGGCAGCGCTTATAATAATGTCTCAAGAAGACAAGGTCGCGATACATCTATAAAATGGTTGAAAGCGACGCCAAACACCATACATATGCAAATACAAATCCTTTTACTGAAACATGCGCCCTAAATAGTTAAGCGAGTTTTACACAATCTTGTTATAATGTTATTAGTTCTATTCGTGTCACTCTGTCCATAAACTCATGATTTGACGACTACCTGAGCATGTCTACACATACTAGTTGTGCATTAAAATTTGAGACCATTAAATGTGAACCATTACTTCTAAGTTGTATAATGTTTACCAATGTACTTGACGTGAACGATAATGCAAAACCTGCTTCGACTATTTAAATAGATGACATGGTTTTAATTATTTATGCGGAGTGTTATCTCCATAACTAAGAACAAAGTCGAATATGACTTGTTTATGTGAAAATATTATCGAAACCATTTGGTTGATAAAATTAGAGACACTATTTACCCTTAGTACTTCTAAAAAGTATTTGTTATTTGGATTGGTATTGTAATGTAAAATTGATGAAAAGTTCAAACTGTGTAAATCATTAATGCTTTTGCGAGCATTCCTAAACTGAGATGTATCAATGTAACTAGGATATTTAGTACCGTAAGGACACACTCAGTACATTGCGTACATACATACAGAAGACGTGTCACCAGGAGTAAACACCTTGGAACACCCAGTATCAAAATTCCTCACAGGGAAGTTTAAACCTGATAAACGTAACCTCATTCCCCCTGTCGTCGTTTTATAAGACGAAACTTTGTAAATAAAACCATCAAAGCTAGACTATTATTTTACAATTACGCCAACATGCACGTGCGTATGATGGTAAACACAGGCACATATTATGTTTTAAGTGTAGTTTCTTTTTGTATTGCCACGAAGGCGTTGTATTACCGACATTAGCGATTCCCTTTCGAGAATTCCGAATGAATTATTCAGTCATTAATCCCGTGTAAGTGTTATTTAATGCTATAATCATCACTGAATTACAATGGAACAAGTCACACGAGGTTCACAGCAATACAATTAAAATAAGATCAATAAACTGGTAAGAAGACACATACTCGAATTTTCATGCAGACATCTGTTTGTAGGGTTATTTGGTTCGAAAAGTCCGTTTCGATATAACAAAACAGTAATTGAACAATTTGCACATAAACTGCTTAACACAGCAGCAGTCTTGTTTGCTTTCTTACGGCTGTAAAAGTCTTACGGCTGTAAAAGTCTTACGGCTGTAAAATGTCGCTTCGTAATTTTAACTTTTGACCCAGTGGTGTACCAATTTACAACTCCTTCGCTATTGTTCAAAATGGATTACTTCCTGGTCCAGTGGTAGGGACGGCATAGTTGGAGCTTGAGGGAGTTTTCGAATCACAGTATCTGTGGTAAACAAACTGAGTATAACAGTTGGCTGTTTGCTTTCCTTTAACACTTTCTGATTCATATCATCAAACAACTACTTACCATCAAATACAATCAAAATATTATAAAATATCGTTGTCCTAATGTTTATTTATACCGCGCTGCATCACCTATATTACATTCATGATGTTACTCAACTGCTGTTTATTTGTCCAGATTTTGTAACCCGTCACCTATTACATATTCATGATGTTACTCAACTGCTGTTTATTTGTCAAGATTTTGTAACCCGTCAGCTATGATACATTCATGACGTTACTCAACTGCTGTTTATTTGTCCACATTTTGTAACCCGTCACCTATGATACATTCATGATGTTACTCAAATGCTGTTTATTTGTCCAGATGTTGTAACATCATACCTATGATACATTCAAGATGTTACTCAACTGCTGTTTATTTGTCCAGATTTTGTAACCCGTCACCTATGATATATTCAAGATGTTACTCAACTGATGTTTATTTGTCCAGATTTTGTAAACCGTCACCTATGATACATTCATGATGTTACTCAACTGCTGTTTATTTGTCCAGATTTTATACCCCGTCACCTATGATACATTCATGATGTTACTCAACTGCTGTTTATTTGTCCAGATTTTATAACGTCACCTATGATACATCCGTGGTGTTATTCAACTGCTGTTTATTTGTCCAGATTTTATAACGTCACCTATGATACATCCGTGGTGTTATTCAACTGCTGTTTATTTGTCCAGGTTTTGTAACGTCACCTATGATACATTCAGGATGTTATTCAACTGCTGTTTATTTGTCCAGATGTTGTAACATCACACCTATTATACATTCATCGTGTTACTTAACTGCTATTTATTTGTCCAGATGTTGTAACATCACACCTATGATACATTCAGGATGTTACTCAACTGCTGTTTATTTGTCCAGATTTTGTAACCCGTCACCTATGATACATTCATGATGTTACTCAACTGCTGTTTATTTGTCCAGATTTTATCCCCCGTCACCTCTGATACATTCATGATGTTACTCAACTGCTGTTTATTTGTCCAGATTTTGTAACCCGTCAACTATGATACATTCATGATGTTACTCAACTGCTGTTTATTTGTCCAGATTTTATAACCCGTCACCTCTGATACATTCAGGATGTTACTCAACTGATGTTTATTTGTTCATACTTTGTAACGTCACCTGTGATACATTCAGGATGTTACTCAACTGCTGTTTATTTGTCCAGATTTTATAACGTCACCTATGATACATCTGTGGTGTTATTCAACTGCTGTTTATTTGTCCAGGTTTTGTAACGTCACCTATGATACATTCATGATGTTATTCAGCTGCTGTTTATTTGTCCAGATGTTGTAACATCACACCTATTATACATTCATGATGTTACTCAACTACTGTTTATTTGTCCAGATGTTGTAACATCACACATATGATACATTCATGATGTTACTCAACTGCTGTTTATTTGTCCAGATTTTGTAACCCGTCACCTATGATACATTTAAGATGTTACTCAACTGCTGTTTATTTGTCCACATTTTGTAACCTGTCACCTATAATACATTCATGATGTTACTCAACTGATGTTTATTTGTCCAGATTTTATACCCCGTCACCTATGATATATTCAGGATGTTACTCAACTGCTGTTTATTTGTCCATATTTTGTAACGTCACCTATGATACATTCAGGATGTTACTAAACTGCTGTTTATTTGTCCAGATTTTGTAACGTCACCTTTGATACATCCGTGGTGTTATTCAACTGCTGTTTATTTGTCCAGGTTTTGTAACGTCACCTATGATACATTTACGATGTTATTCAACTGCTGTTTATTTGTCCAGACTTTGTAACATCACACTCATGATACATTCAGGATGTTACTCAACTGCTGTTTATTTGTCCAGATTTTGTAACCCGTCACCTAAAATACATTCATGATGTTACTCAACTGCTGTTTATTTGTCCACATTTTGTAACCCGTCACCTATGATACATTCATGATGTTACTTAACTGCTGTTTATTTGTCCAGATTTTATACCCCGTCACCTATGATACATTCATGATGTTACTCAACTGCTGTTTATTTGTCCATATTTTGTAACGTCACCTATGATACATTCAGGATGTTACTCAACTGCTGTTTATTTGTCCAGATTTTATAACGTCACCTATGATACATCCGTGGTGTTATTCAACTGCTGTTTATTTGTCCAGGTTTTGTTACGTCACCTATGATACATTTAGGATGTTATTCAACTGCTGTTTATTTGTCCAGATGTTGTAACATCACACCTATTATACATTCATGATGTTACTCAACTGCTGTTTATTTGTCCAGATGTTGTAACATCACACCTATGATACATTCAGGATGTTACTCAACTGCTGTTTATTTGTCCAGATTTTGTAACCCGTCACCTATGATACATTTAGGATGTTACTCAACTGCTGTTTTTTTGTCCAGATTTTGTAACCCGTCACCTATGATACATTCATGATGTTACTCAACTGCTGTTTATTTGTCCAGATTTTATACCTCGTCACCTATGATACATTCAGGATGTTACTCAACTGCTGTTTATTTGTCCATATTTTGTAACGTCACCTATGATACATTCAGGATGTTACTCAACTGCTGTTTATTTGTCCATATTTTATAACGTCACCTATAATACATCCGTGGTGTTATTCAACTGCTGTTTATTTGTCCAGGTTTTGTAACGTCACCTATGATACATTTAGGATGTTATTCAACTGCTGTTTATTTGTCCAGATGTTGTAACATCACACCTATTATACATTCATGATGTTACTCAACTGCTGTTTATTTGTCCAGATGTTGTAACATCACACCTATGATACATTCAGGATGTTACTCAACTGCTGTTTATTTGTCCAGATTTTGTAACCCGTCACCTATGATACATTCATGGTGTTATTCAACTGCTGTTTATTTGTCCAGATGTTGTAACATCACACCTATTATACATTGATGATGTTACTCAACTGCTGTTTATTTGTCCAGATATGTAACATCACACCTATTATACATTCATGATGTTACTCAACTGCTGTTTATTTGTCCAGATTTTGTAACCCGTCACCTATGATACATTCATGATGTTACTCAACTGCTGTTTATTTGTCCAGATTTTATACCCCGTCACCTATGATACATTCAGGATGTTACCCAACTGCTGTTTATTTGTCCATATTTTGTAAAGTCACCTATGATACATTCAGGATGTTACTCAACTGCTTATTTGTCAAGATTTTATAACGTCACCTATGATACATCCGTGGTGTTACTCAACTGCTGTTTGTTTGTCCAGGTTTTGTAACGTCACCTATGATACATTCAGGATGTTATTCAACTGCAGTTTATTTGTCCAGATGTTGTAACATAACACCTATTATACATTCATGATGTTACTCAACTGCTGTTTATTTGTCCAGATTTTGTAACCCGTCATCTATGATACATTCATGATGTTACTCAACTGCTGTTTATTTGTCCAGATTTTATAAACCGTCACCTATGATACATTCATGATGTTACTCAACTGCTGTTTATTTGTCCATATTTTGTAACGTCACCTCTGATACATTCAGGATGTAACTCAACTGCTGTTTATTTGTCCAGATTTTATAACGTCACCTATGATACATCCGTGGTGTTACTCAACTGCTGTTTATATGTCCAGGTTTTGTAACGTCACCTATGATACATTCAGGATGTTATTCAACTACTGTTGATTTGTTCAGATTTTGTAACGCCACCTATGATAAATCGGTGATGTTACTCAACTGCTGTTTATTTGTCCAGATTTTGTAACGTCACCTATGATACATTCATGATGTTACTCAACTGCTGTTTATTTGTCCAGATTTTGTAACGTCACCTATGATACATTCAGGATGTTACTCAACTGCTGTTTATTTGTCCAGATTTTGTAACGTCACCTATGATACATTCAGGATGTTATTCAACTACTGTTGATTTGTTCAGATTTTGTAACGCCTCCTATGAAACATCCGTGGTGTTATTCAACTGCTGTTTATTTGTCCAGATTTTGTAACGTCACCTATGATACATCCGTGGTGTTACTCAACTGCTGTTTATATGTCCAGGTTTTGTAACGTCACCTATGATACATTCAGGATGTTATTCAACTACTGTTTATTTGTTCAGATTTTGTAACGTCACCTGTGATAAATCCGTGATGTTACTCAACTGCTGTTTATTTGTCCAGATTTTGTAACGTCACCTATGTTACATCCGTGGTGTTACTCAACTGCTGTTTATTTGTCCAGATTATGTAACGTCTCCTATTTTACATCCGTGATGTTAATCAACCGCAGTTTATTTGCCCAGATTTTGTAACTTTTTATGCATAGTTCAATGTTAAACATGTAATGTATAATCTATATTTAGATTTTTTATAGTTTATTATTAATATTACTGCCAAATAAATAACGAAAGTATTGCTGTTATATATTAATTAGACAGCAACGTGTCTGTCATACCTAAACAGTGTGGCAATGAGTCGGTATCTTTCACACATGAACCGCTCAAATCAGCACAGATTTACTTACAAAGAATGTTTCATTTCAAAACTTAAAAAATAACTTACAGGTACATGTATTCACTAAATTTAAGAAATGATTATATCATGTACCAGTTTGACACGTATTTGCATGTTGATAATAGATATTGAAACAGTTTTTATTTTCATCGAATTTTGAAATTAAATAACTGGCTACTTAGAATTTTTATATAATTGTGTAAAGAGTAAATGTGTTTGAATTAATTCCAAATACATAACAGCACGACCCTTTCCTAATATCGGTTGGGTTAGACAAATTATAACATTTTTATTATGGTCAAAGATATGTCATGTCTTAAATTAAATATACGTTTGATATTTTAGATAATGGTTTGGTAGATTTTGACGCCTATCTCGTCATCATGGCGAAGCGAATGACAGTGCCAGAGCCCGATGATCAGCTGCTGGAAGCATTCAGGGTTTTTGATAAAGAAGGTGAGTCAGATCATTCCATTGTTTAACAGCTATCAGCAGTCAATTAATCAGTTAAAGTCATCACAAGCTCAACCATGCCGAATCCAAGCTCTTCAGTCCGAACTCAATAAACGTCACCATTGAAATAATAACAACACTTTTCTAAATTATGAGATTTTTTGTATAAAAACCTAAACAATGCATTTTAATTACATAGTTTAAACTTATTTATTTTAATTCGATTGTGAAAAAGTATTACAACTTAGACAAATCACGCTCGAAGTCTTTCTAGGCAGAATCAGTACTAAGCATATACGGAAGTAGTGTCTTGCTCAAGGACACCTCACATACCGTGGCGGAGGATCGAACTCGCGATCATCGGTTCGATGCTTTACCGCTGGACCACGCGCTCCACATAAATCTTAATTTTAATCTAAACTAAATTAATTTTTAATTCCTTAATTATAACTTGTTTTTATATGAAGTTTAACACATCATATTTAATCTTAACACATTACATATTAATTATGTGACGTCCAATATTACTTGTGAAGGGGACCTTAACACAATTTTGAGTATAAGCATTGACATCCCACAAGTAACACGCAAATTTGTTCACACAAAGACACGGGGTTGAGAAGGACTTGAACCTTCGATCTCAGTGGTAAGAGGTAAGGAACCTGAGGCAGTTCCTTAGACAGCCTGGTCACGAAGGGCTCGTGTACCAATTTCATCGAAGCTTATTCACACTAAATATAAGACAAATACGTTTATGTTCCTCTATAAATTATTAAAATATCAAAAACACAATTCCTTTTAAAATAAGCTGCAACTATTTTTTTTAATGATTGATCAGCTAATTTGTTGACCAGCTGATTGTATTCATCCATCATTTGTATTTTAACAGGTACCGGCGTTATAAGTGCAGCAGACTTGCGACAAATTGTAACGACATTGGGAGAAAAACTCACTGAGGAAGAAGTAGAGGAAATGATACGCGAAGCAGATGACGATGGGGATGGACAAATAAATTATCAAGGTATATATATATACTCAAAAAGCTTTAAAAAATCTCAAACATTATACGAATTGGTCTCGATACCGATTCCTGGGTAGGACCAGTACTGAGAGATGTTTTGAGAGGTCGCTGGGTCAATTGCCCATCAACAGTGCGTGTATGCCTCAGAGTGGGCCCTGTGCTTTACCGGTCGCTGGGTCAACTGCCGATCAACAGTGCGTGTATACCTCAGAGTGGGCCCTGTACTTTACCGGTCGCTGGGTCAACTGCCCATCAACAGTGCGTGTATGCCTCAGAGTGGGCCCTGTACTTTACAAATAAGGAGAAGAGGAACAATGAATTTATTGTTGCAATACCGTCCCTTATCATTTTTTCTACGAGTTTGATATACTCAATAATAAATTGGCGCGAATGTAAGATTCGTTTTATCCACATAACTTGGAAAAGTCCATTTATTTAACAACTTTTCTCTTTACGGAACGAGAATAAACTTGAGCATATTTGTTTACGCGAGTCATCGTATGACGTAGCGTCTAAAAATAACGCCATTTAAAACATATGCATAGGTTTATTACATTCCTGGACCGTAAATTATGTCATTGATAAATTTAATATCTCCTGTTTAAAGTACGCCGATATCTGCTGTTTCACGGATGCGTTCTGTGCGTTCCATGAATTATTTTATAAGATACCAGTATAATTGAACGATGGCAACATTATTATTAAATGTAATGTATAAAAACTACACGAGTTCCGGATAATTCGAAATGTTACAATGAAATGTACATTATTCGGTATTTTACTATAGACACTCTTTTGGTTTACTTTCAGATTTCACGCAGATGTTGATTTCAAGCTGAATAACCTCTGTAGAAGTGAAATATGAACTTACAAGATGGTACAATGGTGTACATCTATATCTCAACACACTGCGATATAGAGAACAATGGAGATTTCAGACTTGCACGTGATTTGTGTGCCAAAAATAAATAACTTCCGTCCGTTTTCATTTGTTTTTATGAGAAAATTTTATATTGGTTCGAGGTTTGTTCGTACCTACAAAAGTTTGGGTGATTTTTTTTTAAAAATCAACACATTTATATATAATTCAATGTTAATAGATCATGTATGCTTATAAAGCAATGGCAAGTGTTGCTTGAACATGACAATCTGTACTCAACATTACCATGACTACATGCTACGTTTTATGTTATTTTAAAGTCCACCGTCGGACCCTATGGTGAATTGCATTACATTACTTTCTATTAAACAATAAATGGAGTGTAAATTAAATCAATCAAATGTGACTTCCTAAGATTGATATGCTCAACTGTTCATATTGTAACGAAGAATAAATTGTTTTGAATATTTATTTTGCCATTTTACTTTAGGTCATATGATACAGGTGATAGATACTTTTATTGTTATGTGTTTATTTAAAATGCTTTTTTTTATTCCTTTTAAATGTTTGTATAAAATTATATAATGTGTCTACAATATAAAATTTAAAACATTTAATAAAATAATCTCTGTATTTTATAAATTCCACTGCCAAAGCCATTGAAAACCATCTTCCAACGAGTACCAACGACTTGACAGTCGCCCTTTACATATATTAGCATCGGTTCACGCGTTATTTTTAGCCTCGTTGAAAGGGATCCGTAATAAAATATAAAGGGCCAGAGAGAAAAACAACACTCAAACTTCGGGGTGACATTTAACTGCCGTCCCACGACACGACAATGCTCGTAAAAGTACAAGACTGATTTATTTATTTCATACAAACAATTTAGCAGTAACCTACTTACTTAAAATCTTTCTTAAATCAAGTTGAATGATCAAGACATGCTATCAATGTTTTAGTTTGTTTTGACAACCAATGCATTAGAGTTAACGCCAACGGAAATATTGTATGTTGTGTTTAAGCTTATTTTATTTTGTCACGAAGGGTAAGAAAACATGATAATTCCGATGTTTGATGTCCTAGGACATTACTGTGTAAAGGCATTTTAAGTAGTTTTAAATCTTATGTGAATATTGCTAAAAATAATAATACTGCTTAACAAGGTCTAAACAAACTCTGACCTCAACGCGAGAAATAGAAAGAAAACAGTGCTTATGGTGCTTATTAAATAATCTCTAATCAAACTTCGTTAAGTGTCTCACTTTCAAACGCTTGGTGGAATAAAATAATTATTTCGATATAGCATAACAGTCGGAAAAAAAGCTCAAATAGTAGTGAAGACTTATAAAACATTAGCCTTTATTTATTTCTCCACATCGACGTATATCTAAGTACAAAGATCTGTAACTGACAGTACAACTAGTTTAGTATGGTAAGAGTTATTGGTTCTGCAAGAAATACCACGTGTATATAATAACGATAGTGATTGAGGGAAGACGCAGAGACGATACTGTGACAGCGCGACAGCATGATGGTGATGGTACGATAGCACAATGGTGGCAGAGCAAATATGAAATATACTTACTACAGATGAATATACAATATTTATTTTTCAAAGATTCGTGTAGAAGTGTTTACAGAATAGACAATGCTAGATAATTATTTTAAATTATCACGACAATATTATTTATGTACGATCTCTTTAATTGTTATTTATGTATACATAAGGTTAATGGTAATTATTATATACATGTGTGCGTATAGCCAATCAGCTATCCCAGATGTTACCACGTGATCGTACAATATGTAGAAGTTTATTGGCTCCAATAACTTTTTAATGACGATGATGTTGAGTAAATCCGATTATCTGTCACTGGAACTTCCTTGACTCATGGTTTATTTACTTGATTTTTCTTTACTCTTTTGAAATGTTTTTGTCAGATTGAGGTATATAGTAAAAAGATCATTTTACAGTGTTTTGAACATTATGGGAATATATTGTACTCATACGTATTGTGGTGAAAACCATATTGTACAACAAAACTATATCATATCATACCTCGTGGCACAGGTTGAACATTTTGAATCTCTCAAATTGAATACGATAAACATGGACAAAGCGCAGGGAACGTAGCTGAAATAATGCGCTTATGATACCGTAACAGAATAGTTTACCTTTTGTAAAACGAAAACACGGCGTCTCAAACTAACGATTGTTCTATAGAATAGAAAACAAGTATTACAGATGACGTCCAAACCTTGTACTTAAACATTTGTATATTAGCAAATGTGTTGATGTTTTTTCTATAATCTCGTATTCTTGTTTGAGTAATGTACAAATTCGATTCATAAGCTGTTTGCCTATCATTTATTATCTGTGTTTACACGATACACTTTTTTGAAAACATTTTTAGTCATGGTAGCTTCAAACAGTAAGTGTCGGGCACGGTTAGCTCAGTCGGTTACGCGTCTGACTATCAACCAAGGGGTCGTGAGTTCGAATCATCGCCCGACAACAGCCTCCGTGAAGATTGATATACGACATGTGTGCTATCATCATTCGTCACTTTTCGCTGATTTAAGGGGGAAAGTTATCAGTTACTTGCAGAAATGGGATGTGCTCGAGTACTGGTTAACCTCTCAGAATCCCAGGAAACAATGGTTATGTTAATTGATCGTCTGTTAAAAAATATAATGTTCAAACAATCAACCAATCAAACAGTAAGTCAAAGAACATGCTAATCTGTGCTGCCTTGTGCCTATTCAGTATGGATCTTTCAAGTCGTGCAAAGAAATAATATATTTTAAATAAAGCCATATTATAATACAATATATTATCAAACCACGTTATCCATTAAAAATGAATGATTCAATATAGGGAGCACACACAGTTTCTAATAAATAGTTTAGTTATCTTGACAGAGGAGTAGAAACAGCAACATATTGTAGAAAATGTATTTAATATTTCTATAAGAAAACAAAAAAATATTTTGAAATAAAATTAAAAGCGCAAACGTTAACTATAACTTTATTTGAAGCAAATCTTTTTCGAGCAAGAAATGGTTTAAACATTTTCAAAATTTATTTAAAACACTAAATACGATAAAGATAAAGAGTAAATAAAAACAATTTCCCCTCTACAATATATCAAAATACAAGAAAACACATGAAAAACAAACGACGTAGCACTCAGGGGACACAACCAACCAAAACCACAATAAGTGTAAGTTATTCAAAGTTACTTGCTACTTGGGCAAGTTCATCACTGCACGGTAGAGGTAAAGTGGATAATTATTGTTTCTTATGTAATCAATTGTGGTATAACAGACACTCGAACCCAGGTAGTTTCATTTAACTCGGTTAATGCACATATTTATATTCTCAATAATTGTTTCTATTTCTACCAAAACTCTATCTAACAAACCAACGTTTTGACACGTTCAATGTCTTTCTAAAACTGGCTGTCCAGCTCTGCCCTACACCGTACCAAAAAGGCCTCTATTTTCTAATTTGTAAATTCATTACTTCCCCAGTCGTATCTTCTCATTGGTCAATTTCTTAATTCAAACTCCACATCAATCACGCCCATATCTTACCCCAAACAACACGTCCATACTTTGTACCCAGCAACAGGCCCATATCTTACTTTAAACAACACGCCCATATCTTACCCAAACAACACGCCCATATCTTACCCCCAAAAACACGCCATTACCTTATATCCAGCAACAGGCCCATATCTTACCCCAAACAACACGCCCATATCTTACCCTCAACAATACGCCCATATCTCATCGAAACAACACGCCCATATCTTACCCCCCACAACACGCCCATACCTTATACCCAGCAACAGGCCCATATCTTACCCCAAACACGCCCATATCTTATCCTCAACAATACGCCCATATCTTATCGAAACAACACGCCCATATCTTACCCCCAACAACACGCCCATACCTTATACCCAGCAACAGGCCCATATATTACCCCAAACAACACGCCCATATCTTACCCTCAACAATACGCCCATATCTTATCCAAACAACACGCCCATATCTTACCCCAAACAACACGTCCATATCTTACAAAAAACACGCCCATATCTTACCCTCAACAATAAGCCCATATCTTACCCAAACAACACGCCCATATCTTACCCCAAACAACACGTCCATATCTTACCCAAACAACACGCCTATATCTTACCCCCAACAACGCGCCCATACCTTATACCCAGCAAAAGGCCCATATCTTACCCCAAACAACACGCCCATATTTTACCCTCAACAATACGCCCATATCTTACCCAAACAACACGCCCATATCTTACCCCCAAACAATACGCCCATATCTTAACCCAAACAACACGCTCATATCTTACCCCAAACAACACGCCCATAACTTACCCCAAACAACACGCTCATATCTTATCTCAAACAACACGCCCATATCTTACACCCAAACAACACTTCCATATCTTACCCCGAACAACACGCCCATATCTTACCCCCCACCCCCCTCCCCACCCCAACAACCCAACAATACTTCCATATCTTACCCCCAACACGACATCTGTAAATGACGATAACCTTATGGCTACATTTGCTTGTCAAGTTATCTCATTAAGTTGTCACAGTTGCTCTTTAATGTTAAAAAACCATGTGTAACAAAAATGCCAACCTACAATTATCTTACACAATTTATAATTGAGTACCCATATACCTGTCTTACATGTATCGAAATAATGAAGCCGACACACTATTATAACCGTTAGTAATAAGTATAATATATACAAAATATAACATTAGTGAGACCGTTATTGGGGAGGCCAATCCCGCTTCACGGATATAACAAATATGTATCTTCCTGTCGGCACACATACAAGTAGAGCATGCATTGTTGTATACCATATCAGCTGATCAATGCTTTCGTTTTTGTTCACTTGGCAAAGCGCGTCGATAAAGTTCTTTATATATTTAATCTTACTTAAAAAATAATTGCCATCCACATGCAAACATGGATTTACGTAATCCATTAACACTTGACTTGTCGAGAAATTAAGTATTGTATTTTATGTTATATCAAAGGTTCCGAGACATCCAACTTTATCATCTCATTTACTTACACAAGACTTGTGATACGCGTGGTCCTGTGTAAGACGTTGGATCAAATATTAGGGGCGGGGTGCCGCAGTTCGATCTTTTACCATGGCTGTGTGTGCTGCCCTTGAGCAAGACACTTTATTCGTATATGCTTAGTACTTGTATAAGTCCGCGCGTTATATTTCTAATTGTTTCACATTCGATGTAAAATAAAGTTTTTATAACAATAACCTTGTCTGATCTACATGATTATATAATACACATGTTGACATAAAAGTAAAAAATAAACATGATCTTATAATTATAATCGTTTCAAAGTAGTGTCTTGAACAAAACGAGGTAAATTGGAAAATATAAAATATTCGAAATGGTATGTTTAATTGTTTTTGTTTTTCTGTTTACTTTTTCTGGTATTAAAATAAGAATGGTTGTTGAACAAGTTATAAACCAGGATGGTTATTGTCTTCATGTGTATGCGTTTGTGAAAGAGGTTTTGATGGAATACCGTATATGGTTGTGTTTGATGCAGAGACTGATCATAATTTATTAATAAATTAAAATTTCATTACAGAAATCCTTCAACAATTTATTTGTAATGAGATTTTCTCATCCAATGAATTATCCACACCACGCATATATGCACATTCACGTACACATTAGACACCATATTTGCACATGCATGCACACATTACACGTTATATACTACATCACACTGCGCATATATGAACATACATGTACACATAACACACCATATATGCACATGCAGGTACACAGTATACATTATATATTACATCACACCGCGCATATATGAACATGCATGCACACATTACAAGTTATATATGAACATGCATGTACACATTACACGTTAAATTTTACATCACACCGCGCATATATGAACATGCACGTTCACATTACACATAATATATTACATCACACCGCGCATATATGAACATACATGTGAAAAATACAAATTTCCTTCAATTGAGCATGCATGAAGAATTAGCCGACAAATAAGTATTTAGGTTGTCTCAATTAATGTTTGATGGACTCTGTAAACTATCATCAAATGCTTTTAAATGTGTAGGATACATAACTTTCTATCCACTCAACATCTAATTAAAGGGATATGTATATTACAAGCATTACTTCAAAATCGGATTGCTACCTAATGACATTACTTCTGCCTTTTCAATCTTTATATGTCAGTATTTATGTTGTTAATCGGCCATTAATGTCATTTGTAGCTAATCTGGTATTCTCCTTATCAAGTGAGATATAAACGATTAAACGATTAACGGCAGAGGTATTTGACACACTTAACTAAATATTAAAACATCTGAATTAATTATTAGCTTATTTCGGTAATATGTTTTACATTGTTTAAAAATTGTTTAATGAAAAAATATCAAACCAAGCAAAACTTAAAGTAGTGTATTTTACAACTAGTTTATTCCTACAACAAGATATTGCGATTGTTAAGTCAGTGGACATTTGATTGATTTTCAGGAAATACTCGGACAATTACCATAAGTGTTTATAACCACAGACGAACCTGCTGCAACTGCACGTGAAATGTCTGATGTCACGCGATAATCGGGTTTTACATTAAACTTTTATACTTGAAAATTGATTTGAGATTTGAGACTCCGCTCACAGCAAGCATACTGAGTTGTATCGTTTTAAGCATTTATTTCTACGTACATTCAGCAACCATGGAACAAAATACGGAGAAGGTTAGTTCTTTAAAGTTTGTTTTTTATAGTTTTTTTAACCATTAATAAAAGTTGTTTAGTTAGAGTTCACTTTTAAGAACTTATATATTCTCAATTTCCGATTATTTTATTTTCATTGTATTTGTTATGATATTCAAGTGTTTACTGTTAACTTGTGAGAGTCCGTCAGTAATTGCTTCAATTTCATCAATGTGATCCATCTAAGTCACTGTTCCGGAAGTTTTGTTTCTTCGAAAACATCACTTAATGATATTATGCTATCATCATTTTTCGGCATTAAATTAGATTTGATGATATTAAGGTATCGTAAGCCAGCAGATCTACCCATCCCCTATTATAAGTTGGAAACAAATACATCGATTAAAACCACGCGATTTCAGTTAAAAAAAAGTGTGCTCGAATTCTTATATCATATAACTAAAAAATAAATTTGAAAAATACTTTCACAAATATATCTTTATTGCTTTCTTCTTTCAATAGTATCTCCACTTTTATTGTAAAAATATACGTACATTTTTATCAGTCATACACATCATATATAATATGATAATGTAATATAAGTAAAGCGGGGTGGTAGTGTAATGGATAGAGTGTTCGTTGCTCACGCCAGGTTCGATCCCCCGATTGTCCCAATGCCTCTCATAAAACAACTCTCATTACTGGTTTTACCCAGGAAGCGGACTTGAGAGCGGGTCATATAAGCTCTGAGCTTTCATCGCAATGGAGCTAAAATAAATTAGGATAAACTAATATTGGTATGTATTTAACACGCACAATACACCTACATAGTTATTTTATAATATTATTTGAGTTACCCCTATGACATTGTTTTAAACTTATTTATTTTTTCCTGATTGTGAAATAATTTCTTACAACTTAAACAAATCACGCTCACTGTCTTCCTGGGTTGAACCAGTACTAACGAGACACGTATAAAGTGTCTTGCTCTAAGACACCACCAATAGTGTGTATCCGATATCTGCCACTGGACCACGCGCACCACTTTTGAAATGTCTAGGGCTTAACGCAATATTAGTCTATCTAACTTGTTATGTTGAGTAACTTGAGTGACTCACAAAGCAAAAAAGAGCAATTGGCCTTTTTGGGTTATTTCTATTTTAAATTGCATTAATAGTGTGAATGCACGTAATGTAAATAAATCAACACTTGGTTCTGATTTTAAATACCCCAATCTTCCAAAATAAGATATGTTATTTGGGCTTAACATAACTACCGCCCAACATCTTAACCCAAAACAACTATCCAGTCAGATTAAAATCCATTTTGTTTTACCCTGTGGGTTGTTTTATTTGTTTAACTGCTTCAAACATGGGCACTTCCTTCAATGTTGTTATGCATAGAAATTTTACACAAATGTAATCGTTAGAATAAAATTGTTTTGCTTTTAAAAAAAACAAATAAATTCTGTATAATCCAGATAATTGGCGGCAATAATTAGTAACAGTGGTTAGAATAAACGTATACGGACTTTGAACAATCTTCAGAATGCTGCAAAACTTCAGCAATTCATTTTTCTTTTTCTTTTGTTTTAAATGTATTTACTTTTGATCTATTGTGAAATAAGTTCTAACAACTAAGACAAATCACGCTTAAAGTACTTCTGTGTATAACAGTACAATGCATATGCGGATAAGGACACTACGTACGGCGGCAGTGACGGAAGATCGAACCCAATGTCCCCACCCCCTACACACGGTCCGATGCTCTACCGCTGGACCACGCACTCCGCACTTTTAACTCCTGACAAACTGTGAAACATACTTCAACCAATTAAATAATCCGATCACATTATCCAATTAACTTCTGCTGATTAATTTGATATATATATTATGTAATGTATCTACACTGTCAGATATTGAAGGCTAGGTATTACTGCGTTTTTAAAACGGAATAAAACGGCAGTTTGGCATGCCTGAACAACTGATGGAGGATCTGAGGAGGGAAGGTGTGGCTGACTTCAAAAACTTCATGAGGGCAGATCCACCTATGTGATTGTGGACATGTTCACCCTAGACTGCAGAAGAAGGACACGTGGTACAGGAAGGCACTACCTCCTTGACTGAAGGTGGCCATCACCATGAAACACCTTTCAACCGGGGACAGCTACCACTCCTTTACAACACTATCTCCAAATGAGTATCTGTAGTGTGTGAGGTCATCACGAACATATTGCAGTTTTAGAAGTTGTAGCAGTAGACCACTCTCTGGAAGTCAGATATGGTTTGATTTGGCTAGTCAATGCAGCAGCATTTATTTCCGGTTTGCTGATATCGTAGCAATCCCTGACAGTACCTAGTAATCCCTAGTAAAAATGTAGGGAATCACAGTAATTTGTAGCGAAACGTGCCAGCCACCTAGTAAAACGTACTAATCCCTAGTGAAAGGGTGACAATGAACTGCTTTGATACCCGGCCTGTCACATGTCAGATAAAGCAATACGTATTAAAATCTTGCAAAACGTAGTGGAAACCTAGTAAAATCTAATTCTCCTCAAAACGGGGCAAACATTTGGCAATACGTTAGGTTGGGAAACGTAGTAATACATAACCCTCAATACATGACATTGTGAGTGGGGCTTAATCCATAAAACAATAAAAGTACTACATATACTTCACTTGTGAATTTTCTTATGCCTTGAAAAGCTGCTTTGGTGCTCGAACATTTTGGTACATACATTACATTCATGTTTTCTGTCACGGCTGTGAATCTGACAAACATGAACATAAAGATTAATATGCAAAATATTACCATCAACAGTCAAGATACATATAGTCATTTCTGCAGGCAATTTTATGTTTCAAGACTAGGACTGCAACAAAATCTCTTATATCTCTTTCTGTTTTGCGTTTCATATCTCTTTCTGTGTTACATTTCTAATCTTTTTCTGTGTTACGTTCATTATTCTTCCTGCGTTACGTTTCATTTCTCTTTCTGCGTTTACTTCATATCTCTTCCTGCATTACGTTCGTATCTCTTTTTGTGTTACGTTTCATATCTCTTTCTGTGTTACTTTTCATATCTCTTTCTGTGTTGCGTTTCATATCTCTTTCTGTGTTGCGTTTTATATCTGTTTCTGTGTTACATTTTAAATCTCTTTCTGTGTTACGTTTTATATCTATTTCTGTTTTGCGTTATATATCTCTTTCTGTGTTACGTTCATATCTCTTTCTGTGTTACTTTTCATATTTCTTTCTGTGTTGCGTTTCATATCTCTTTCTGTGTTGCGTTTTATATCTCTTTCTGTGTTACATTTTAAATCTCTTTCTGTGTTACGTTTTATATCTCTTTCTGTTTTGCGTTATATATCTCTTTCTGTGTTACGTTCATATCTCGTCCTGCGTTACGTTTTATATCTCTTTCTGTGTTTCACTTTATTATCTCCCTTTTTGTGTTACTTTTTTTATATCATTTTCTGTGTTACGTTTCACTTCTCTTTCTCCGTTACGTTTCATACATCTTTCGGTGTTGCGATTCATATCTCTTTCTGTGTTGCATTTTATATCTCTTTCTACGTTACATTTCTTATCTATTTCTGTGTTGCTTTTTCATATATATTTCTGTGTTACGTTTCATATCTCTTTCTGCGTTGCATTTCATATCTCTTTTTGTGTTACGTTTCATATCTTTTTCTGCGTTGTGTTTCATATCTCTTTCTGCGTAACTTTTATATATATTCCTGCTTGCGTTTCATATCTATTTCTGCGTTACGTTTCATATCTTTTCTGTGTTACTTTTTATATATCTTTTTGTATTACGTTTTATATCTCTTTCTGTTTTGCGTTTTATATCTCGTTCTGTGTTACGTTTTATATCTCTTTCTGTGTTACGTTTCATATCTCTTTTTGCATTGCGTTTCATATATCTTTCTGTGTTATGTTTCATGTCCATTTCTGTGTTGCGTTTTATATCTCTTTCTGCGTTACATTTCATATATCTTTCTGTGTTACGTTTCATATCTCGTTATATGTTGCATTTCATATCTCTCTGAGTTACATTTCATATCACTTTCTGCATTACGTTGCATATCTATTTCTGTGTGATATTTTATATATCTTTCTGTGTTGCGTTTTATATTTCTTTTTGTGTTACGTTTTATATCTCTTTCTGCGTTATGTTTTATATATAACTTTCTATATTTTTTTCAGTGGTACGTTTCATATATGTTTCTGTGTTACCGTTTTATATCTCTTTCTGTGTTACGTTTCATGAATCTTTCTGCGTTACGGTTTATATATATTTTTGTGTTACATTTTGATATCTCTTTCTGTGTTGCGTTTCATATCTCTTTCTACATAACGTTTCATATCTCTTTTGTGTTACGTTTTATATCTTTTTCTGTGTTACGTTTTATATATCTTTCTGTGTTGCTTTTTATATCTCTTTCTGTGTTGCGATTTATATGTATTTCTGTGTGATGTTTCATATCTCTTTCTCTGTTAAGTTTCATATCTATTTCTGTGTTGCGTTTCATATCTCTTTCTGTGTTGCTCGTTATATCTCTTTCTATGTTACATTTAATGCCTCTTTCTGTGTTACGTTTTTATATCTCTTTCTGTGTTACGTTTCATATCTCTTTCTGCATTACATTTCTTATCTATTTCTGTGATACATTTTATATCTCTGTCTGTGTTACATTTTATAACTCTTCTTGTGTTGCGTTTTATATCTCTTTCTGCGTTACGTTTCATATCTTTTCTGTGTTACGCTTTATATCTTTTTCTGTGTTACGTTAAATATCTCTTTCTGCGTTACATGTCTTTTCTATTTCTGCGTTACATTTTGTATCTCTTCCTGTGTTGCGTTTCATATCTCTTTTTACATTACATTTTATATTTATTTCTGTGTTGCGTTTCATATTTCTTTCTGTGTTAGGTTTTATTTCTCTTTCTGTGTCGCGTTTTCATATAACTTGAGTGTAAATATGTCATTTCGTAGGTGAAAGTTTGCTCAATGTGAAAATGTCAACAATTTATCAGACAAATATTTCTGACGTTGATTGTGTTACAGTGAGCTTCATGAAATTAATAACAAATGTTGGAAGACCATGATGAGCTTTGGGCTAGGTAACACCCCTCACCTCCTAGCAATAACCATTATATTACGAGCAACACTTGATCTAAAGAGCTAAAAATGATAACAAAACTGAATACGACTGATGTTGTAGACCAGCATAGCTTAAAGAAAGATGAAAGCATAAAGGAAATGAAAATAGCAGAATCCATAACCAACCTCCAAATGAATACTATTCCAAATGTTGGCTGGACTGTTTTTTCGTGAATACATTTTATTTAATAATACATTTTACATTTTGTTTATTTTTTATGAATGCCTGGTGTTGGTTGTGTTCTTAATTTACTTTTCTTTCAGAAACCCGTCCTAGATGTTACTGCGGAACAAATAGAAGGTAAGACACAACATGCCAAGTCAGTAATTCTGTTTTACACAACACAACTAATGACGCCACGTACTTTTCTTATTCTATATAAAACATAATCAAATATGATCTTAAAGTCAGCCTCACGTTTAAATAAATTAAAAAAGTCAAGAGACTTAAAGCATAACCTTTGTGATAGAGCAGTTTAGGAAAAACAATTCTTTGATGACGAGACGCGTCAGTTATTGCAAGCCGAAAAGTTGGCTTGCTTATTCTTTAATATACGGTTAACAAACGCAACCGTGACCGATGGCATATTGGTACTGAATTAAAATTTGTATAAAATCTTTGATATAAAGGAATATAATTATATATCAGATATAGTTGTTTGAAATTGAAATGATATAACTGATATATTTATATCTATCAGAGTGCAAATTCAATATTTTAAAATAATAAAGTATTTGTTGACAGTAATATATGTTAACAATATGTCGACAATAGCACTTCTGCATCAAATCATCACAATTAAATGACTCGTGCTATACCTCCAATAAGTGTAGTATTTCTTCTTATTGTTTTTCGTGCAAACGTGACAGATTTCATGCGGTTTTATTCTCTCTCTAGAATTCCAAGATTCATTTAACTTGTTTGACCAGGACGGTGACGGACACGTATCCAAGGATGAACTCCGGACTGCAATGAGGGCGATGGGACACAACCCTACCGACGCCGAGCTGGACGAAATGATGAACGAGGTTGACGCCAATGGTAAGTGTAACCATGGTTTGATTTTCAATCATGGTAATTAAACAAGTTCTAATAAATCAGTTAGCGCGTCTAACGATAAATATTCAATCAATCAGTCAATCAATTAATCAATCAATCAATCAATCAATATTATTCGGTAAGAACGTTGATAATGTAACTATTTTACAGTTCGCTCTGTCACATTTGGGCCTTTGATTACACCATCGAATATTATTTCATTAACTGTTTTACAGTTCGCCCTATCACATTTGGGCATTTGGCTGCACCATCGTATATTATTTCTTTAACTGTTTTACAGTTCGCTCTATCACATTTGGGCATTTGACTGCACCATCGCATATTATTTCGTTAACTGTTTTACAGTTCGCTCTATCACATTTGGGCATTTGGCTGCACCGTCGCATATTATTTCTTTAACTGTTTTACAGTTCGCTCTGTCATATTTGGGCATTTGACTGCACCACTGCATATTATTTCTTTAACTGTTTTACAGTTTGCTCTGTCACATTTGGATTTCTTTAACTGTTTTACAGTTCGCTCTGTCACATTTTGGCATTTGACTGCACCATCGCATATTATTTCTTTAACTGTTTTACAGTTCGCTCTATCACATTTGGGCATTTATTTCATTAACTGTTTTACAGTTCGCTCTATCACATTTGGACATTTGACTGCACCATTGCATATTATTTCATTAACTGTTTTACAGTTTGCTCTATCACATTTGGACATTTGACTGCACCATCGCATATTATTTCATTAACTGTTTTACAGTTCGCTCTATCACATTTGGGCATTTGACTGCACCATCGCATATTATTTCGTTAACTGTTTTACAGTTCGCTCTATCACATTTGGGACTGCACCATCGCATATTATTTCGTTAACTGTTTTACAGTTTGCTCTATCACATTTGGGCATTTGACTGCACCATCGCATATTATTTCATTAACTGTTTTACAGTTCGCTCTATCACATTTTGGCATTTGACTGCACCATCGCATATTATTTCATTAACTGTTTTACTGTTTGCTCTATCATATTTGGGCATTTGACTGCACCATCGCATATTATTTCATTAACTGTTTTACAGTTTGCTCTATCACATTTTGACATTTGACTGCATCATCGCATATTATTTCATTAACTGTTTTACAGTTTGCTCTATCACATTTGGGCATTTGACTGCACCATCGCATATTATTTCATTAACTGTTTTACAGTTTGCTCTATCACATTTGGGTATTTGACAGCACCATCGCATATTATTTCATTAACTGTTTTATAGATCGCTCTGTCACATTTGGGCATTTGACTGCACCATCGCATGTTATTTCATTAACTGTTTTACAGTTCGCTCTGTCACATTTTGGCATTTGACTGCACCATCGCATATTATTTCTTTAACTGTTTTACATTCGCTCTATCACATTTGGGCATTTGACTGCACCATCGCATATTATTTCATTAACTGTTTTACAGATCGCTCTATTACATTTGGGCATTTGACTGCATCATCGCATATTATTTCTTTAACTGTTTTACAGTTTGCTCTATCACATTTGGGCATTTGACTGCACCATCGCATATTATTTCATTAACTGTTTTACAGTTTGCTCTGTCACATTTGGGCATTTGACTGCACCATCGCATATTAGCTCTATCACATTTGGGCATTTGACTGCACCATCGCATATTATTTCATTAACTGTTTTAAAGTTTGATCTATCACATTTGGGCATTTGACTGCACCGTCGCATATTATTTATTTAACTGTTTTACAGTTCGTTCTGTCACATTTGGGCATTTGACTGCACCATCGCATATTATTTCATTAACTGTTTTACAGTTCGCTCTGTCACATTTTGGCATTTGACTGCACCATCGCATATTATTTAATTAACTGTTTTACAGATCGCTCTATCACATTTGGGCATTTGACTGCACCGTCGCATATTATTTCATTAACTGTTTTACAGTTCGCTCTATCACATTTGGGCATTTGACTGCACCATCGCATATTATTTCTTTAACTGTTTTACAGTTTGCTCTGTCATATTTGGGCATTTGACTGCACCATCGCATATTAGCTCTATCACATTTGGGCATTTGACTGCACCATCGCATATTATTTCATTAACTGTTTTACTGTTTGCTCTTTCACATTTGGGCATTTGACTGCACCATTGCATATTATTTCATTAACTGTTTTACAGTTTGCTCTGTCATATTTGGGCATTTGACTGCACCATCGCATATTATTTCATTAACTGTTTTACAGATCGCTCTGTCACATTTGGGCATTTGACTGCACCATCACATATTATTTCTTAAACTGTTTTACAGTTCGCTCTGTCACATTTTGGCATTTGACTGCACCATCGCATATTATTTCATTAACTGTTTTACAGTTTGCTCTGTCATATTTGGGCATTTGACTGCACCATCGCATATTAGCTCTATCACATTTGGGCATTTGACTGCACCATCGCATATTATTTCATTAACTGTTTTAAAGTTTGCTCTATCACATTTGGGCATTTGACTGCACCGTCGCATATTATTTATTTAACTGTTTTACAGTTCGTTCTGTCACATTTTGGCATTTGACTGCATCATCGCATATTATTTCATTTACTGTTTTACAGTTCGCTCTGTCACATTTTGGCATTTGACTGCACCATCGCATATTATTTCATTTAACTGTTTTACAGATCGCTCTATCACATTTGGGCATTTGACTGCACCGTCGCATATTATTTCATTAACTGTTTTATAGTTTGCTCTGTCACATTTTGGCATTTGACTGCACCGTCGCATATTATTTCATTAACTGTTTTACAGATCGCTGTGTCACATTTTGTCATTTGACTGCACCGTCGCATATTATTTCATTAACTGTTTTACAGATCGCTCTATCACATTTGGGCATTTGACTGCACCATCGCATATTATTTCTCTAACTGTTTTACAGATCGCTCTATCACATTTGGGCATTTGACTGCACCATCGCATATTATTTCGTTAACTGTTTTACAGTTCGCATTATCACATTTGGACATTTGACCTCACCATCGCATATTATTTCGTTAACTGTTTTACAGTTCGATCTATCACATTTGGGTATTTGACTGCACCATCTCATATTATTTCTTTAACTGTTTTACAGTTCGCTTTATCACATTTTGGCATTTGACAGCACCATCGCATATTATTTCGTTAACTGTTTTACAGATCGCTCTATCACATTTGGACATCTGACTGCACCATCGCATATTATTTCTTTAACTGTTTTACAGTTCGCTCTATCACATTTGGGCATTTGACTGCACCATCTCATACTATTTCTTTAACTGTTTTACAGATCGCTCTATCACATTTGGGCATTTGACTGCACCATCGGATATTATTTCTTAAACTGTTTTACAGTTCGCTCTGTCACATTTTGGCATTTGACTGCACCATCGCATATTATTTCATTAACTGTTTTACAGTTTGCTCTGTCATATTTGGGCATTTGACTGCACCATCGCATATTAGCTCTATCACATTTGGGCATTTGACTGCACCATCGCATATTATTTCATTAACTGTTTTAAAGTTTGCTCTATCACATTTGGGCATTTGACTGCACCGTCGCATATTATTTATTTAACTGTTTTACAGTTCGTTCTGTCACATTTTGGCATTTGACTGCATCATCGCATATTATTTCATTTACTGTTTTACAGTTCGCTCTGTCACATTTTTGCATTTGACTGCACCATCGCATATTATTTCATTAACTGTTTTACAGATCGCTCTATCACATTTGGGCATTTGACTGCACCGTCGCATATTATTTCATTAACTGTTTTATAGTTCGCTCTGTCACATTTTGGCATTTGACTGCACCGTCGCATATTATTTCATTAACTGTTTTACAGATCGCTCTGTCACATTTTGTCATTTGACTGCACCGTCGCATATTATTTCATTAACTGTTTTACAGATCGCTCTATCACATTTTGGCATTTGACTGCACCATCGCATATTATTTCTCTAACTGTTTTACAGATCGCTCAATCACATTTGGGCATTTGACTGCACCATCGCATATTATTTCTTTAACTGTTTTACAGTTCGCTCTATCACAGTTTGGCATTTGATTGCACCATTGCATATTATTTTTTTAACAGAACAGAACATATATTTTATTAAACTTAAGCGTTACTGCTCATCGTCATACATATATACAAAATCAATACATACGTTGAAATAAGGTGGTATATGAATGTCGTTTCATTAACTTGATATTTTGTGAGACTGTTATCTTGGTATTTAGAAACAATCATACAAAATTATTTTAAGCATAAACTCAATACAAATTTAAATTACAATAAATACAATGTATTCTACATTAAACTGTTAAACGAGAATCCCTGAGTTTGAAATCCTTAATACAATAAGTTGAAAGTTTGTTCAAAATCGATTTTTTGTCAATATTAAGAAGGTAAATAAATTTAAACATGCTTGGATGAGTTGAATAATATTAAGGTATATATAATTTTCTCAGATCATTATAAAATGGGCAAATAAGTTTGAAATGGTATTCGTCTTCGATGTCATTTAAGTCACAACATAAACATTTTCTTTGGCCTCTTGCAATTTTTTGATGTCGTCCTGTTTCTATAGCTAGTTTATGTGATGATAATCGTATTTTAGCTATAGTGTTTCTATATTTTACATTTTCTAAACATAAATAAGTAGAAGGCTCAAATGTCTGTTTTAAATGTCTGTATATATATATATATATATATATATATATATAAAGATGTACATGTGACCATACATTCCCTCCAATTTGCAATGTATATATCTCTAAGCCTAGTCCGTAATAATGGTATGAAACAGTTAATATTGACTGATTCGGGAAACATCCAAACGTCTGCATAACCTGCATTATGTAAAATCGATCGGACTTTAAAGGCCCAATTTTGAACATTGTGATTTTCATCAATTTCCCTTCTTTGACTATGTATTATTGACCGTAGGATACAATTATCTTGCTTATTCCCATGTAATTTAATGAAGTATTTAACAATTATCAGATATCTTCCTATATAAAGTGGAAATCGACCTAACTCGGAATATAGAGATAAAGAATTTGTAGATAATTTTACATTAAGGACCCATTTGCAAAACTTTCTATGAACACGTTCAATGTTGTCTGGTTTTGCAAAACCCCATACTTCACAACTATAATTTAAAACTGATAAAACATATGCATCCAACAGATTAAACATTATATGGTATGGAACTTCCATATTTTTTGTTATATTAAAAAGCGAACTCATAGCTCTTTACCTGAAAGCGTATTTGATGCATGAATAATAGACCCCCCACTTGACATAACCATTCCTAAATAGTTAAAAGTACTAACAATTTCTATCTCCTTTCCATCATATAACCATTTATCATCAGCACTTAATACCCCACCTTTACGGAACACTACTATTTTTGTTTTATTAACATTAACCGTTAAGTTCCATTTTTTACAATAGGAATATAAAATATTTAAAGATTCCTGGAGTCCTTCTCTTGTCTCCGACATAATTACGGCATCGTCCGCAAATAACAACAGAATGATTGATAACTGTTCAACAGAAATACCAACATTAATATTCTGTTGGAGATGCATTTCAATATCATTCAGAAAAAGAGAAAATAAAATCGGAGAAGTGATCTCCCCTTGCAATAATCCAATGTTACACTCGAATACATCTGATAGACTGTTCAGGTGTTTAACACACAATTTGACCTCGTTATACATAGAACAAATTAGTGTGAAAAGTTTACCGTCAATACCTGATTTGATCAGTTTAAACCACAAGCAATTTCGATTTAGTAAATCATATGCTTTTAAATAATCCACGAAGCAACAGTACAATTTTTTCTTATTACATAAATGCAGTTCAATGAGTGAGTTCAATATAAATATTGCATCCACGGTACTATAATTAGATTTAAAACCAAATTGCGAGTCCGTTAGAATGTCATTTTGTCAAGACCATTTTTTAAACGCTCATTTAATATAACGGTAAAAAGCTTTGCAAAGCAGCTTATTAATGTTATTCCCCTGTAATTATTTGGGTCCGATGATTCTCCTCGTTTATATAGTGGTATAATAATGCCAATAGACCATGACAATGGAAATGTTTGAGTATTTAAAATATGATTAAATAGTATTTCCAAAGAATGCGCTATGACTTGTATATTTTCCTTGAAATATTCATATAAAATATTATCAAATGAACAAGCTTTATAAGTACCTAGTAGTTTGGAAGCTGCAGTTATTTCTGAAATAGAAATTGGAATATCTAATTCATTAAAAGTACTATCACCATCAGTATTGGCTTGGAAATTATTTAAAAAATCTGTACATTCTTCATTTTCTTCCAACTCTGAATTTGATGCTAAATTTTTAAAATGTGAGTAAAAATCATTTTTTTGAAATATTTTCGCCCCAAGGTTGTGAAAGTTTTGTTTTAAATATTTTCCAAAATTCTCGCGCGCTTTTCCTTCTCATATCGTTCATCTTTTTACTTAAATCTCTATTAAAATTATTTTTTACCTTACGACAGCAATATTTATTTTTTGCTTCATAAATATTTAATCTATTATTTTCAGTTTTATTTAAATTAAATTCGTAAACTGCGTTTTTATAAATATCTTTTTTTGTTTACATTCATTGTTATACCATTTTTGTTTGTTTTCATCCTTGCACATAAAATAATGGTGTTTAAGTTTCGAAGGTTGTTTAAAATACTTGTTTTCTCTTACAGTCAAAAATTCAGTAAAAATATTAACCAAAACATCAACGTTACTGCCAACGGAAATTTCGGTTGTTAACGTCTGTTCGAGAGTTTGAATATCGTCCGTGATATCGTTTAAAAAATCTAATTTATGTTTATCATCCCATCTATAAAACGTTCTTGTAGTATTTTGTGTATACTGTAAATTTGTCATTGTGTTAAAGGAAAATGCTATTGGTGCATATTTGAAAAACTATTGAAATCAAATACTTCAAAGTCGGACAAATGATTAAAATTTTCATAGGAAGTCAATAGATAATCGACTGTACTCACTCCATTATAAGTCATGCATGTTAGTTTACCTACATTCTTATCGTTGTATAACCGTCCGTTAACAATACGTATATTGGTCGACTTGCAAAGATCAAGCAAACAATCACCAAAACGATTTGAGCTAAAATCACATGTAGCCCGGTGTAATGGGGTGTCAATGTCATATACGTCATCGTCGTCAAGGATACGATCATTGTCAATAAAATCTTTTTGACGGCCAACCCGTGAATTGGTGTCCCCTAAATAGCCCTCACATAAATAGCGCCCTTATCTTTAAAAATATTAATATCATTTTCAATTTGTCTAAAAATGTCAATATCATAAATATTATAGATAGGTGAACTTTCTGGAGCTATATACACAACAGCTAAATAAATATCACTTTCAATATGGAAAAACGTTTTATCAAATTTTAACCAAACCAAACAATCGACATCATTTTTAATTAATTTTACACCTTTTCTTATGCTATCTTTTATCTAAATAATAACACAGCCACTCGAGCGCTTTGCTTTCCTATGTTGATATTTACGGTAAGAATGCATTGGATTACTGTAACCATTTAAATCAATATTAGTATGTTTGTTTGACCAAGTTTCACTTAAACAAATAACGTCATATTTAGATAAAATATTCACAAACTCTTCACAAGATATTTTTGCTACTGAAAGTCCTTCAATGTTCCAAGATAAACACGTTAAAATACCCTCACATGAGTCCTAGTTTAAATGTCCACTGTACAAATGGTTATCAATGTACAGTTTATCAATGTTTATGAACGCTTCGTGCCCGTCTTGCTTAGCCTTCTTCATGATCGGTACCAACTTCCGGTGGATGTCGACTATTTCCTTCGGAAATTGCTCTCCAATACCATACTGGGTCCCTTTCAGTTCCTTGGCTGATTTTCGAACACGCTCTCTAATTGGGTAATAGGCGAATTTGGCAACGATGGGTCTTAACTTTTCATTAGAGAAGGCACCGATCCTGTGCGCGCGGTGGAGTTTGTTTTCCGCTTCCGCATTTACAAGCTTCAATTCATGTTCAATAAATTTTAGGATTTTTGATTCACAGTTTTCGCCTTTTTCTTCTGGAAGTTTATAAAACATTAGGTTGTCGCGCATACTGCGACATTTTAAGTCTGTAATATCCGACTGATAATTTTCCCCCCTCTGTCGTTGTTTTTGTTCATATTTTTTCATGCTTTTCACCAAATCTTCTACTTGTTGTTTTTTGCTCACATTGTCAATTATGCTAGCGTCAAAAGTACGACTATTTTCAATGTCCTACATTTTTCTCTCCATGTTGTTGATCTTCTGATCCATATTGTCCAATCTCACCGTTATAGCACTCACGCTTGACTGAATAGTATCTAATGTAGACAACTTTCTATCCACGGAGTCTATTCGTTGAAATAACATAGTCATGATATCGTTGTTGGGTAGCGAATTATTTGTCGGCGTCGGCGTTGATGTATACTGATGAAAATTTGGAGACGCTGAATTCATAGCCATATTTTGATTATAATTATAACTTGGTGGCGGGGGCATTGGAGTCATAGGATGTGATATATTGAACGATTGACTTGACTGTTGATGACCAAAGTTCTCACTATGCCCATTATTTGTTACTGGTAAAACCGGTTATTGACTTGAACTCGCGCCATTTGTAGCCATTTTTTCCTTGTCCTTTCTCACTTTTGATTTGGGTTCAAATTTGGTTTGCCCAGGCGATTCCTTCTTTTTCCTTTTCTTTGACATGAAGATGCATTCACTGACCACATTTAATCCCTTTTAGATAAAATCCATCTTTTAAAACTCAGTTAAAATTGATAAAACTTTATTTTTTTGTTTACACATGGGGCCTCTCTTTTCAAACTGATCCAAACTTGTCAAAGAGGTTTATGACGAACTGTTTCTTGAAATGGTCAAACTGGACTACAGTGAACAGTACACTGATACATGCCGTGGCGTGCCTCTTGTTTTCAGTACGGCTGATACCACTATTATTTGGCGACCAATCTATATTTTCAGGTAGCGGAACAATTGAATTACCGGAGTTTGCACAGATGATGATGCACAGGTGCCAAGAGGTAGACGAGGATGAGCAACTACGAAAGGCTTTCAAGGTTTTTGATAAAAATGGTGATGTCTTACTACATTGCATTTTGCTGCTGCTGTTTTCGGTTAATGAAATAACCTATTTGTTATACAATGAGATTGTCTGAAATACTTTAACTAGGTAACACCTCAGTGAAATAAGACCATAAAGGCATTAAGCAAATCACTATTACCGATGTCAGAGCAAGTACAATAGCTCGCCTTATTCTTCAGATAGTTAAACTCAAATATTGAAACATATATTACAATATCGTTTTAATCTCACGTACAACATACGTATAAAGATAGAAACGCAAAAAGTATAAAGACAAGGAATGATGGACCTTGTTTATTTAACCAACAGGTCCTATATATGTAGGACCCTACATATTGTCTGCGTAGGATAATGAAATATAGTTTGTAACATGTCGTCCCGTATTTTGACTCCCGATTGTTTTGCAATCGCGAAGCTCATTAAATATGTTTGAATATAGAACTCCACTTAAGCAGGTGCCGGGAACGTGCTAGTCTATCCCAGTTCCTGATTCCCCGACCGAATCAGGTATATTCAAACCCGATAAAAAGGGGGCAAATATACGTCTGCCACACAGTTCATAGCATTTTACTGTGACGTCTTTAACTTTCCCTGACATACGAGCTCAACTAGTATTGCTATGTAACGGACTTGGGCGGGAAAGCTGGATCGCCTGTCAGTTAGGCTTACAATGGCTAAATTTATTATGTATTATTCAATACACATAACCTTTGTTCATCTTATACTTATTTCACAGACTGTATGTAACCTACTAGGAGAGAAAAATATGCAGCCAGTCCTGGAATCGAACCCGGGTGTCATCGCCTACAGGGCGAATACTCCACCGTCTGAGCTAACCGAACCGCTTACATACATTTCTCTCCTAGTAGGTTACGTACAGTCTGTGACATATTCCTTCACAAATTTGGAATTCGTCCCCGAATTTCCAAAGAGACCAGATAATCATGTGAATGTTTCTCGGAATATATATCAGTCAAGGTCCCTCGTTGGGCGCGTAATGTAACAGGACGAGAAAAATATGTATCCAGTCCGGGACTCGAACCCGGGAGCCTTCGCTTACAGGGCGAATGCTCTACCGTCTGAGCTCACCGAACCGCTTACATACGGTTAATACGAAAAAACATCAGAGCTGTCGTCAGTTACAAGGACTAAACGTTACACAAGAGAATGCTAAGAAGTGGCCCCTGTTTCTCTTACACATTTAAATATGCACTTAAATACTTAAAATCTTGAATTTAAGAAAGCATCCAAGCGATTATGATTTTAGACTGGCTGCATTACAACTGCATGTGGAGCGATTGCCAGCTTTTAAGAATAAGTTGATAACTAGTCAAAATTCAGTTAAGTTTTACAACTACTTACGTCAAACTTTCGAACATGTTGGTGAACAGAAGTGTGCTGCAATAAGCGAAATTTCACTCCGACAAAGTCACAAACCATAACTTGCAAATGCAACCCGATAGTTCAACTATCCCCTACCCCATATGTGCAGAAAGACAAAAAAGTATATTGGCACTATGTCTTATATGCCAGATTCACTTTATTCAGTATACCTGCGGACATACAGCCACCTTTCCAGAAACTGAATACGACGAAATTGTATTGTTGGTTTATATGGTGAATGAATGAATGTATAGTTTAAATTAGAGATATCCAGCAGGAGACGTAGCACTCCAAGGAAACAGTTACCAAATAATCCCGATATAGCCAACATATAGAATAACCATCAGTACACGAGTGACAAGAAGGTCTCCGAGTGACAAGAAGGTAAAACCGCCTTTCGGGGAGCTTTGACCTTATGTAAGGTGCATCAAACCTCGCTCCCGCCAACTACACATCATAAAACGAGACAGCCGCATCTATATTGGTATTGTGTAAAACATAAAACATGCTCAGGTAAACCATCTTCTGAGTAATACATAATCGCTGTCATTATGTGTGTCATACAGGTGATGGGTTCATCAACGTCAACGAACTGAAATACGTGGTCACTAACCTGGGTGATAAGATGACGGATGCCGAGGTACAAAGCATGCTTAATGAAGCAGATACCAATGGCGACGGACAACTAGACTATACAGGTGTGTGGTGCTTACTCTTGTCCTTGGAAGGACAGAATGTGTCTGCTGGTGACAGAATACACGAGTATGTAAACGTAGTTCATACAGACTAGTGTCTCGTCAATTATGTACCAGTAGAAACATTCCTCTATTGAACATTTACAATTAGTTCTGATTTCTGCTATTGATTTGCTTGAAATAAAAAGTTTGATAATTCACATTAATAATTCCCCCCCCCCCCCCCCCCAAAAAAAAAACCCCCCAAAAAAAACAAAAAAAAACTGTGATTCGTTCGATAAAATATCAAACACGTACCAGGTTTATGCGCAAGTTATATATTAAACATGACTAGAGTAAAGTAGGTACTAAGTGCATACTTTTATGGTTGTGGGGCATGTTTTAGCAAAAGTTTTTTTTATGGATTTTGTGAACATAATTTATTGAGGAGAAACATAAATTGTGTATCAGCTTTTTTAATGAAAATTTTTATTTTGTATTTAAAATTTAATTTGTGTAAAATGCTTTTAATAACCGGCTGAAAATTGTATCAATATTTTACGCCTACCAGAAGTTACTGCAAAATATCTAAATGTTAACTGGTTTGGCATCACGAAATTTAAACTGATATATTTCCCTATTTAAAATCAGATTTTGCTGAAAATTTCTTTTACTCGTTAGATTTGCAAATAAATATATATTATTAATCACAGGAAAAGATAGATTGCCTGTTAAGTATTTTATATATGCCACTGAAATTGTGTAAAAAGACCAAAACAAAACTATGGCTGAAACAAGTGCACCGAACAACAATGAAGCGCGTGGCCCAGTGGTAGAGCATCAGCCTCATGGTCGGAGAGTCGTGTGTTCGATCATCTGCCACAAATATGCGTGATGTCCTTTAGCAAGACATTTTTTCCGCATATGCTTTGAACTGGTTCTGCCCTGAAAGACTCCGAGCATGATTTGTATATCGTATTGATTTACTTCTAGACGACAGGGAAAATTACTTGTTTTATTAATTTTCACTTAACAATCTTCATTTTAAATTTTATGGGCGCATGATGCAGATAAGAAATTAGAACACTCAAGTATACAGTAAAAGATAGCATATTATATGTGCAATTCAATTATCAATTATTTTCAAATTGTGCGGGGATTTTAATCACATAAATTTCCAATGGTTAGTGAAATTTATCATCTAAAATAAAGTGCTCGATTCAAGTGCGCATGTGCAAACATGTCGCACCTCTTTCAAACAATCTGATCACCTCGGCCTTTATGCTACACAGTGTAGCATAAGCATAGTACCACCATTGCAAAAAGGAAGTGCTACCACCACTGCAAAAAGGAAGTGCTTCTGTGGGGTAGTCGCATAATGGCGGTTATAAATAATCCTCATTTCTCCTTCTTTAAAAATGCATTGTCCTTATTTTAATGCTCATTTTTTATTTGAATGGCATTATTGATGTATTTTGAACATTTTGATAGCATTGTCATGTTTGAATTGTGAATTTAGAAAAAAAATGATGCTTGGAAATTGGGGTATGAATACATGATTTCGGAAGTCTACTTTTACTTTGTCACCAGTGTGCACACTGAGCACAAAAAATCTCTTATATGACAGATGACCCTTACTTTTCTCATCATATTTTGACAGTGCAGAGGTTGAGAAACAGTAAAATGTAGGTTTCACTTCTTTCATTTGGGTTTCTCTATGAATGACAAGCCTTCAAACTTTTATCATTTACTATAGAATAAAGAACAAAAATCAATGGTGGGTTTACACCTATACAGAGAATACGGAAATACCGGATGTTTAACGATTGCTCTTTCAAAGTAGTTCACTTCTACCAGTATGATACGGGCACGTGTTCCCAGTAGAAAAAATGAATGAGCGCGTGATTGTATTGATGCGTGGAAAACAAATCAAATTAATCCTCGCGAATAACGTATCACGGAGACCAAAGAGAGGCGTTGTTACGTCAGTAGTATTAAGAAAAAGATTTACTAAACATAAGCTCACTCACATTGTACAAAATATAGGGCAAATAATTAAACAGTTCGAGGTTGGTTTAAAGTTGAGAATCTCCGAGAGAGAGTGAGAGATGTCGAACGACCGGTGTTTTCGACGCTTCAGTGACATTTGGTCTCCAAAACGATTTAAAGTTTGATTCAAGTGCGCATGTGCGAAAGAGATTCACATCTTAAAAAATGCATGCATACGTCACTTCTGCGAAATGATGCTAGAGCATGTTTCCTACAAAAACACCAAATGAGATCGTATAACCAATGCTAGTGTGATAGTGTTACTGATTTAAGTCTTACTAGCTAACTGAGATCGTATTTTCACCTTTAATATGTGTCTATTTCATTTAATATTTTTTCTTCTTCTTCAGAATTTGTTGCCATGATGAACGCAAAATAAAACATTGTGCCTAGTACTGGGTGACAATAGACAAGGCGAACCCACATTGCAATAACTTCAAATACGACTTTATATCGGTGTTGTGAACCACGTAACAAACTCATATCTATAAGCCATATATTCATATCAAACGACTACATTAAAAAGTGCTAGCGTAACTCAGCGGAGAAACATCGTTATAATTTAATATATAATTATAATAAATGACCAAAGGCAAACGTTTTGTCGAGTTGCTTATGAATTTTGAAACGTTGGAAGCGAACACGAACATTGTTCTAAAACTGTAACCACCGTAGTGGCGTAGATGTAAAACCACAAATGTGCCTGTGAGAAAAGGATGTACCGCTTTTTGCTTTGGCTTTGAAAACAAAAATCAGTTTTTAGTCCCTGTTATTAAGCAGAAACCATACATTTTATATCAACAGCGGCCTTGACCTTCACTTAGCCCAAGAGCACTACCTACCTTCCTTCACATTTAACCGATCTCATTTTTTTTATCAAAGTATCTTACAGAAAAGTTAAATTATTGAGCAGAAACCATTTCCAGACGGTCGGACAGATCTTTTTTTTCTATTTAAAGAAGCAGTAACTAGACTCGTTTTTGATACCAAGCTTTCTTTTCACGGATAGAACAAATCCACAATATGTCATCTAATTATGTTAAATAAAGTAATATTACTAAGCAGAAACCATTTTTTTTTCTATTTTTTGTAACAGTGACCGTGACCCTCATTAGCTCAATGGCAATATCAAGGTTACGTTAGAAAGCAATCCAAAAAAGTACATCAGAATATCGTTATGGAAAGTTCTGTTATTGGGTGGAAACAATTTATGAGTGGGCTGACGAACACACAATGGTAACATTATGTATTCTCAATCTTCGGCTTATTTTTCAAAAGGCGGAGTATAGAATCGACAAACACTCCATGAAGTATCTGCATGTATTCGTGAACAGTTTCAAGGTCTGAGATATTCTTTTAACATACCAATACAGGTCTAATCGAATACGATGGTTCCATGATGTTTGTTTTTATACATATGTAATTTATACGAATGTATTATATTGTTTCATATAATCTAGTTTCGAATGCATATTTATAAACTTTGTTAACAAGCAATTTGTTAAACTTAATATTTAAACGTATGTTTTGATGAACTATGACGATCTCTAGTTATAACTTGATAATCCACGACAATGCGCCTATTTATAACTTGATAATCCACGACAATGCACGTAGTTTTAAACTTAATAATCCACGACAATGCGCCAAGTTATAACTTGTTATTCCACTAGTTAAAACTTGATAATCCACGACAATGTGCCTAGTAATAACTTGATAATCCACTACAATGCACCTAGTTATAACTTGATAATCCACGACAATGCGCCTAGTCATAACTTGATAATCCACGACAATGCGCCTAGTTATAACATGATAATCCACGACAATGGGTCCAGTTATAACTTGATAATCCACAACAATGTGCCTAGTTATAACTTGATAATCCACGACAATGCGCCTAGTTATAACATGATAATCCACGACAATGTGCCTAATTATAAATTGATAATCCACGACAATGGGTCTAGTTATAACTTGATAATCCACGATAATGCGCCTAGGTATAACTTGATTATCCACGACAATGCGCCTAGTTATAACTAGATAATCCATGACAATGGGCCTAGTTATAACTTGATAATCCACAACAATGCGCCTAGTTATAACTTGATAATCCGCGACAATGTGCCTAGTAATAACTTGATAATCCACTACAATGCACCTAGTTATAACTTGATAATCCACGACAATGCGCCTAGTCATAACTTGATAATCCACGACAATGCGCCTAGTTATAACATGATAATCCACGACAATGGGTCCAGTTATAACTTGATAATCCACAACAATGTGCCTAGTTATAACTTGATAATCCATGACAATTGGCCTAGTTATAACTTGATAATCCACGACAATGCGCCTAGTTATAACTTGATAATCCACAACAATGGGCCTAGTTATAACATGATAATCCACGACAATGTGCCTAATTATAACTTGATAATCCATGACAATGGGTCTAGTTATAACTTGATAATCCATGATAATGCGCCTAGTTATAACTTGATAATCCACGACAATGCGCCTAGTTATAACTTGATAATCCATGACAATGGGCCTAGTTATAACTTGATAATCCACAACAATGCGCCTAGTTATAACTTGATAATCCGCGACAATGTGCCTAGTAATAACTTGATAATCCACTACAATGCACCTAGTTATAACTTGATAATCCACGACAATGCGCCTAGTCATAACTTGATAATCCACGACAATGCGCCTAGTTATAACATGATAATCCACGACAATGGGTCCAGTTATAACTTGATAATCCACAACAATGTGCCTAGTTATAACTTGATAATCCATGACAATGGGCCTAGTTATAACTTGATCATCCATGACAATGCGCCTAGTTATAACTTGATAATCCACAACAATGGGCCTAGTTATAACATGATAATCCACGACAATGTGCCTAATTATAACTTGATAATCCATGACAATGGGTCTAGTTATAACTTGATAATCCATGATAATGCGCCTAGTTATAACTTGATAATCCACGACAATGCGCCTAGTTATAACTTGATAATCCATGACAATGGGCCTAGTTATAACTTGATAATCCACAACAATGCGCCTAGTTATAACTTGATAATCCGCGACAATGTGCCTAGTAATAACTTGATAATCCACTAGTTATAACTTGATAATCCACAACAATGTGCCTAGTTATAACTTGATAATCCGCGACAATGTGCCTAGTAATAACTTGATAATCCACTAGTTATAACTTGATAATCCACGACAATGCGCCAAGTTATAACTTCATAATCAACGAAAATGCACAAAGTTATATCTTGATATTCCATGACAATACGCCAAGTTATAACTTGATAATCCACGACAATGCGCATAGTTATAACTTGATAACCCACAATGCAGTCTAGTACAAAATCAAAAGCAAAATAACTATGACCCATCGGTTACACAGATCTGAAACTGGTCTGGTTAATGGTCACATTCATGTAACACAGAAGTGTTAACTTGGCCACAACTGATCATTACATGGATGGTGGAGAGCCCAACCTACAACCTCATAATCATACGGAAACAAGTTGAAGGTCATTTTCATGAAGCACAGAAATTGTTAGCTTAGTCACATACTTAACGCCCCATATATGATTATTTATAATATTTTTATGCTACATCAGTTATTTTGTTTTATACGATTTGCATTCTGTAATATTATGTTACGTGTAATGGAAAAGTGCTGATTTAATTGTAACTAACGAATAAATGAATAGAGTTTTTACAGCGTACCAACACATTATAGGTTATTCAATGCCAACAGGAAGGAAGATTCCAGGTTCACTCTACATGTACAAAAACAACATATTAACAAATACATCAACAAATGAATATGCAGAATGAACCTAGAACTTTGATACTTGCAGAACTGCAGAGATTCAGCAAATTCTATCGTATTACTCAATTTGTCGCTTCTTACGACATGCATAAGCCACAGTGATCCTATTCTTGCCATCACTCATGGCTCCCTGGAACCACACAGAGGTTGATAATTTAACCACAATAGTGAACATGATAAAAAATGATAATGAACACGACACCCATTCGGAGGATTCCTACCCCTCTGCAGAGATTGACAGCGATTCTATTCTTAGCTGGAATCACACAGGCTTGTAACTAACGAATACTTTTATTTAAATACTTATGATATTATATATAAAATGTGAATTATTTTGCTGAATTACATGTTTTTTCTAAATAAATGAGCATGTAGAAAAATGCAAAAAAGAAGAAAGAATAATCATCTTTACCAAACATAAGCAAAGCGTGTTTTATAACAGTAATTTATTCTCTATATGTGTAACAATTTAATATCTGACAATATTATCACCAAACAATTATTAAAGATTATAAGCAGTTTCACTCTGAAAGACAAAGGTAAAATGCTGGAATGTAAAAATTGAATAAACATGTACATCTTGTATTCTAATTCACTGAAGATACAGATTGAATCATCAGTTCATCTGTAACCACATGTTTTATGATGCACAAGTCATTTGTAAGCCTCTCTCCCTTCAGACTGGGACATTGCAGAGGTCAGTAGAGCTAAAATGCTAGGCTCTTACCACATCACAGCCTCCACTATGACGTGTGAGAGCTTTACTTTGTGTCAAAAAAGCCATGATTTTAGCAGTGCTTCCTCTCTGGAACTGGTCTGAACATATAATTAATGTCAAGAGTTACCTGCCCTTGAGTCTGTGTTAAGTTACTTGATTTGATCAAAGAGTATATAATAGAACTCTCATATTTCGAAACTTACACAGTAGACATGTATAACCATAACATGTCCCCACCAGCAACGTGTCCCTGCAAGCCAGGCCCTTTACCTGGGCTCTACAGAAAATAAAGTCAAAAGTCCTCACTATGCCCTAGCCCCAGGAAAGTAAATGACTTTACAAATGACTGTTACATACATAATGAGTTCACTTAAGGAAGAATAAAAGTACATGATTATTTCAATCTATAGATGAACATTCAAACCAAACAGTCAGTCTATGATGTTCATAAATATGTAGAAAATATGAAATATTTTAATGAGAAAAATGTTCAATCAGTTTCAAAAATAAGGTTGACCTAAATGTATTATTGTCAGTTTTTTAATTACTGCCATCAGTGAACATAAACAAATATATATTGCCATCAAACTCACAACCATTACCAACATACATACAACCAGAACCACTACAAAACGAACTGAAGGTGAACTCTGTCTCGTTCTTTTAAATCAAACTCTATTTTCTTAGTTTTTTTCTAATAACATGTTCTGCACAATGAAGCCAGCTATCTATATATATACCATATTCCTTTTCATATAGGTTAAATTACCCTTTTCATGCAAACACTACTTTAACATGTGCACTTAATAGTAGAGGACTTACTGATGTTCAAGCAAGCTTTTACAGCACAGACAGTATAATGACAGACCTCATGAGTCCACGTCTATGCACACATATTTCGTTTAGGTTAGTTCTCAGTTATTTGAATCAACGAGGACAATATTAAAATGTTCCTTTCCTGTAATGCAACAAATGTCCGTATCAACAAAATATAGCACTTATTTGCACCAAAATAATAAAAAAGACATGGCAAGATGCTAGTTATTAGTTTAAAACCACATTATCTCAGTACATTTACAAAACACCCAGATTTATTGCCAGACAAATATTCCAAAATTGTTGAAGTATCAAGTAAAACCAAACATTCATCCATAAAATAAAATAAAAAATAGTTATATTTCCTCAAATTAATTTTTTATACATATCACTATTAAAGTCATAAATTTTATTTTCTACTCGAATTCATATAGTATTAAATATATAGTTAAAATCAGAAGCAAATATACTTTGTAAGGTGGTTTGCACTGAGAACAACACTTTAAAGTACAATCTTGGCTCATACTTGGTCTTCATATATTGAATATTTTAAAGTGACAAAATGGATAATGTTGATTATAGCACCAATATTTAAGGCAGTATGTCAGTTTGCAAACTTTAGAGCAAAAATGCTTACATTAATTTAAGAATTAGATTTTATTTCTTTAGATGCTTATAGCAATTTTCCCAGACATCCTGTCATTAACAATCTAAAAAATATAATTACTAAGCTAATAAACACAAAGAATCTCATAAAACGGAACTAGAGTATCTAATTCCTCATGTCAACAAGTAAACTTCCTTAATAACAAAATATTCCATTGAATTGAAAGCTGAAATGCTGCCATACTATCCAACCTTTGCATTTACATCATGTATAATACTAATATTATGCTGGTCCTCTGCAGCCAGGGGTCAAAGGCACTGTTGTCAAATGACCACTGACCTCCCACTGCTGAAGTCATGGGTTTAAGCCCAGCTCATTTAAAAATCTTTATATGGGAAAGGTTGCCAGTGACTTAGGTGACATGGTGATTCTACTCAAATTCATTCTGAGGTCTTCCTTCAAAAATAAAACTGGGTATGCCACATGTAACTTGTATGTATTGATAATGGCATTAAACATCATTGATTTTACAAGTTACTTAACAATGTACTGTTTCAACATTATGTTACTAGTTTTAATGCATGCATGGGAAGACAAATGGCATGTATTATGCATACAAGTATCATAATACAAATATCAAACCAACACATAATAAACATGCAAGGCAAATCATAATCAGAGCAGTCTCTGTCATCAAACAGCTTCTTCACGAACCTAAAGTTATACATGAATATTTACGGTTCTTAGATGCATGACAAGTCTCATATACCAAAAATCAATGCTGTAGGTTATTGCACCAACATTTCACCAGATTTACAAGATCTGTCATTAACAAAAATCTGAATATGAGTTCAACAGTTTATAAATTCATACAATTCACCTATACATTCGACTAGGAATATGAGAATTTAAAACATAAAAAATATATTAAATTTTACAACAAACAGTGGTAGACTTTGAAAGCTAATTAACTCCATATTATCAAAATAAAAAGGTATAAAAATTACAAACTTCATCTAAAATATTGCATTAGTATTGATATATGAAGAATGAAACAAATTAATCAAATAATTCCAAGGCCATTGAGCAATAATGACAAACATTAAACTGTCTTAGTAATGTAGCTCTGCTTAAAAAAGTACAAAATGTCAACTCAATGTAGACTACTATATATACATAAATATAACATGGTGATAATGGTATCACATGGGAAAAACCAATAACTTCAGATTTAACAAGAGGGCCAAGATGGCCCTATATTGCTCACCTGAGTGACCTTTAGACACTTAAGTAGATTATATAATACATGTACACTCAAAATTCCAGAAAATGAGATGGGCGAGTAGTTAGAATTTTTATTTGTTTTGACAATGTAACAGATGTGTAGAAGTGTTGTGCGATAACAATAGTATCCTTGTGCAGATATTTGGATATCAGAAATCGAAAGAAAGTTTTCAATATATATCCATAAAAAGAAAACCAGCCTCCCTTTCTGGCGATTATGTTTTTCAACGAATCGCAATGGCTGGATAAAACTTGGTAGAGGTTCACCCATGGTAAATGTCAGTGAAATTACATCAAATTAGGTCAGTAGATTCTGACAAGAAGGCTTTTGAAGTGTTTACTATACCCACCCCCTGGCCACCATGTTTTTTGATGAATCACTACGGTTTGAACAAACTTGGTGAAAGGTCCTCCAAGGAACATTTCTGTGAAATTATTTTAAAATCAAGCCAGTAGTTTCTGACAAGAAGATTTTTACTATTTAAAATTGCCCCGCCCCCTGGCGGCCATGTTTTTTTGACAAATCAAGATGGCTTGAACAAACTTGGCAGAGGGTCATCCAAGGACATTTCTGTGAAGTTATATCAAAATTGGCCCAGTGGTTTCAGAGAAGAAGTTGTAAGAAGCTAAAAGTTAATGACAGACGACCGATGATGGACACCAGGCGATCACAAAAGCTCACCTGTGAGCCTTCGGCTCAGGTGAGCTAAAAATAGATCTACACTATTTCACATATTCATTTTCAGAATTTAAACAACAGTCATTTACATATTACAAGTTTGTTTATTTAAATACTATCAATTGATATGTAAAGGTAAAGTAAAAAAACTTTAACCAAGTAACATAGGATTGGGCATTGCCCTGCACCATCAGAGACAAAAACCAACACATTACGTAGGACTTACAATAACTGTTAAAACAAGTTTACGATATATACATCTATTCTGGTTATATATTAATGAACATTTCAGAAAAAATACAATATTATATAAAAAACAAGTACAAATATTAGGGAATGAATAGCTCTGTTCAGTATTACATTTTCGATGTGCATGGCTCAAAGGTACACAAGGCAAATTTGATAATTGTCTCTTAACTTTATGTCTGTAAAGCATATACATGATGGAAGTATGACATATAAATAACCCAGTATGTAAGCAGATCAATTTCATTTCTAGTTGGAAAGCTGGCAATAATTTTTCTGGAAAAAGGTAGAAAAACATCCTATCTGTGAAAAATAGTGTGAAATGTATTGACCAAGCTGGGTACAAATCCATGACCTCAGCTTCGAGAGATAAGGGGTCATTACAACAGTGCCATATACCACTCTGTAACAGAAGACCCCAAATCCAATGAAATATCATTTTTATTTTTCATATTTTCATAAAATTAGTGCAACACCAAGAGCAGCTTTACAAGAAATGTCTTCAATGTCAACTTTCTGATAGCAACACTTTAACATTAATATCTCTATGGGGTCATACTTTCATAAATGTCAATGATTAATGTTAAAATGAGAAAAAACAGTTTAATCATTGCTATGTGTCCCTTTTATATCATGAATACCACATGTGACTGTATCAGTGTCCACAGGTGACTGTACCAAAGTCCAAAATAAATATGGAAAAAATAAATACAATTTAATGTTTATCTATTTTAACATTTACATTTAATTTTTTTTATTATTTTTGAATGGGTTTAACGTCATTTTCAACCCATTTCAGGTTTCATATGGCATATTCAGTTTTACTTGTGGAGGAAGACCTCAGACTGAGTAGAACAACTACCGCAAGTACCATGCAAATTATCTCATATTAAGTTTTTAGAATGAGCGGGACTCGAACCTACGACCTTAGGGGTGAATGGTAAGTGATCTTGAGATGGCACCTTAGGACCCTATATACATTATAAGGAACTCAAGTGAAATTAGAGTAAAATATATATCACAAAATTCAACAGAAAAAAGGTTAAAACGTTAATATAATATTACCAGTCTTTTTCTTATTTTGTATTTTTGTTGATCCTGATTTTAGGAAAGTATATATTTTTATTGATACTGTCACCTGTGATCAAATCTAATAGATTCATAACATTAATACTTATTACAGCTCATCATTACTAAATCTCTTCGCAAATGTTTTTCCTTGCTCCTTGACAAGATATTCCATGTAGCCTACAACCGGATATTTTGCCATATAAGTACCCTCGTACACCTGGTCTAAACCTTCAAGCTGGTCATCAGTCAAGCCACTCTGAAACATAGAGTATTTGATAAATATCATAACAGTACTTGCAAATTAATATTATAATAAATAATTCAAAGGCAGCTGGTTATGAGCTAATCAGTATAAGACGACCAGCTGGTCCTTTTTTTCTGCATGTTATTAAAGTGCAATTTACAGTTTTTAAACAAACATCTTGTGTCTATACTGTCTGGAGTTCATTTACTTTCTCATCACTTAGGTTTGAAGCCCAATATTTCAGTGAGAAATTTGCTAGATCCTTGCATTGGGATTAAAATTCTGATAAGATTTGTGATAATGAATTCATGTTATGGTATATCTCCTGTCGTCATTTTTACCAATAAAACATGAAGCCAGATAAAACCTATAAATGATGATATTATGGTTATAAAGGAACTACATAAACGTTCACACAATACAAAACAAGGCAACAAATTTTAATTTTCAATACAGTCAAATTAATAAAACAGGAACTGCAATATCTAACCAAATATGCACAATTGATTCTTTCCACAAAATACTATTATTAAGAGTGTTGAAGAGCCAATGAAACGTATGTTTTTTTGTGTTATTATGTGTTCTAATGTGTTATAATTTGCTTCACATGAATAACAATAAAGAAAAGATCATATCTACAATCATGTACTTATAAAATTAAACATGTTTGGGGTACTTTTATGTGCAGAAAAATCCACAAAAAGGTTCTCTCCCTTATCTTTGAAATTTTACTTTATAAAAGCTTAAGCCAGGCCCTATTAGCTCAGTCAGTAGAGCGTCTGGCTATCAATCCTGGGGTCAAGTGTTTGAATCCCTGCCCGGCAACAGACACTGTGATGAAACCAGAACTACAGGTATGCATGTACAAACCAAATCATAATTCAAATCTTGTTCTTCCAGCGACCACAGTGCATGACCTCTACTGGCATCTTTGGCCACCAGTTTGTTGTATTCGGACTTCTTATTGTAAAAATCTGGAAAGAAACAAAAAACAAAATGAGATTGGCAAACACAAATGAGAACAGACGCATGTTGAGTAGTGTTACAAAAGTCACAAGTGAGATAATTTTTAATTAAAGATTTTTATTAAAGTGACAAGGTATATAAAATATTTAATATTCAACTTATTAAGATAAAATGTAAAAAAACACCCCATTACTTCATGTGCTTGGAGCAAATTTTTTGTTTCTTACATTTTACTGCAAAATAGACCTCAGCGTGGTCTAGTGGTAGAGTGTCCGCCTCGCATGTGGAAGGTCGTGGGTTCGATCCCAGGCCAGGTCATACCAAAGACTTTAAAAATGGTACTAGAAGCTTCCTCGCTTGACGCTCAGCATTTAGAAGAGATATCTAGGTCTGGTCAGCCCGGTGTCAGTATAATGTGACTGGGTGGGGTATCATACCATGTGTCTGCGGCATGATACTCCAGTGTGACAGTGCTCAGAATACTGTCTCAAGTAGACACCGTCGCGATATGACTGAAAAATTGTTGAAAGCGATGGTAAACACCATACAACAACAACAACATTAATTGCAAAATAACAATTGATCCAGATCATACGGTTTGCATATGTTTGGTCATGTTTGTAAGTGATGTAATAAGCAAAACTGTTTGGATGCAATACACAAAACAGTCACTATGCTATGCATATTTTCACAACCCGTGTTGCAATATATAAAAGTTTTATTGCAGTTGCTCAATGGTTGTATTTTATTATTTACTGTAGGTATTGATTACATATGTTGTCTACATAAAATGTGTAATTGTGTAGAAAACCATGGAGGTCAAGTCAGACCACTAAACAGACAGTGCTAGTATAAACTACAACTCTGGAGAAAGGCAACATGGGTGAAGAAAACAAAAAACATGTATTCTCACATAATGTGCAGTATTAAAGGCAAGGAAAACATTAAACCACACGATCCAATGAAATAACTACTTGCAAATTACAAATAGAAGAATAAAAGTATCAGACCACCTCTCTCTGGTTATATTTAAACAGCAGTAAAAACCCTACAGTAGCAGAACCAGTGGTCCAGTGGTAGTGTACTAGTGCATGGGACCAAAGATCAGAGGATTGTGGGTTCGATCTGCCTCCATGGCTTTGTGTTGTTGAGCAAAACACCTTTATCTGCATATTTTTAGTACTGGCTCTACCCAAGAAGACTTTGAGCTGGTTTTTTAAATTGTAAGAACTTGTTTTCCAATGATGAATCAATGTGAAATAAACAAGTTTAAAACACTACAGTAGACTAGTAAAATTACCTTTTCCTGATGTTACATCAAATACAACTCCTTTTATGGCCAGGTAAATTGGCAAGTCAGGCTGAAATGTAAAATAAAATAAATATATCAGTTTATTGCATATTTAACAAGTTCCACAAAAATTGATTTCCTAATTGCATGACTATCGGAAGTCTGTGCTTATCTTCTAAGTTGGTAAAATTCAAGAACATTTTCATGTGCAACTCGTCTGATTAGTAAAATATGTATGTTGTTACCTCCATTTACTCAAGTTGATTTAAGTTTAAAACTAGTCAAATGATGACCCCCAGATTTTGAAAATAACCCCCAGATTTTAAGTCATCAATGACCCCCCAATAAATTCGAGCTGGAGAAAACACTGAAACTTAATAGAAAAGAAGAAAACAAAGTATAGAAGAAAATATACTCAAATGACAGAAATACCATTCTTCCCAGTTGCCAAAAAAAATCTGTTTCCTCCAGAAAGAACTATGCTAGACAGCCATCTTTATATACAGGTGCAAAATAAAGTAAAAATCAAAACAAGAAATTTCTGCTCAAAAGGGCCAAGAACTTCAGGCAAAATAAACATTACATGTGGATGTTGGTACTGGAGCATTTTAATGCTTGAGATGTGAAAATACAAACGAAAAGGAATAAGGGAAAACCATAGTAAAAAGAAAATTCAAGACAGTAGGAATGGTGATGTTTCTGATAGTTAATCAAATTGCAATGAATTCAAGATCAAAGGGAAGTCAGTAAGAAATTATTGAATTAAAACACCATTACCACAGACTCATGTTCAGATCATGTACTTACTGTATGTAGCATATTTTATTTGAATTGGATTACAACTGGGGGAGTAGTTGTGTTCGCATGGTTCTTGATCTAAAGTGTAATGTGAAAATTAAGTTTAAATAACAAAGGGCCATAACTCCATACTTAATTACTGGACAAGGATTTTAGCTTATTTTAACTGGAAACAGATTTTTTTGTTTCAGGAATTTTCCATCCACACCTCAAACCTTAGAAAGATATTTATAATTAAAATTCCAATATCACAGACCATGAACTTGCTGTATAGTAAGTAACATTTGAATTGATTAAAACTGTCCCTAGGAGGAGGTGCAGTCGCAAGGTTTTTGATTTAAAGCTTGAAGTAAAAAAGTAAAAGAACAAAGAATCATAACTCAATCAACAATTATTTAATTGTAACACAGGTACATTTTCACACCATGTATTTGCTGTACATCAAGAAAATGATTATTTTATAGTTATTTAAAAGTTATATACAATCATAATTATGGTGTTGAAATATTTTAAAGACCATTCTTGAGTTTTCAAAAACTCGCCACCATACCATTTGAAATAAATACCTGTAATATATGATGGTGTTACCAGTTTTCGATCACTTAAGAATCACCTTTAAATATTTCAATGCAAAACGGATGTTGACTCTTAATGCTTGTATGTAGTGTTTAAATAATTATAAAATAATAGTTTTCTACTGAAAAAATTACAAATACATGCCCATTGCCTTCACCATTCATGTTAGACCATTACCCAAATATACTTCCAACAAAATGGCATCATCAGATTTTGATCACATGATTGGATGACGTAATTTTCTAGGTTTGCAGTTTTCCTGACCTATTAAATGAGTCACGTGATTTCATTTTGTTTTCAATTTGTTATACACAGAGCAGATCTAGAGGGCACAACACAAAATTTGAATGCGAACACCTGTTTTTTAACTAGATATATAGAGAATTTTAATAATGATATTTTTTCCCTGGGTGCAGCTTTTCTAGAACCCCCCCACCCCAAGGGTGGAACATTCAGGATTCTCCACAGCAAGGAATGCAAGCGCTAGGGTAAAAGCGTGTAAACACCTTCAACACATTTTCAAGTGCTGTGTCAGGCACTCACTGAAATATATCTCACTAGTTAAATTTTTATTAATCAGTTAAAGTCATCATATTTAGTATGTTTCATTTTAGGCATTAAAATGAGAAAAGATATACAAAGAAAAATAATGATTTAGAGGAAAGTAAGCTTTTGCAAAATTTTGTTAAAGAATTTAAGCACTAAGGAAAACATTTCTGATAGTCAATTGCTGGGGTGCCCCTGTGCTTAAATGGCCTGTGGAGAAGCCTGACACCACCCCCCCCCCCACCCCAAACACTGAAAAATCTCCACTGTCCCCTGTAATACTATCATCCCCTGTCACACTCTAATGCCCCGTCATATTCATCCTATGTTACAAACATATTTCCTGTAATACCATCATCCTCTGTCAAATCTTTATCCCAATGAATTTATTCCATAACAATATCAATTCACTGAACAGCATGTAGATATTTAATTTTTTTAATTTTTTTTTTAAAAATGACATAGTCGTCTTCTTCTTCTTCCATATACTGAGCTGGGTTCTTGAAACGATGTATGTAACTCAATAAAACTAGGCGTGGTGGTGGTGTACAGAAGTCTCAAATGTTAAAAATTTAAAACTATATACAGTAATCATGTCTGGTGAAGAAAGTGTAAGGTTACTCCAATAGGAGTGACCCGAAGGCATCCAAGGTAGGCGCAGATACCGTGCTGGCAGGAAGAAGATTCCACTCTCGCACTGTCCTTGGGAAGAAGGAGTATCTGGTCTTTGATATGCTCCTGGAATAGCCTATGTTGTCCTCTGGTAAGGGTGTCACGGCTATGGAGGAACTTGTCTGCATTGATGTCTACAATATTGTTGCGGAGATCCTGTACATCATGGAGAGCCCGCTGTGTTTTCGACACTGTTCAAAGGGACCCCAGTTCAGTTCTTTAAGCATATTGGAGATACATTCTTGGGTCTTTGTCGAATAGTCGTTGAAAACAAAGCGGGCCACTCGGCGCTGAACCTGGTTGACGTGGTTTAGCTGGTATGGGTCCCAGATGGTGGCTGCATTCAGGAGTTGGGGCGGACCATGGCTTTATAGGAAGCTTCCTTGACAGGTGGCGTGCATTCCCTCAGGTTTCTGCGAATGAACCCCAGAGTCCAGCTTGCCTTGCTCGTGATGTTGCCTATGTGTTTCTCCCAGGTGAGGCTTTCTGTGATGGTGACTCCAAGGTATTTACTTGCATCCACCACCTCAATTGTGTGGCCATGGAGACTGTATGTGGTGTCAATGATTTTCCAACATCAAGGAGCGATCCCGATGACAGTGCACTTAGTGGGGTTGAAGCTCATCTGCTATGTCTCTTCTCACTTTTCCAGTGCTGTGAGACTGTCTGACATGGTCGTTCTCGATCGCCTTGAAGACTGCACTGTCATCGGCAGTTTAGAGGATGATGACTTGATCATATCTGGGAAGTCATTAATGAAGTCTAAAAACAGTAGCTAAAATAGTAACCAAATAAAAACACTGGTTTAAAAATAAAAGATATTTTCTGATTTCAAAGGGAATTTATCAGGATTTTTCCAACTTTTAAAATTGTCTAAAAACATATTTTCCCAATATATTATCATGTCTATATATTATATACTCACTGACACCATATTGCCAAAAGGATATCTATTTAAATATGCCAAAATACTATATTAAAAAGGGATTTCCTAACTTGGGCTATGCACCTAGGTTGGACTAAAATAGATTTCCCATTTAAAAGTGCAACATATCTTGTGACATTAAATGAGTAACATGATTTCATTTTGATCCATTATACACAGGAGTGGATCCAGGATTTTAGTTTAAAGGGGTACAACACAAAATCTGAACGGGCATACATGCTTTTCAGTAGAAATATAGCGAAGTTTATTATAAGTGTTTATGAGTGGGGGAGGTGGTGGTGTGTCTGTAGGGGGCTATTTTAATAAATATTTTCAATTGTACAGGAAGTTAAAATATGGGTGCGAATGATTCATATTTCATAATTCGCAGTTCAAATTCAGGTTACGGCACCATACACATACAATCTTCATGCTTTGAGCTTATATAACTCTCAAAAAAGGGAGCAAATGTGACAATTAAGTGTGCTCAAGGGTGGTGGGGTGAAATTGCTTAACATTCTAGTGTTCCCCATATAGTAGTGTTTAAACATATTCACAGACGTGGCAGATACAGAACTTTCTGCATGCAAGTTCATTATAATTAAACATATTACTCACATCAGATGCATCGTACTTTGAGAGTTCTTCGGGTGTGAATATTTTTGGTGCTTCGCCACCAGGATTCTCTTTGATTTCAACTTCAATGGGTTTGTATTTATCTCCTAAAACAAGAGAAATATACAAAATTAACAAGACCGATATTTTTGTCCGTGACATGGCCGCAGACATCTTTGATAGTAAATGATAGATCGATTCTGATTGGTTGTTGATGATATATTGACCAATGAAATGTCGCTTTGCTTAGGACTTGTGTTATTGGGGTGTATATTTCCGGTGTAAATTGTTTTGGAATAGGAGGCCGAGGTGTAAATCCTTCGCCATCCGCAATGGACAGCCAAGGACACAGAGTAGTCGTATGTGATAATGGAACAGGAGTAAGTACGGAATATGCGAAACGTAATAGTTTCTTGCAATATGTCGTAAATCGTTAACAAGATCGATTTTTATTCTGGTTGTCAAAAAACCCGGAAGTGAAAACTGTAACTGTCAAAACAGGAAATTTGTTACTATTAAAGATTTTTACAAAATATTCCAAAAGATAAAATTATATTTTGGCATTCTGTCATAGATTTAAAAATTGTTTTACATGTTCACAGATGATTTGTTTTACTAGTCTTGTTTCACACAAACTTTCTGTTGATGACAGACTACCACTTTTTACCAAAATCTAACAAAAAAAATATAGTATAATATATATACTGCTTGAACGTTTGTAATTAGGTAATCTAGTTGTTATTTATGGTTTAGAATCCTGGTGGGGTCACATTTGTGTTTATTTCAAAAACACTCTCACTGTCTTGTGTTGGCAAAGAGTAAAAAGTATGAGATCGTTCACAGGGGATGCAAAACAGTATCCTGCAACAAGGAATTATATAGAGATGGAAATTCATCTGATTGGGTTTTTGTGAATGCTCACATATTCACACAAATTCTCCCAATATCTTTTTTTCAATCTTTACTTTCATTCATCACGGAAACACAAATCAAAATAAATTTCTCCATTTCCAGAAATTTGTGTTTAAAATTGTTGGAAGTATTTTTGATTACAAAATATGTATACTGCAGCTAAAATATCAACAAACTAACAGAAATTTTCCGACATACCTCAATATCTTTAATTCAACATCATTTTGTGTGATCGAAACATAATTTTATATGTAAACATTGAAAATTACATACAGCTTACAGTTTCAGTGCTCCAAGAAAAAAAAAAATTGGGACTAGCCCAGGGCAAGTAGATTGAAAAAATCTGCTTGCCCTGACTGAAAAATAACTTGCCCTGATCAACGGTTCACATGCCCATATTTTTATTACCAATACACCTTGCGGTATAATATGAAATATGTAAACATAGACTTAAATGTATTCATTTTATGTAGGGTAAGCTTCCCATAACATTATGCATGTCTAAATCACAAGTTTTAGAGTTTGAATAAGACCGGGAGAAGTGAGAGAATTTCGGGAAAACTGACTATGTCTCTATCAGTATGTTGTATTTAATCTTTGTTCTTAATTAGCATAAAAAGATGCTAAATATTCAATCAATCAATCAATCAATCAGTTGTTCTTTATTGACTATCGTTTCTGTTCTGTTCTGTCGATTCAGTGGCAGTGTGGGAGCAGGAGTATATTTAAAACATTATTTTAAATATCTTTCTCTTGTTTTCTAATTATTGCCAAGCCTACAAAGCTATTCAATCTATCCAAGAGAACTTGGCAATATGATAAATGAATGCAATCTATGATAGCCTTCAAATATCTAGAAAGTACAACTAGTCAACTGTATTTCAAATGTTAAAAAAATCCCACATAATTCATCTTAATTGTTGTTTTCAATACTATATTTCAATCATGCCAAAAAAATATACGCTGAAACTACACAACCAAAAAGCAATGTTTATTACTATAATAAAACCCCACCCACATTTGTCTTTACCGTAAAATCAATTTCAATATCAACTCCCACGTTTTCACAGAAGAAAATTTATATACATACAGTTCCAATTATTGTAAATCTACGCAATACAAAAATTACCAGAACATAACGCTGACATTTTACATAACGCGATCGATCGCAAATTATCTGCAAAAACATTACGAGATTTTAGAAATCGTTACCAAGTTTGGCAAAGGGAGGTAATTTTATACTCTTCATAATGGAGAATTTGAGAAACACCCGCGAATTACGTCATCGTCTTTTTTGTAGTCTTTACTCGGGTAGGTGGTAAGAAACGTGTTTACCTTGGGTGTATATATCCAACCAATCAGAGCGGTTATTAAAAATAGGTTACTTTATATTCAAAGCTATCCACCAATCACATTAGAGGAATAAAAATAGATAAATGAATATGCATGAGAGGTTTACCACAGTCGCATTATCGAGCATGTGGTATGATAAACACCGCAGGGGTCAATTGTTTATACTGATTAGTTACGGTCTTTAAACTACAGTTTGACCTGTGTCGTGTCGAATAGAGATATTTGCAGACCTGTGTATTGTGAAAACTAGCTTGTCCGATTTTTTAAGACAAGCCCGACGGGCAAGTAACTTTGAAAAAGGCACATGCCCGGATCCAGATTTGACAAGCCCCGGGCATCGGGCTATCCTATTCTTGGAGCACTGAGTTTACGTACATTAAATCAGTTGCTTATGAGTTATGAATGATTGATTTGCCATAGAATTAATCCTTTGTTTGCTATTTTATCAATATTTATTCAGGAGGTGCAAGTTTCCTATCCTTAAGTTCTATACAAGATCTTGCCTGCATGCAAGAACGCCATACACACGTGCATAGTTCAGTAAAAAATCGCTTAACCCCAATGCCAATCAGGAATTGAAATTCCTGTAAATTTCTCAAGGAAATGAGGTCGTTAGAAAAATAAGGAAGATTTTGGCAAGAGATGTTTATTGCTCCAACAATTTTCAGCTTGGTTCTGATGGAAATAAAAACTATTTTAATTCCTAATTTTGTTTAAACCGTATTGTATACCACAGCAGTGGCATAGAGGTAGAATGTCCTCCTCCATGTGGAAGGTTATGGGTTCTATCCCTGTCCAGGTAAATTACAAAATTAAAAAATGTAACTAAAAGCTGCTTAGCTTCATAATCTGCATTTAGAGGAAAGTTCTAGGTCTGGTCGACTCGTTGTCATTATATTGTGACTGGGCGGAACATCATACTGGGTGTCTGCAGCATGTTCCTTCAGTTTGGCAGCACTCAGAACATTGTCTCAAGTAGACACATTTGGTATATGAAATATTGAAACAATAAAACTGTATAGTAACTTTGAAATTTTTTTAAACAACAGTTTTAAGGACAAAACCACTTGATATATTTATTATATACTTAATGTAATGCTATGTTTCCTTGGTAGTACCAGTACCAACGTGTTGTTTTTGTGAGACCAAAGGTCGAGTCTTATATCAAACCTGCTACATCTGTCGTGAGTGGCCAACACTCTGCCCATTGCACTACTGTTCAGTCTGACAAAGTTGGTCATCAGATATCTGGTATAGATGTATAGAACAATATTGTTTGCAGCGAAGATGGATTAATTAGGGTGATTATCAGAACCATTGTATATTTTATTAAGTCTGACACTTGTTATATTTCAGTTTGTTAAATGTGGAAATGCAGGGTCCAATTTCCCATCCCATATATTCCCATCTTTGGTGGGACGTCCCATCATCAGATCGGCTGTGAAAGTAAACAATCTGGAAGTAAAGGTATGTACATTGATAATGGCATATACTGTAAACTCTATTAAAGCCCCCAATCTAATATACCCTCTCATGTTTTTTAAACAAAATTGAAATTACAATTAAATTAAAACATGCAGATCTACACATAAAGCCTGTTTAAAGAGGCCTCACCTATATTGCTGATATTCTTTCAACATATTATGGACGTTCTGTTCAATAACTTAAGGTCATTACATTATTTTTTATTTCACTTGTCCATTCGGACAAGTATTTCTAAAATTTGCTTGTTCAGACAAAAACCAACTTGGTCTTTAATCTAGAATTATGATACTAGTTGTATGGATATAAAATTATGAATAACTAAAAAAACTGTTTTATTAAAGCTAATTTTAAAGATGATAATATAACAACAGAATTAAAGAATTATAAAAAAAACTGACTTGAACAACAAAGTGTACATATGTTTAAAAAAAAACACTTGACTGACTAGATCATGTAGTTTATTTACAAAAACTGCTTGAAGTCTCTGAGGTTTAAAAACCGCAAATATGATACGGAGGATTTGCAAAAAAGGAGATCTATGCCATGTTTTATTTCTGAATTTTTACTTGTTCAGTAAGGCTAGCAGCTTTATATTTTACTTGTCCATACTCATGATTCAGTTGTCCCGGACAGTCAGGCGAGCATTGATGTAAAGCCCTGACTTATATTGTATTTTGTCTCTGAAGTGCAAAATTCTTTAATTTTGTTAATCAAAAACTAAATCGCTGCCCGTTATAAAGTCATTCATTGGCCATTATCAGGTGCTATAACATTGACATATAAAACAGAAAATGGGGACCACTATGACGGAATCAGCCATTTTTTTTAAATAGGACCTTCCTCTTTGTGATTCAATAAATTTTCCATCATTTACTGAATAGAAAGTTATAGGTGATGCATCTTTAATCCAAATACAATGGAATTGAATCTCCATTCCACATTTTAGCTCTATTTTTATCTATGAATAGTGTGCTTTCATGTTTTCACTTGTTACTGTATGCAAGAGAAAAATTGACTAACAGCAATTTTTATTGCAAGATATTTTGTGAAACGCAGCCATGATTTGTTGTTTTTTACTTACTGTAATACCTAGACTATATAGGTTATATATTATGTAAAATAAAATATAGCATAGCAGTGAAAATTTCTGTGAAGATCGTTTTGTGAGATGTTCATAAATATTTTGATAGGATATAATGATTGGAGATGAGGCGAGTCAGCTGCGATCTATGTTAGAGGTGAACTACCCAATGGAGAATGGTATTGTGCGTAACTGGGACGACATGGGGCTGCTGTACGATTATACATTTGCAAAGATGAATCTAGATGCCAGAAATACGAAGATTCTTCTGACAGAACCACCACTAAATCCTATGAAAAATAGAGAAAAAATGATTGAGGTAAAATGCTGTTTATTTAGTACAATAAATGTTTAGTATTCTTCATAATTTACTTGGATTTACATTTGTAATGATAGGCCAGAATCTGTTACTCATCCAAACTAAGTGACAGAGGTAGACAGCAGTGTTCCAGATAAGGTAAAATTATTTCCTGTAGATCGTTGTCACCTTGACGCACATGTGAATATGTTTAATACTTCCAAGCGTTCAGAAAAGGCTTGCTATAAACCTTATGTGTATTTATCTTTATTCATTCTAACGGCATTGTCTGGTTCTGGCATCAAAAATGCAAACAACTCACAGAAACCCAATCTATTAAGTTATTCCAATTCTTAGTTTCGTTAAGTGAGAATGTTGTTATACCAATAAGAAATAGTGAGACCGATTATAAATAGTGTTATTGATGCAAAGTTGCAAAAAAAGACACAAAAAAACCCACATGGGGCACGTCAATACAAAGACCACTTAATCATGAAAACTAAAATTCCCATGGCTGATAGAAAAAGACAGCTGTTCAATGCGAGATAAACTTCAGTGTACAGAATAGACTGAAAAGCCAATATAGATGTTCATTCAAGCCAGAGAATTTAGATCTGCTGATTAACATTCAACTGTGTAAGGTTGATACCAAGTCATTTATCACCAAATCAGTTCAACCACAGCATGCAAAGAAGTAAGGGTCATTTTCTGTTAGCATATAATACAGAGACCATTTAAGAAAAGTAAATGTTAGCTAGTTGGAGATTGTATTGTAAATCTGTTCCTTGCTACAGAGAACTCGGTTCAATTAAAGTTCATTGATTAAATCAGTTTTAATTTTATTCCAAAATCTGGTACAAGTTACATTCTTCAGAGCAGGCTTCAAGCACTATGACAGTACCGGTCTATTTGAAAATAGATGAAAATTTTGAAAATTTCTATTTCCATTTTAAGCATTGTACTTTAATTTAGGGCATAAATTAAGCATATGGTCAAAATCTGATAAAAAATACTCTTTCAGTTTCCATTTAAAGCATTGAATTTTGATTAAGGGGTAAAATAAGCATTTGGCATAAAGCTTATCTGAAGCACTGTAGACAGGTTTAACACCTACCATATTATTTTGAAATATAACATGCCCCCCTTCCCTCCAAGTATAACGTTGATTAATTGAATATTAAGCATCATTTTATGCCATCGAAGGCTAAAAGACAATCAGTTCAACCTTACCACTGTTTTCTTGGATTCTGGAAGGTTAACCAGTACTTGAGCACACTCCATCTCCGCAAGTAACTGATAAAGTTCTTTCCCAATTGAATCGGTGGCGAGACGAATGATAATGAGATGCAACATTGTATATTAATCATCATGGACACTGTGGCTGGGCGCGGATTCAAACCCCTGACCCCAAGGTTGTTACAGATGCTCTGCCAACTGAGCTAATCAGGCCTGACCCCAAGTATAACACAAAAAAAAGCTTGTATCTTTGTGGGTTTTTTCCCAATTAAGATCAGTAAGTTGTTTAATTGCGGTGCTTGCGCCATTTTGAAGTCTGAGAGAGACAAATTTTGATTGGCTTGTTGTAAAAATATGGTGTAATGCATATTTTTGTGAATATTTATTTGAAATGTTTTTTATGCTTATGGTAAATTGATTATAAAATGACGGAAGTGTATCTTTCAATGCAGTTTGAAGAACGATATATGTGACATTAATTTTCTACAGTAATATGTATAGTATCAGAACCAGGAATCTTTATTTCAAGTTGGATAACAAGAACTGTATCACTTCCTATAAGCTATCCATTAACAAACATTTATTAACAAATATGACAATTAGACGGAAGTCAGTAGATGAAGGAAGTTGAACAGATTCCATGAAATGATAATCTAAAGTGTTAAACAACAAATGTAAAATTAGTAACACCTTAACACAGTTTAGATTTTAGATATGATTGTACAAGTGTTAGCCAGTAATAGCTGAGCTGCTGTAGACTTGAGATCTAAAACTGCACCTAGAAGAAATAAACTGAGCCAGTGCTGATTTTCCTTGTGTAAAGTCATTTTTAGACAGTATGAAAGTTACAATAGCAGTACGGGGGTCCTGTCTCAAAATCAATTTTACCACTAAGGTCGTAAGTTTGAATCCCGCTCTCTGCAAAAACTTTATGGGAGGAAGTTTGCCAAATACTTGCGAAAGGATGGTGGCTCTACTCATATTCATTCTGAGGTTTTCCTCCGCAAATAAATCTGGAAATGCCATATATAACCTGAAATGTATTGAAAATGCCTTAACACCATTCAAAAAAAGAACAGCAGTTGATACAATGCCATCTCATTTCCCAACATGATTCTAAAATTTTGCCATTTTCGAACTCAGATTGGCTCTAGATAATTAAAAGTGGATTTTTGTTTAATTCGGAAATGCAGAAACACCAAGCTAAAAAAGGCAAAGGAAAAATATCTTTTAATTTATAAAGAACTAAAAGCCAGACATCAGGCCCCTGTTATTTTAATTAGAGGTAAAAATAAATTAATAACTTGTTTTGGTTGTAGGCTGTTGCATGAATAGATTACTCATATATATTACAAGACCAGTGTTTTCTCCAGCTCCAATTTATTGGGGGTCATTGATTTCCCACTGACTAAAAATCTGGGGGTCATTTTCAAAATCTGGGGGTCATCAGTTGACTAGTTTTAAACTTAAACAACTTGAATAAATGGAGGTAAAAAATACATATTTTACTTAAACAGTTTTACTTCCTGTTTCACACAAATTTCTCAATCAAAGCTGCAACTTTAAAACAATTTAACTTTAATGGAATGTTTCGCTTCTGGCAACAAGTTACAACAACTAGAAACTAGTTGTTTTTATGATCATGGTTCAGCTGAGCTACATGTTTAGCGTTACTAAGCATAAATATTCTTTGGAAAACAAAACTTTGTTGTTTTTTCTCTCCCAAAAGCATTTCTCTTCTTGCTCATAGCTAGACTCATTTTAGAGTAATGTTACCTTAATATAAAAACATTTTAATGGTAACTTTCTGAAATTATATAATCATTTTTCAAAATGAATATTATTTTCAAAATGAATATTATTTTCTAAAACTTTATTTTCTTTTTTCCATAACCTTTTAAATGTCGGTTAAAGAAACATAAACGGTGCCGGGAAAACCCCCATTAAACTTGAACCAGCTGATGTTTAAACTGGTATTAAAATGTCGCGCATGCGCATCTCGCTACCTTATAGAAAACAAAATAAGAACTTTTTTAAATAGAGTATCGTCAGGCGGCCCCAAAAGGGTAAAAATTGGGAATTACAGAAACTGTTTTCTTAAGAACTGGTATGTCAGATTTGTTCATATTTGGCATAAATTATCCCTATGTGTAGGGGTTTGATAGCAGATAAGAATTTAGGGGCTTAATTAACATCTATAGGAATATTTTAGGGAAAACTGAATTTTTTCATTTTGCATCCATGTGTACAAAAAAATTTAAAATTTGAATTATTTCTGCTCATAACAGATCACTAATGGTGATTGAAGTTCTTACAAATTAAGGGCTGGGTTGTATAAGGTTTCTGTACAGGGGACTATATTGTTTTAATGATGAATGGTATGGGAATTTAAAGTATTTCCTTTTCATACCCAAGCAATTAAGTTTATGTTCAGTATGGGTGTGGTGGGAGTATTTATCCATAAGTTGTTAAGACGACCCCCAAAGAGGGTGAATATTGTGAAATTTCAAAAAGGGCTATGGCCACTATGAGTCAGCTGAGCGTCCTCAGGCCCTCTTGGGCTTCTTGTTATTTTAAAGGGAATATATCGGGCCTTTTCAAAACTTTAAATTGGCTAAAATAATTTTTCAATTATATCATGCCTATAAATACTCACTGGCCCCGTATTGCTATAATATATTGAAAGATGATTTCCTAACTTAAGCTACTTGTCTTGGTAAGACTAAAATAGATTTCCCACTTAAAATTGCAACACATTTTGCAACATATTCAATGAGTCCTGTGAATTCACTTTGCTTTCAGTTTAATCTGTAGTTCAGGTTTACAATTAGTCAAAATGGTTTCAACTTAGAATGAGTCTGAATGACAATGCAAAGGTTGTCAAGCCATAATTAAGTGCTGTCTATTTTTAGAATGGGGATTTCATTCCAGGTTTACCAGTCCTTTTTAAATATATTTTTGTCATGATTTGGTGGACATAACAAAATTTGGATTTTATTTATTTATGACAAAAGCTTTTTATCCGTTTTGATAATTATTTTATTTTTTTTAAACATTTGTAGCTTTTTCCGCCTGATATGCTCCCTTTAAGACATCCCATAGTTTTGAGATAACAAGTCATATATATGCCTTGCAGGTGTTTTAAAGATGTTGTTACCATACATGTATACATACATGTTTAATTTGAAAGGATTTTAAATAAAAAGGACTCTAAATGAAAACGAACATTTTTTTTGTTTCTGTTACAAAAATCAAATATTTTTATTTTTTAGGTTATGTTTGAGAAGTATCAGTTTGATGGTGTCTATATAGCTATTCAGGCTGTCCTCACATTATATGCTCAAGGTAAGATATTGGCCAAAACATTCAAATGTAGACTACCTAGTACTAAAGGTTAGCCTGAGGTTACTTTTAACAATTTTTATTATAATTAGCTCGCCGGGACGAATGTCCAGGAGAGCTATTGCCATGACCTGGGCGTCATTGTCAGCGCTGTCTGTAGACGCCCAGGTTAAACTTTTGTGTTTAGTTGCATTTAAGTTTTGGTGGTTGCCTCCAATCTCAGTCTTTGCATGGGTAGTGAGTTTTATGCCATAGGCGAGCTTTGTTTTCTTCTGACAACTCTTGTATATATTTTGTTTCTGGATCTGTATATAACTCAAGGTAGATAATGACAAAAAACATGTTTTCACTATGGAGTACAACAGGTGTTTTAAAGCCTCATTTAACTTCTGAAATGGTTGTTTTTGTCTCGCCGCGACGGAGGAGCGAAAGCGAGATTAAGGTGTTGCTTTTCCATTGACAGCGATGGTGTCAAACATTTATATTTAGCTCCAACGTTAAGTTTTCGTTTTTACACTATTTCTCAAGAAGTACAAGTGCTAGGACACTCATACTTGGATCATAGTTACAACTAACACCCTGCATCACATTGTGCACTGCAGATGCTAAGTATGACATACATTGCATGGTCCATTGACTTTGTTTGATGCTGAATTTTGCATTTTCCTCCAATGTTAAGTTGTTACACTATTTCTTAACAAGTTCAAGTTCTAAGACATTCATAGTTGGATCATTATAAATTGCAGATTATAGTACTTATTTATTTTTTATTTATTTTGCTCCCCAAAAAGGGGGAAGCATATAGTCGCCGCTTCGTCCATCCGTCTGTGCGTCACCAAATTCTTGTCCCAGCTATTTCTCTACAACCTCTGGTTGGAATTTTATGAAACTTGCTAGGATGCATCACTGCCAAGTGGAGATGTGCATAATATCTTTTTGTTCCGGTTTGATGATTTTATGAGTTGTGACCGTTTGATTTTGTTTGTGACCAAATTCTTGTCAGGGCTATTTTCTCTACAACCCAATGTTGGAATTTTATGAAATGTTCTTGTTTATAATATGTTCTTGTTTATTTTTTTTTTAAAATATGTTTTACTTAGAAATACTGGTTAAAATTGTTTTGTTTTAAATATGTTTTACTTACAAATACTGGTTAAAGTTTTGTGTGCAACTACCATCAAGTTCATATCTCAAAAATCACTTAATGTATTTGATCAAAACTTCACGCAATACTTCCTACAATATTTCTAAGTCATTAAACCTACTACATTAACCAAGTTAGATAACTCTTTCATGAATAAAATGCAAATTTTTGTGTCATATTTTTGCAAATCATGGCTGTTACTAAATTCATCAAATCAAATAACTATTGTAGATAACCACTCTTTAATATATTATGAAACAATAACTTTTGAGCTTTACAGATACATGCGACCTTTTTTTGTCATTGTATTTTAATTTTTTTCTCTCCCATGTATGTATTAATGGTCAAAGCGGACATGGCGAGACATATCATTCCAAGAAATTTTTATTAGTTTTATTTGAAGTCAGTTTTACTCTTCCAGATGATAGAATACATGTTTATTTTATCACTGAGAGACTTTGCAAACGAAAAAATAAATACAAAGCACATTAGTACATAATTAAGAATGGGCTTTGTTTACAAATTAATGTTCCTCTCTTTCCAATAAACACCTTTGGCAGAAACAGGGAATTATGAAGCTTGTTCGGAAATGCCTCGGTCCGTAATATAGAGAGAAACATAGATTGGGTATTAAAAATTAAATAACCGCTTGCGGCTAGATAGTTTTTAAGAACATCCCCTTTATTCCCCACAGTGTATTAATGAACTGGAACCCACAAGCTAATTTATTGCAAAAATAAAATGACTTTTAATTACTATACTAAACAAACCACCCTTGGTAGCCTTTCAATATTCACTGCAATAAAAGTGTTTTGTGACATAATAGCGCGTGTAATAGAATCACGCCTATATGCAAGGGAGGATCCTGAGCAAGAGTTATTAGACCTAACTAGTATTCTGTACTCGTTGTTTTTCAGTGCATCATTCATTTGTGTACTTCCGAACACTGACGGAGGTACAGTTGGAAAGCAACCGAGTCATATTATATTATACATTTACACATGTCATTTTAATAAAAAAAATACCATCTCTTGAATTTGACAAATGTGTGGGTAAATTTGATATTGCAAGAATCTTGCAAAATCTGAGACATAGACAGACGTCAATGATGCATAGTGCAATGAACCCTGGAAAAGAATAGTAGCAAAGGTGTTTTACTATCTGAGATAACATTTTCTGTGACTTTTTTTCAATGTGCAACTAATGATTTTTTAGTAGACTCTATAGTAACATAGCATTTTTTTCATCTAAGTTTGTAATATATTACATACACAGGCTTATTCACAGGACATTTAAGCACAGGAGCACCTCCAGCGCTTGACTACCATATATTCCCTTACTTACGCCCCTCACTGGGGGCGTTACATTTTACAAGGTGGGGGCGTTTATTAAAGATAAAAAAAAGCAAATTTAACAACAGTTTAAAATACAATAAAGTCCTTGAAATACCCTTAAATCCGTCTTAAATCCCCGAAAAAGTGGATCAGAATTATTTGAGAGTCAATGAAATAATCGACATAGGATGAAAAAAAGCTGAAAATCTGTATGAAACTACTAGTCCCGAGTATGGAATATCCTAATTTATGGTCAATGTACTTTTCACTTTAAATCACTTGGATGCCTGCTCTTATCAACGTAGAACAATGAGCTTTCAGCGTACACAGACTTACCACATTTTGTGAAATTTTGTAATGTTTTAATCAACAGACAGCATTTTACTAGTTTTAAATGGCAAAGATGGGGAAATGTATATTCAACAAAAAGTGGTTCAGTGACCCAAGATATAAACAATGGGTTAGAGAGTTCAAAGGTGATAAACACTCGGCTAATTGTTGTCTGTGTAACAAAATAATCGATCTGGGAAAGATGGGCAAATACACACTTAACTTGCATATACATTTTATTTTTCCAGAAAAATAGGTGTGTGTGTGAAGGGGTGGGGTTGGGGGTTAATAAGGGAATATACAGTACCAAAAATGGTATTCCCCCTAGTGCTTGAATTTTTTTACAAAATTATCTAAAAGCTTATTTTCCTATAAATAATTAGTTTTCTTTGCATATCTTTTCTCATTTTTATGCCTAAAATGAAACATACTAAATATGATGACTTCAACTGATTAATGCAAGTTTTACTATGAAATATATATTTCAATGAGTGCCTTACACAGTGTTTGAAAATTGGATCTGGGTGGCTCTTATTCAGTTAATTCTTATTATTACCCAGGGCTTCAAATTAATGAGGGAATGATCCTAACACAACAATGGAATTGTCAGTTTAGTTTAGACTAATTTATTTAAGCTTGATTGCTAAGAAGACACAGAGCTTATGTGAACATCTCTCGAGTCAACTTCCTTGTTAGAACCAGTTGCTTTTTTGTGAGACATTGGGTCGAGCTAGGGATCGATCATACAACCTCTAACATGTATTAATGAATTATATAACCAGTATAGAAATTTAACAAGTTGAGGTAAAATCTAATGGACTTCATTGATTTATTGCCTGATTTACATAAAATTGTCTGGTTTTCATGAAAATGTATTGCTTGGTTTTCATGAATTTATCTGCTTTTCATAAAATTGTCTGGTTTTCATAAACTGATCTATCTTTAATAATTCTGTTCTGCAGGTTTGATCACTGGAGTAGTTGTCGATTCTGGTGATGGAGTCACACATATTTGTCCTGTATACGAAGGATTTGCCCTACCACATTTGACAAGACGTTTAGACATTGCGGGTAGAGATATAACAAAGTATTTAATTAAAGTAAGTATACGGGTAATTATTTCTGGCCTGTTCTGCTGTGTTACTATAATACCTAGAGAAGTGTATGTATATATCCTCTTTCTCCAGGCCCTTTTTTCACTTCAAAGGGAATGGGGCATGGCCCCCTGAGAGTGGAGTTTCCTCCCCCCCACTACCCTATGAGAAGTAAAAAAAAGTCAGAGAGGAATTTTCAGTAAAATTGGGGGTAATGGGAGAGGGGGAGTATTAGTGGTGGGCCGATAATCGATACCATTTCTCATAATCGATTATCGAGCGGCACAGAACTGCAAAATACTCTGATGTTTAACCCAGGCATGCACGTCTCGATACCTTACCGCTGTTTTCTCCAGCCCAAATTTTTTGGGGGTCATTGATGTCCCACTGACTAAAAATCTAGGGGTCATTTTCAAAATCTGGGGGTCATCAGTTGACTAGTTTTAAACTAAATCAACTTGAATAAATGGTGGTAAAAATACATATTTACTAAAACAGTTTAACTTACTGTTTCACACAAAAAACATTCTCAATCAAATCTGCAATTTTAAGTTAATAACTTCAAAACAATTAAACTTCAAACAAATGTTTCACTTCTGGCAACAAGTTACAATAACTAGAAACTAGTTGTTTTTATGATCGTGGCCACAGGGCCATGAACTTTTCAAATGTCATGGCCTCAGCTCGATCACCATGGCCCTAACTATTTATAATGAAAAAAACTAAAATTATTTCAACATCTTATATTTCAGCTGAACTTCATGTTTACCATTACTAAGCATTATAAACTTTGGAAAACAAAACTTTGTTGTTTTCTTTTTCCAAAAACCACTTCTCTTCTGGTTCAAAGCTAGACTCATTTTAGAATAATGTACCTTAATATTATAATATTTTAATGGTAACTTAACAAAAATAAGTTAAATTTCTGAAATTATAATCATTTTTCAAAATGAATATTATTTTCTATAAGTTTATTTTCTTTTTTCCATAACCTTTTAAATGTCCGTTAAAGAAACATAAACGGCGCCGGGAATACCGCCGTAAGCACATGGACCGGCTTATGTTTAAACTGGTATTAAAATGTCACACATTTGCATCTCGGTACCTTATAGAAAACAAAATAGAAAGGTTTTCAGATAGAGTAACGTCAATACATTTCTTGAAATGTTTCACGATTTCCGCATTTCATAACAACCTAAAACTGGGTATATATTAGTGCTATTGTTGCAGCATACGTTTGTTTTCACAGATGTTGCCTTAAAACTATTATATTGCTTCACAGAAAATTATGTATGTGATCATAATCGTCTATGCGATTGCATCAATAAAGCGTTAATAACCAATTAGAGCGTTTATGTAACTTAGTAGAACCGCATGACCGGGGTTTCCCTGAATCAGACCAAGTGATCTGCCGAAACAGACTAACCATGAAACCAGCTTGCTGACATATATGCGTAATCTGAATTGCTGTATTTTTAAGGTTGCGTCCTAGTTGATGCACTGAACAAACTTGATTGCGTCAAAAACGCAAGAAACGCGCTCTGGAGAAAACACTGCCTTACATAACAAAATGGCGTACATTTTGTATTGAAAAGTTTCTTAGAAGATTCAAAAAGAACTTGTTTATTTTAAAATTTATTGTTGATGAGCCTTCAATGTTAAATTTGCAAATGATTGAATGATATTTATGGCGTAGAAATATACAAAAAATACACACAATTACGATTTCGGAAACAACTTTTGGTAATTTATTTTTGACAGTTTTTCCGAGTGTCTCATTTTCTTTCGTGTTGTTGGAAGTTCAACTTGTATTTTCTAAAATTGGCTCATTCGAATTTTGGAAACAGCAGATTTTAGTTTTGTTTTCAATATAAAACTACACCTTCGAAGATGAAGTTTGGCCATCTTATGCACTGATTTTGAAAGTGCTTTCATCAATCTCTGAACAGTTGGAACGCATATTTTCTGAAAATAGACTGTTATCAGTTGTCCTCAGATCATTTTTTAGATAAGAAATTTCCGTGTTAAATCAGTTAAATTCAAAAATATTACTTGCCAGGACATTCACCTGGTCACATACACACAGCTTCAGGATTGAAGAGTTTTGTGCACTCAGTCCGGCAATGTGTGCAGACCTGTTTGTTTACCGGTATGGATTGGCAGTATTTTGTACAGATTTCGATGCAAAAATACGCACTACGGATCGATGTTTAAAAAGTACAAAAATCGCTAAAAAAAGTATAAATATTACACGTCCAGTGTTTATTTTCTAGCATGGAATGGAAGGGCGCAGCACCCTGTCCCTATTGACCCTGCCCTTCTGCCTTAAAAACGCCTTCTTTTGTCAAAATATGTCCAGCTGACCAGAAGAAGTATTGATTTTACAATATTTCCACATTTTGGAATAATTCTGCAACGGAAAAGACAATCACTAATATTAACAATTTTTTTACACGGTCAACTGCAAGCATTACCGTGACGGTCTTACACTCCTGAGGCACCCTAGTTCTGCAAAGAAAATTGCATATTTTCAAAACATTAAAGAAACTGTTAGGTCTAGTGTTGTGATATTAGAATATAAAATAAACCCTGTTGTGCTTTCTGTGTGGTGAATATTATATGCTGAATGTTTTATCACAATATTTTGTTCCTGTCAGATACATGTGTATAACACTATAATTAATTAATTTTTTTTTGGCAATGTTAAATTTGCATTGATTTTGCCCATTCAAAATCAGTTATTGCTGAAGAATTAAAGGTGTAAATTACAATATATTGAATCCTTTTAAAGACTGGCATTTGGATGAAACCATGTGCTTGTCTCATGTTCATTGAAATAATATCAATATTAATATCTGCTTAACTTTGATATAATTTTGTTTTTTATGTCAATGATATTGTTGTTTGATATTAAACTGATATATGGAAGGGAAGAGGCATTGTCTGTGTTAAAGTAAATTTATTATTATCATTTTCCCTGTCAACAGTCTGCTTTACCAGACCAGAATTATTTTAAACTTATTTATTTTACTTCGATTGTGAACCAAGTTCTTACAACTTAGGCAACTTCCTGGCTAAGCTTATGTGGAAAAACGTGTCTTGCTCAAGGACAACGCACATAGCCGTGGTGGAGGATTGAACCCACGACCCTCCGACCATCGGTTCGGTGCTCTACCACTAGACCACGCATCCATTATAGATCAGAATTGGTAGATTTATGTCCCTTTATTGATCAAAGAATATTGATATTTGTCACTGTGGCACCTTTTTCATCCAATGAATTAAGGCCAGACTTGGTCAGAATATTTTGATAAGACCTAAAACAACAGAGTAATTAATGCCTTTGGGAGAAAATTACTGGTTTTTGTTTTCGTCAAATTGGACCATAATAAACAGAGGAGGGATATAGGTCCTCTTGGGCGTCTTTTGTTGATGGTACTTGTATATATATCAGTGTTTTCTCCAGCCCCATTTTTTTGGGGGGTCACTGATGACCCACTGGCTAAAAATCTGGGGGTCATTTTCAAAATTTGGGGGTCATTAGTTGACTAGTTTTAAACTAAATCAACTTGAATAAATGGTGGTAAAAAAATACATAATTTACTAAAACAGTTTAACTTTCTGTTTCACACAAATTTTTCAATCAAAGCTGCAATTTAAGTTAACAACTTCAAAACAATTTAACTTCAAACGAATGTTTCACTTCTGGCAACAAGTTAAAACAACTAGAAACTAGTTGTTTTTATGATCGTGGCCACAGGGCCATGAACTTTTCAAATGCCAGGACCCCAGCTTGATCACCATGGCCCCAACTATTTATAATGAAAAACACTTAAATTATTTCAACATCTTATATTTCAGCTGAGCTTCATGTTTACCATTACTAAGCATTATACTCTTTGGAAAACAAAACTTTGTTGTTATTTTCTTATTCCCAAAACCATTTCTTTTCTGGTTCAAAGCTAGACTTATTTTAGAGTAATATTACCTTAATATTATAACATTTTAATAATAACTTAACAAAAATAAGTTAAATTTCGGAAATTATATAATCATTTTTCAAAATGAATATAATTTTCTATAAGTTTATTTTCTTTTTTCCATAACATTTTAAACGTCCGTAAAAGAAACATAAACTGCTCCGGCTTATGTTTAAACTGGTATTAAAATGTCGCACATGCTCGTCTCGATACCTTATAGAGAGCAAAATGTTTTCAGATAGAGTAACGTCCGTACATTTTAAACAACTTTCTTGAAAAGTTTCACGATTTCCACATTTCATCTTTAGATACATTAACAACGTAAAACTGGGTATATATCAGTGCTGTTGTTGCACCATACGTTTGTTTTCACAGTTGTTGTCTTCAAACTATAATATTGCTTCGCGGAAAATTATGCATGTGATCATAATCGTCTATGCGATTGCATCAATAAAGCGTTAATAACCAATTAAAGCGTTTACGTAACTTAGTAGAACCGCATGACCGGGGTTTCCCTGAATCAGACTACTGATCTGCCAAAACAGCTAGCATTGTAAAACTAACTCTGAAACCAGCTTGTCGAAACAAATATGCGTAATTTTTAAGGTTGCGTCATAGTGGACACACTGAACAAACTTGATTGCGTCAATTGAGATTTAATTGTGTCAAAAACGCAAGAAACGCGCTTCGGAGAAAACACTGCAACAAATTAACAATTTTGGTATTATGTCTACGTAATGGAAAAATTGAATAATAACTTGTTCATGCATTGTCAATAACATTACACAGGGCAGGTTTTGAAAGGTTGTTCATGCAAACATGAAATTCAATGTTTTGTCCTTGGTATGGAAATTCAATCTTTATCTTTCCTATCCTCTACATCTTGGGATCTGATGTATAAAATTATGTGATGTAAACTACGTGATTTGATGTCTTAAATGATCAACATGAATGTTTTTTTTGTTGTTTTTTTTAATTATAACTTGGCAGAGTCTCGTAGGCTTATTTCCGCCAAATCCATTATCTGTCGGGTTGGAATTTTCTACCTTAATTTCAACCTATAAAAGATTTGTATAAGGTATTGATACAATAGTCTGATCTCCCAAGTCCCATATAGCGGACACTGGAGCTCATCAGCAGATTTGGAAATTAACTCTGTTAATGTGTGTGTACATATATGTACTGTCATGTGAAACAATGAATTAAATAATAAATAGCATTGTTTAAAGGGATATTAGTCTCATGTTGAACAATTCTAGTTGAAAATGTTTACTTGCATATAATATTCTTGAGTTGACTCAGTGATGATATCATTTGATTTGATTTTATTAATGTTGCATTTATTATACTTTGTCTCTATGCTTTTGATGGCCTGTAAAAGTACAAAAAAGTCTTATTTCTCTTTTCATCAAGTGTCACGTTTCATACTTCATCCTCATCTAATGGTTTTCAGTATTAATGTCGTTTAAAACATGTGTCTGGGGTAATAAAATAAACTAACATACTTAATTTATTTCAATATCACAGCTGGTTTTTCGCACAACTCATTTAATTTCCGGTAATCATATACCCAAGTAAATGTACCCAAGTTGATCAGATATTACTTAGAGCTCTAGGTATGTGAATAAAGTGCTTGTGAAGCTATGTTTATACACTGATTCAATACGTTGATTGTTCAATAGAAAGGTCTAAAAATAACTGCCCCAAAATGATGGCAATTGTTTCTACAGTAATCTTTTTTATCAAGGATGCCTTATTTCTGTTTGTAGGATTGAAGCCACAGTCAACTTTCCAGGCTGGGAGTCTCTAGAAATGTTTAGTTACCCACTTAGTGTTGTCATCTCAGGGCTTGAAATGTTTAGTTACCCACTTAGTGTTGTCATCTCAGGGCTTGGAATGTTTAGTTACCCACTTGGTGTTGTCATCTCAGGGCTTGAAATGTTTAGTTACCCATTTGGTGTTGTCATCTCAGGGCTTGAAATGTTTAGTTACCCACTTGGTGTTGTCATCTCAGGGCTTGAAATTTCTAATAAGGACTGCTCGTCCTCCCATTCTAATTTATTTTTTTCGAATGCTTAAAATCAAAGAAATATTAAGGTCAGTTTCTTAAATCTTACTCGTCCTGACCAAATGTTGACTCGTCATGGCGAGCAGATGAGTGAAATTTTCCAGACCTGCATTTCTTATTTCATTTAGCCTAATTTTTGCTCTCGCACCCACTTTTTCCTCCCCCTCCCTCCAGTAGGGAACAACATTGATAGATGCGTGGTTCTGGTATAATGCTAGTTTGATTTTAACCATGCATACACAGTAAGGTCACATAGCTACCTTTGAATAAGAGCTAATTTAGTGAAAAGGGACTTGAAGCATTATTGTAACCAATGGTACATGTATGTAAAATTGTTTTTGTTTTTTTCAGTTGTTGTTATTAAGAGGATATGCCTTCAACCATTCAGCAGATTTTGAAACAGTTCGCATGATGAAAGAGAAACTGTGTTATGTGGGGTACAATATTGAACAGGAACAAAAACTTGCCTTAGAAACAACAGTGCTGGTGGAGTCATATACGGTAAACAAACCACATTGTATTAAAATTTATTCTTTAGAAAATAGTCAGATCTTTTGCATAAAGAATCTATTCCAAGAATACCACAATTGTACGTCTCATCATTTTAAAGTAATAGGTAGTTACACCATCTCACATTTTATTTTCCCTAAAGGACAATAGCTATCACCTTTATATGTATAACTACCTTTGAATAAAAATTGTCTTTTGATACATGATATCTTAAATAGCTGTAATAAACTAAAGTTTCTTTAAGAACTGTTTTGAAAATATCACAATTCTGAAGAATACAGGTTTGATATAACAATTTTTTAATAACATTTGTAGAGTGAGGATCATTTCTCTCGGCAGAATATTGGCTATTTCAACCATATCTACTACTAACACACTTCCTTGCTTACAGTTACCAGACGGCAGAGTTATAAGAGTTGGTGGGGAGCGATTTGAAGCACCAGAAGCTTTATTCCAGCCACATTTAATCAATGTGGAGAGCCACGGAGTTGCCGAGATGCTGTTCAACTGTATACAAGCTGCTGACATGGATACCCGACCAGACTTCTATAAACACATTGTCCTGTCAGGGGGCACCACTATGTATCCAGGCTTACCGAGTAGACTGGAGAGAGAATTGAAGCAGTTGTATCTAGAACGAGTACTAAAAGGAAACACAGAAGCACTTGGTGTAAGTAGCCCGCTAATGGTTTCTACCACATTCAATATTTAAAAAAGCCTCCAACAATTTACAAAAAAAAGTTGTTTGTCTTTTCTTAACCAATAATTTACAAGTTGGTGGGTAGAAAGGATTTGTTTTGATTTGGTAAAGAATTTTTCTGTTTTCTTGAGAAGGGCTATAAAATGTTTTGTCCTTTTTATGGGTATGAGAGGAAAGGAATTCAAAAAGTTTAAATTTTGAGCTTTTAAAATGAAGTTTGATTGGTACCTGTGCATTGAAATCAGTGGGTACACATGTACATGATGATTTTCCATCTATTAAATATTAGTACAGTTATAAACTTTGATATTAGAACACCACATCTATATATATCATTTTCTTTGCTTCATCTTTAAATTTATATATATTGTGTTAATTTTGAGGGGGTGGGGGAGTGACGACAGAAAAAACGCTTTAATTATATGCCAAACAAGGAAATGTATGCCGACAAGGAAATGTATGCCGTCAGCCAAGGAAATGTATGCCGTCAGCCAAGGAAATGTTTACAATAGAGTATAATTAAAGGCATATCAAAAACAAAAGTTCACATTATAACATTTTATTTGAAGTTGCCTCTAACAGAAGACAATTTATTATATTTTATATAATACTTGTATCAACAATATTCTGAATAACATAACATATAATACACCGGTATATTAGGGTTAAAATATTGTCTGTTGGAAATCTGCACTTGTCTTGTATATATTTTAAAAGTTAAGTTTGATATTGGTAAGGCTACCAATAAAAATGTTTTTCTGCTTCCTGATCCAACAGTGAAATGTTGTTTTTCAAAAAAAATATTCTGAAGAATCAGCAAGCTACTGTCGTTCTTGTTTTTTTTATAAAAAGCATCTCTGGTCCCATTACCTGTCAAGGGGCTAGATTCCATTGGCGGTTCTTTTACCAGTCAGAAACTACTGGCTCTATTTTTAAATAATTTCACAGAAATGTTCCTTGGGTGACCCTCTACCAAGTTTGTTCAAGCCATCTTGTTTCGTCAAAAAATCATGGTGGCCAGGGGGTGGCGTTAGTTTACTATATATAAGCTATAGTAAAAACTTAAAAAATTTTCTTGTCAGAAACTACTGGCTCGATTTTAAAATAATTTCACAGAAATGTTCTTTGGGTGACCCTCTACCAAGTTTGTTCAAGCCATCTTGATTCGTCAAAAAAAAAACATGGCGCCAGGGGGTAGGGGTTAGTTTACAATATAAGCTATAGTAAAAACTTAAAAAATCTACTTGTTAGAAACTACTGGCTCGATATTTAAATAATTTCACAGAAATGTTCCGTGGGTGACCCTCTACCAAGTTTGTTCAAGCCATCTTGTTTCGTCAAAAAATCATGGTGGCCAGGGGGTGGCGTTAGTTTACTATATATAAGCTATAGTAAAAACTTAAAAAATCTTCTTGTCAGAAACTACTGGCTCGATTTTAAAATAATTTCACAGAAATGTTCTTTGGGTGACCCTCTACCAAGTTTGTTCAAGCCATCTTGATTTGTCAATAAAACAGCGGCCAGGGGTTGGGGTTAGTTTACTATATAAGATAAAGTATAAACTTAAAAAATCTACTTGTCAGAAACTACTGGCTCGATTTTAAAATAATTTCACAGAAATGTTCTTTGGGTGACCCTCTACCAAGTTTGTTCAAGCCATCTTGATTCATCAAAAAAACATGGAGGCCAGGGGGTGGGGTTAGTTTACTATATAAGCTTTAGTAAAAACTTAAAAATCTTCTTGTCAGAAACTACTGGCTCAATTTTAAAATTATATCACAGAAATGATCCTTGGTTGACCCTTTACCAAGTTTGTTCAAGCCGTTGTGATTTATTAAAAAATATGGCCGAACACAGTTAGGTGCTAGTTTACTATTTAGGCAGCTATAGTAAAAACTTAAAAAAGCCTTTTGTCAGAATCTACTGACCTGATTTCGATGTAATTTCACTGACATTTACCATGGGTGAACCTCTACCAAGTTTGAACTTTTTTACGCATCTGTTACATCTTTAAAAGAAATAAAAATTCTAACTACTTGCCCATCTCGTTTTTCTGGAATTTTGAGTGTACATGTATTATATAATCTACTTAACTTGGGTGACTCAAGGTCAGTCAGGTGAGCGATATAGGGCCATCTTGGCTTTCTTGTTTCAATATCAATTTCCATAATTTTATTTTGTTTTTCTTTATTTCTTATCTCAGAAATTCAAAATTAGAATAGAAGATCCACCCCGAAGGAAACACATGGTGTTCCTGGGCGGTGCTGTGCTGGCTGATATCATGAAAGACAAGGAAACATTCTGGCTTACACGGGCGGAATATGAAGAAAAAGGCCTCAAAGTACTAGAGAAGCTTACTGGACCATCTGTTTGATCATGATTACTGTTCTCATGTGATCTTGATCAGGCAGAGATTGCAGGACCATCTTTTAAATGATCAAGATTATCATCATTCTTTATTTTAATAGCAGAAGCTGAAAAGTTGATATGAAAGTGCTTAAATATGTTACAGTTGATGCTTCTTCTGACAGTAGTATTAAAAAATAAAGTGGTTTTTAACCTGGTGAGAATTTAAATCAAGCTCTGTTAAAGTGGTATATGTAATAGTCTATGCAATGTGTTACTGTACTTCAGTGAGGAAATCTAGAGAAATAATTCAGGTTCAGTATAAGTCATCTTAGATCCTGGCAATCTACAGAAGAATTGAAGTTAACTGTGATACGTTCATTACTTGCACTGTATGCATTCCGGTCTGCATGAAAGCGGAGAAAAATGGAATTTTATTTGTGACCCATTTTCGGTTAATATCAAGTTCCTTTGAGAAGGGTTTATTGTTTCTATGTTGAGTTAACCTACTTAAATGTAATAACTATTTGTAGCTTGGAGATAAGGGAAAGAGTGAATGGAAATAGAGCTTTGTAATAATTAATATATAAAAAAGCAGTGAGCTGCAGGCTTATTTCAGTCTGATAAATAGAGCCAAAATACACAGCATCACCTGAAGAATGTTTATTAACAATATGTTTTTGTACTATTGACTGAATTTTATCATTTTGAAACCAAAGTAGAGCTGATAAATTGTTGACAGTACATATCAATTATACAATATTGTCTCTTTTATTGTTGAGTTAAATACTTTATATACTACTCAAAAATTGTTTTTGATCACCAGTATATTTTGCTGCAACTTTGCTATAGAAAAGACAGGACTTGAGCCTAGCCAGACCGCTGTAACAGTTTTATCTTTCCCTGTTAGGGACCGTTATATAGTTTGACATTATCATGCTGATTGGTCAGTTGCTTTAGCACAATGTGAGCACTGTAATAGTACGAAAACATAGGACACCTTTTAAGATACCTAAATCTATGTATACATTAAGAGTAAAACATGTATCTGCCATCATTTCTCTAACCAGGCTACATTTAATGTATTGATTGACATGATCAAAGCTTGGAATTTATGTATTCCTGCCCAATTAATCATACTGATTTTTAACGCAGAAATAACTGAAATTGTTTGAGGAGTACCTATGAAACATCTATACAGTCAGTTTGTTTTCCTTCTGAAATGTGAGACAATTAAATATGTTCCGTTTAAAAATTAAAAACAAACTAAATAATTTTATGTCACTTAACTGTACATATATTACATTTGATTATGGCGTTCTTTATAGATGAAAAATCTGTATTGGTTTAGTGTATTTAAGTACATGTAGTTGTTTTGTTGGGAGTGGGCACTTAGAGGAAGTATGGTATAGAAATGTAGGATGATGTATTCTGGGTGATTAGATAAGATTCCTGTATGCATTTTCATCAAAGGTGTATTTTTGCTTAATGACAAACATTTTATTGTGTAAATGAATTTTATTAAGTTAAATTTCAAGACAGTTCGCGTTTTGGTTCAATATGTGAATTTAGCATTGCAATTTGAACTGAAGACTGGAAGAATAAGAATAATAATGATTACCCAAAAGGGTATACTAAACCAAGTTGGAGATCATTACATGAGCTTTGTGTTTTGGACTTGTTGTAGTTACTGGTAACTGCCTGAAGTAAATGTTAACCAGTGGATCTGAATTAAGCAGGAAAAAAAAGAGCAAAGTTTTGTTTATATATCATTAAATAGCAGAATATTGGTTATTAAGTAGTTTGTAGGGAATTGTTGGAAGGAGATAATGACAGAATAAAGTCAGTATTAATGGTGTTTACACTCTTTCTTTACTGAATGCTCTCTTTATAATTGGATTTCAGAGTATTAGCAGTGGTATTGAAGTTCTGAATTAAATGCCATGCAGTTCATATGTCAGTGTTACCTTGGTTAACAAAATAATTTTGAATATTTTGTGGGTTTTGTATTACTAAAATACAAACAACACTACAAAGTATCGGTAAACATCATAAAGGCTGTATCCAATATGAAAAAACAACAATCACTTTTATTCTCATAATTTGGTTGTTGTTTTTTCTTGCCATTGAAACATTGCAGTAGTTGTTGTTTAAAATTTGTTAGAATCTTTGAAAGATGAACCCTAGGATAGGCTTATTTTAAACCTTGATAAATCCACCTCTAAATGGTTCTGCTTCTGATCAATAGCAGTTGTGAATTGGTACACATGGTATATGCGTGTTTGGATAATTGATATTCCCTACCTGATTAATGTCACATTAATTGATATAGGGATGTTATACATATATATATATATTACTATCTATTTGTTCCATTCTTCCATTTAACATTGATATCTTACGTCTATCATGTATATATGAAGCCAGCAATATATGTCTGATTTATTCGTAAAATAAAATTGTATATTATTTAAATGTATTTATTGTTTTTTATTTTAGGCAGATATTTTTCCTCATATACTATAGCTGTACATTTCCATTTAAAACGTAAACACTACATGTTAATGACGGAATTCACAATGAACTATGTTGTACAATCAAACTTGCGTTAGTGGTCACCTCTATTAAGCAACCACTTGTCTTAAACAATCACAATTTAATTACCATTTTTGGTAAACTTGTATGTGATGAGATCGACATAGTCGTCACAATGATGGTTCCGTGTATGTGCATCCGATCTTGCCCGGGCTATAACTCTCTCATTCATTGAGTGATCTTGAAATAAAATGGCACAAACGTTCACCATAATCAGATGATGTGTCAACTCAATACCCATGTCCCGTCTCAAATTTCAAGGTCACCTTTAGAGGTTATAATAGAAAATGTGTAACCAATTTCGTGTCAACTCCATATCTTCTAAACCATTTTGAAATAACATGAAATGAGTTCACCGTAATCAGACAATGAGTCTCGCTAAGAGGTCAAAGGTCAGAAATAAGTACAAATTTTCAAATTTGCTCCATGTCTTGTAAACTACTCAACATATTTTTAAATAACGTGGCATAAATGTTCTCCATAGTCGGACAATGTGAGACATGCAAGACCCATGTCTGTAGCTCAAAGGTCACGTTCACACTTGGAGGTTCAAGGTCAGAAATGGGTACAAAATTTCATGTTTGCTCCATAACTTGTAACATACCATAACTGTTTACCATAATGTGACCACGTTTGGTGACAGGTCTGTACTGGCAACTAGTTTTAAGCAGCAACTTACCAACATGTATGTCAATTTTGCTCTTTCTCTTGAGTGACTGCTTAAACAGGTTATACTGTAATTATATATTTACTGTACTCACCTACGATCAGCATGTTTATCGTCGTCTGATAGCAATATTGTCATGGATACCATCATTCCACCAGTATAAAATGCATTTCACAATGTTAAGTGTTTCTGGTAGAGTGGAAGAGTTTTTAAGATAAAAAAAGAGAGCAAAATTTTAGTTATTTTCTGCGTGATCCAATATTAATATCAATAATACAGACTAGCTCTAGTTATCAGCATATGCACGCACCAGTTTACATTACCAATCAATTTAATGTATAACTAAGTTGGACTGCTTCCATACAAGTATACATAAATTGTTTTGCATTGCAAAAATAAAATTTCAGCCCATTCAATAAACAGGCATGTTCTTGGAAATGGCCCATGTGACATAAAGTAGGTCGTCTAATAGATGCATTCGTTTGGTCAAATCGCATAAATAGGAACGTTTACAACACTGCTGTTCAGTCGGTATTGTATAATTTTCAGAGATAACGATAATAAAGCCAATGATTCTCCACATAGCGTCATTTTATACTAAAAAAATTAAATGAAAATAATTGCAAACCTTAAAATAAAAAAATGTAAGATTTTGAGAACGTTCAGGCAAACTAATCGAACGTACCAGGCTCCTGTTTCACAAACATTTTATTTAAATACTGAAAAACTTAACTATGTATCTAGTTAATAATTAATACCAAAGAAACCATATGTGTTTTAATGGAACCAGTCTTATATCATGATGACCTGCTTGCTTTTCGTAGGTTTTTAAGTTATGAAGTATATGTGGGAGAAAAGGGAGCCAGGTGGTTCTCCCTTTTTTCCAGGTCGCCTTGGTGGTGGTTTCGTTCTAGAGAAAAAAGTATTTGCCAGATTTCAGATGTGTATATATATGTTTTGGAAATACATATTTTGGACATATTCTAACTTGCTATAATCGAATGTGTACACATGAAAACGCGTGGTTGAATAATGTCACTTTAAGGAGAGATTGTGCACTTTTAATAACTAACATTTTATAATTAAATTATAGGAAAAACTTCAAACTCAAACTAACTTTTTTGAATAAATTGCTTATTCCGAAATGTTACACGCAGTGTGACTGGACAAGGTATCGATAAATGTATACCATATGCTCAGCATAGATGTACATTCTTTATGGAACGGTTTAGTAGTATAAATCTTACGTCTACGAGAAGGTCAATTACTCTGAAAAATTGTATTTAGAATTGTCTAATAACTTCAAGTATGCACAATCATTGGTGGCTTAAAAAAATATTTTTCAAGTTTCAAAAATCTCCGAAAGTACAAGTCTTTTAATATTTTGCATATAGTATCACCTAATTTGTTTCTCTCATGTTTGATCAAGCCATGACCATAGGGTCAAAGTTTGGCCCACACCAGGGTCTTATCAGTTTAACATAAGAAATGTTCATTCAAAAATTTCTTGTCAAGAACCAGCCAAATTTGTTTATATTTGGTATAAATGACCCCTATGAGTAGGGGTTATCTAATTTGTTCAAATAAAAGGGCTAAGGTCCATTTGGGACCAGTAAGTTTGTGAGCTTGAATCCCATCCGGCCACAGTCTTCGTGATGATTGATGTATGACATTACGTCTCATTGTCACGTCTCCCATCGCTGATTCAAGTGAGAAAGTTATCCGTTACTTGCTGAGATGAGTGTAATCGAGTACTGGTTAACCTTCCAGAATCCCAGGAAAGAGAAGTTAAACTAAGGGATCATCTTTTAATCCTAGGTGGCATAGCAATGGCTCTAAATATTTAAACAAGCAAACAAATGGCGCCTCTCAGGACCTTGAATTCATTGATCTAGTCGTTGGTATGGTCGGCCTGAGATCGAACCTATGCGATGCGGACGCTCTTCCACTAGACCACCAATGTCGTCCGAGACTTATAGATTACGAGCTCTATATTTCAGAGACATACTATAACACAGGTTGTTACGAGTTCTACATTCAAGAGGCATAATACAACACAGGTTGTTACGAGTTTTACATTCCGGAGACATAATACAACATAGGTTGTTACGAGTTCTACATTCCGGAGATACAATGCAATACAGGTTGTTACGTGTTCTACATTCCAGAACCGTGATACAACACAGGCTATGACGAGTTTAACATTCCAGAGACATAATACAACACAGGATGTAACGAGGTCTACATTTCAGAGACATAATACAATACAGATTGTTACGAGTTCTACATATAGATACATAATACAATAAAGGTTGTTACGAGTTCTACCTTCCGGAGGCTAATATGTCATAATACATATTAGTTATTACAAGTTCTACATTTCAGAGACATAATACAGCACAAGTTGTTACGCGTTCTACATTCCAGAGACATAAAACGACACAGTTTGTTACGAGTTCTACATTCCAGATATATAATACAACACAGGTTGTTACGAGTTCTACATTCCAGATACATAATACAACACAGGTTGTTACGAGTTCTACATTCCAGGGGCATTATACAACACAGGATGTAACGAGGTCTACATTTCAGAGACATAATACAATACAGATTGTTACGAGTTCTACTTTCTAGATACATAATACAATACAGGTTGTTACGAGTTCTACATTCCGGAGGCTAATATGTCATAATACATATTAGTTATCACAAGTTCTACATTTCAGAGACATAATACAGCACAAGTTGTTACAAGTTCTACATTCCAGAGACATAAAACGACACAGTTTGTTACGAGTTCTACATTCCAGATATATAATACAACACAGGTTGTTACGAGTTCTACATTCCAGATACATGATACAACACAGGTTGTTACGAGTTTTACATTCCGGAGACATAATACAACAAAGGTTGTTATGCGTTCTACATTCCAGAGACATAATACAACAGAGGTTGTTACGAGTTCTACATTCCAGAGACATAATACAACACAGGATGTAACGAGGTCTACATTTCAGAGACATAATATAATACAGATTGTTACGAGTTCTACATATAGATACATAATACAATAAAGGTTGTTACGAGTTCTACATTCCGGAGGCTAATATGTCATAATACATATTAGTTATTACAAGTTCTACATTTCAGAGACATAATACAGCACAAGTTGTTACAAATTCTACATTCCAGAGACATAATACAACACAGGTTGTTACGAGTTCTACATTCCAGATATATAATACAACACAGGTTGTTACGAGTTCTACATTCCAGATACATAATACAACACAGGTTGTTACGAGTTATACATTCCAGAGACATAATACAATACAGGATGTTACGAGTTCTTCACTACATTCCAGAGGCGTTATACAACACTGGTTGTTACGCGATCTACATTCCAGATACATAATACAACACAGGTTGTTGCGAGTTCTACATTCGAGAGGTATAATACAACACAGGTTGTTGCGAGTTCTACATTCGAGAGTTATAATACAACACAGGTTGTTGCGAGTTTTACATTCGAGAGGTATAATACAACACAGGTTGTTGCGAGTTCTACATTCCAGAGACATAATACAACACAGGTTGGTACGAGATCTACATTCCAGAGACATAATACAACACAGGTTGTTACAAGTTCTACATTCCAGAGACATAATACAACACAGGTTGGTACGAGATCTACATTCCAGAGACATAATACACCAGACTGTTATGAGTTCTACCTATTACAACACAGGTTGTTACGAGTTCTGCATTCCAGAGACATAATACAACCCAAGTTGTTACAAGTTCTACATTCCTGAGACATAATACAACGCAGATTATTACGAGTTCTACATTCCAGAGGCATAAAACAACACAGTTTGTTGAGCAGAGTCCCCCCTATAAAGCATTAGAATGGATATAAACATACCGCATAATATTAATTTTAATTAATTTCAATTATTAATGAATCTCCCCTAAGACATGTACATTGATCAATTAATTCGACTGACGCAAGCAGATATATCGATATACAGAGATGTTCTATTCAATAGAGCCAAACAATTAGATGAGTGTTCTAAAGGCAAACTTATCAATAGTAGAGGTTCACGACAGAATCCATCTTTCTCAAAACTCGCAAACGATTGTTTTAAATTAACTATATTTCTTCATGGTGAAAAAAAAATGAAATATAAAGCAATTTTAGTAAATCTAAATCTCTGTCACTCCTGGAAGAAAATAAACAAATTCAGAGAAATAAAACCATACAAAATGAAAATAAGAAGGCTCAAGAATCTACAATGGAACTAAGTAAACTATTATCAGTAGTCATATACCTAGGAAACAAATATTCAACAAGAGATGTCACTGGTAAGTGTCGCATACCCTCCAAATGGTTTGTGAAAATAACAATAAATGTTATAATAGGTAGCAATGTATCAATGAATATCAAGAGTAATGGACTGACGTTTCAGACTAGACATGCAATTTCATGTCTTTTTTACATTAAAGCGTGACATTGACCTTTGTATAACCTTGACACCTGATGTAACGGTCTGGGCATTTCTACAGATAAATGCAGGTGGCACATCATCATGACATGCTGGTCACTTGTGACAAGCTATTTTAAAATCACTCAATGTAAGACAAAGTTATAGATCAGACATGAAATATCAAACAAACTGAAAGTGTGACCTTGATGTAAGGTTCTGGGTCATAACGTGACACGTCGTCATGTCATGTTGATCAATTGATAAATTGAGCCAAGTGATTTTTTAAATCCATTCATGTATGATAAAGTTACAGGATGAAAAAAAATGTTAGATCACGTTGTGTACAATAACAATGTAGATATGGTTATCTCTGTTAAAATCTTATACGATGATATATATATTGTATCTGATCATTTGCCTATTTTCGCAACAATCATTACGACAGTATTGCAAACACACATTAAAAACCTAATTTGAGTTTTGCCTGGAACAAAGTTACAGACGCAGATATAAAATCATAACAGTCAAAACTTGCAACTTTACTATAAAGCATGTGCATGGATATATAGACTCAATGTATAGTGATATAGTAAAATATATGTGCTCTGCAGCAAACAGCTCCCTCCTATGATCAAAATATAACTGTCACGCTAAACCGTATAGGATACCGGAACTTAAATCTTCCCATAATGCACAAAGACATGCGCGTAAAAACTGGATAGAGACGGTTGGCCATGAGGCATGCATCACAAAACTTACACTACATATAAACAATCTAAACAAACATTTGTTACGGTCCAGAAATGCGCCATCCAAAATGTAGAAAATTAATTGATACAGCAATTAAATGATGCTGCAGAATACGACAATCGATTATTCTAGGGTTTAATTAAGGTTAGAAAAGGAAAAAGACAGTTTGCGTGCACTCAACTGGATACCGAAGAAGGTTTATCGCGAGATCTCCAAGTAATATCTGACGACTTTGCATATTATTATAAACAGTTATATCCCCATTGTCCGAAAAACAGTTCGATTCAGCGTATACTCGTTTTATAGAACATGACATTGTAAATCTAAAGCAATCAAATTACCTCCTCACAAGTGAACCAAAACTAGAACCACACAGCACGTTGAAAATTATATTCGTACATTAAAAAATAATAAAGCGGCTCCATTTGATACAATAGCAATTGAACATCATTCAACTTGAAATAATCTATTTTACCATAATGTTGAACTTCATAGCAAAGTTTATGTCGCAGTGCTCCAAGCCCTTGATACAGTATGGTTAAACGCTGTCTTTTACAAACTAAATCGCTTAGGTGTCAAAGGGAAAATGTGGTCTATACTGTTTGATATCCACTCTGATATGTTTTGCTGCATTCTTGCCAATGGTATCCATTTGATTTTTTCGCTGTAAAATAAGGAATCCGACAAGGAGGTGTTTTCTCCACCTGTGTATATTTTATCTAATAGATGAATTATTGACCATTTTAGAAAGAAGCGAACTTGGCACTTGCGTACTTACCCATAAAACCGAAAATACAACTCTAGCAGACGACATAGCGCTTTCCGCCACCAGTCCGGTAAATCTGCAACGCATGCTAGATTTTTATTGCCTTTTAAACCTATAATTTTTATTTTTCATGATATCTGTCCATTTTTCTTTAAAATACTGAGTCGAGGCACAGCAATCAAACATTTTTTAGGATGATCTTTGATTATAACAAATAATTGTATTGTTACACATGGTGAGGCATATAGTAATTGATATAATAGTTATAAAACTTTAATTAATGAGAACAGTGATTTCAATGCATTCTTTTTTATGGGGTTTAACGCCATTTTCAACACATTTCAGGTTATATATGGCTAATTCAGTTTTGCTTGTGGAGGAAGATCTCAGACTGAGTACAACTACTGTCTTTCTGCAAGTAACTGGAGACTTTCTCATACACACTTTTTTGAGCGGGATTCGAACCTGTGACCTTAGCGGTAAGAAGTAAGTGATCTTGAGATGGCGCCTTAGACCACTCAGCAATAGAGGACCCTTTAAATGCATTCAGTCTACCATTAGCCCTCAACTTTAATCTCAGTCTGTCTTTTTAGGTCACCAGATACTTTGTCTCAATGGACCTTTTGTCAATCATCATGCGTCCGTAAACAAATGACTTTTTTGACTTCTTTTTAAAAACCGTAACCGTAACTGTAATGATATATTGTATGCAGCTTTGGTAGACACGGATGAATCCAAATTGTTAAAACGGTAATAGTAAGGTAAACTTGGAAAATCTTTTTCTCAGTATAGGAGAAGCACTTGGAAACAAATAGTGAGCATGATTATGGACATTATATGGGTCATTTATAAAAAATGTGAATTGCATAAGTCAGTAACCTTCCTGTTCATGTCATGATGTAATTATTTCAATCAGAGAACAGTATTCATAACATACACTTATTGTTAGTTGGCTTTTTGCTTTGTTTTCATTAGAGTTTTGGTAATACATTGTAAATTTTGACGGAATTGTCTCTGTTACCGTAAACAATTTTCAAATTGTTTTTAACTCGACTGTTCGAAGGATAAAGAGAGCTATTCTGCTCACCCGGGCGTCAGTGTCCCACTTTGGTTGAAGTTTTGTGTGCAAATCCCCATCTCAATAACCATTGCATGTATTGACTTGAAACTTAACACAACACTCCCCAGTCATCAAACATACTACAATAACTAAGTTAGATAACTCTTGCATTAATATTATACAAATTATTGCCCTTGTTTTACTAAGAAATTCTGGTTAAAGTTTTGCTTGCAAGTTCCATTTAGTCTATACTTCATCAACCACTCAACGTATTTGATTTGTTTTAAACTTAACACAAAACTTCCCAGTCATTAAACATACTACATTGAATAAGTTTGATAACTCTTGCATGGATAAGAAGCAAATAATTGCCCTTATTTGACTTATTTAATTTTTTACGCGCAAGTACCATCAATTGGAACTCACAACCCTTGAATTGACAGTCAGACACATTATTGACTTAACATATAACCTGAATCATCTGCCAAGGTGTGATTCATTTTACAAAGGGGGGGGGGGGGGGGGGCATTTATTTTGGGACCGAGAAATCCAAATTAAACCATTTTATTAAGTACATAATTATATTTATGTGAAAAAAAACATAAAACACACAGCTGATGCTTTAGATGGTTTAACCAGATTTGAAATCAATACATGTATATTTGGATTAAAGACTAGCTTCCAGATTGTTGAAGCATTTTCCCCCATAAAAAAGGAGGAGTCGACCTGATTTTTAATTTCACAAAATTTGATGTTATACTACATGTATATAGTATTAGAAAACAAACATGTAGTGCTGTGTTACAAGAGTGCACTTTATTATAGAAATTTGGGCTATTTTTAATATTGATTTCTATTAATTTACATAATTTGATTAAATATTTAAGTCCATCATCTTAGTACAACATGATATGCTTTTGTGGTCTAACTGGCAAACACATATACACTTTTGTAGAAATTCTGAGTTCGAATCCAAGCAGTTGCGAACAACATGAAAAAAGATGGCTAAGATATGGTGAAAAAAGAAATGTCTGTTTTATTTTTTAATGAAATTATTCTCTTTTAAAAATTTATATTTTTTTATAATGTTTGCTGCTTCATGGACAAAATGCTAGTGCAATGTTTTTATTGCATGTATTTACCTGTATTACAGAAATTTCATTTTGGCTGCTCAAATTTTCAATTCAACTTTTATATTTTAAGTTTTATGGGGCATCAGTTTTTTTGCGGCTATGTGTGGTTTCCTTGAGCAAGACACCTTTTCTGCATATGCTTTGTCCTGGTTCTACCTAGGAGGACGTCAAGCGTGATTTGTCTGATTTCACAATGGAAGTAAAATAGATGAGATTAAACTAATTTATGCTTACTCTTTCTGACTGCCTTAAAGTGCCTTACTTTCGAAAAGTATATTTTCCATGGACTACAGTTTATAATCATACATGGTCTATATTTTTTGTCTATTTTGTTTGTCTTGTTTAGTGTTACAACCAGATTGTAGAAGTGTCTGGACAAGAACTGAATGGAGCCTATGTTTCATATATATTTGGATGCCTCAGCTGCTAATTTTGAAACTTAAATAAAAGTATTGGTTTATGTATGCAGTCGTGCATAATGCTATTGTTTTTTTCTTGGTACATAGGAGAGGGAGGTTCAAATTACTGCCATGTCCAGAGACTTTTCTTAAATTTTTAGTCTAGCCCTGTGTCCTTGACGTTTCCAACATTTGTTCAAAAATATACATTTAGTTATGTCATATTTTAATATTTAAACTGCAATAACTCAATTTATGCTTGAATACAGTATGAATGTCTGGTGTTTAGAATTATAAAAATGGTTCCTTCTGTGGCAGAGTTGTCCATAGTGTTGTTGTCAAATAACCACTTACTTCTCACTGCCGACGTTGTCGGATCAATCTTCGCTCCGGTAGTCTAAAAACATTTTGTGAGAAATTTAAGGTTACTTATAGAAGGACGATGGCTGTACTGAGATTGGTTCCTATGTCTTCTAGATCTGTTTTGAAACTGTTTTGAAACCCCAGTAAAATACATACTGGCTATCTGCACAGTGTAAACTATAGTATAGACATGTATTATGTTTATGTAGTAAAACAAGAAAAATATGCAGCCATTGCAGACTCGAACTCGGAATCTTTCACTTACAGGACAAGTGTTCTACCGACAGAGCTAACCAGACTGTTGACATATGTTTCTATCCTAACAGTTTAGGTACACACTGTGACATCTATATTATGCAAGAAATGTTATTAACAAAAATAACCCACGTCAAAAGGTTCTGAAAAAATTTGTGACCAGCATCCGCTTATGTAACTTGATTAAATAAGGCGTGAATGGACAGCTTCTTTATTATGTTAGATTTACAACATTAGCAAAAACGTTTATAAATGAAATACTCAGCATAAAAAGGCTTATCAGCCACCACGCTAACAAACTTGTAACATGATCAGGAGTAGATGCGTGTCTTGGAATGACTTGACAACATTTTCTAAAACATTGCAACATAATGATCGAAAATATGGTTGCTTATGTTTGTATGGTGGGGTGGGGGGGGGGGGGACAAACTTCACAGTTCCTGTTAACAGTACGTAACTTCAAATCCTTATACATTGTATTTCTCTTATTAACGATAGCAAAGAGCTATAAACTGAGTCGGTGTACGTAATCATAAAAGTTTATGTTAATTACTCTTGACGTCATGTACGTGTAGTGATGTGCTACTGTTCATCAGTAACAAAAGTAGTCGATAACAAACGTTACGCAATAAAACTCTCATTGTTAAATAAAAGAAAGAAAAAAAGATTTACGTCTGGTATGACACATTACCGGAGAGAGGGTTTTACGACTGCTGTAATGATGTTCCGCCGTAATAGAGTGCTAGACATGTGATTACAGTACAGAGTAAAATACATGTAATGTCAAATGACGCAAAATTGACGTTGCCCAGCCTGTTAACGACACAGATTGCTAAATTGTTGATAATTAATTCACCAAATAATGTACGATCATAAAACACAAGTGGAATTTTATGTGTATTAAATTACATACATTACCGTCGTCCTGGATATGAACAATTTATACAACTTTACTAATATCTGATTATGTCAAATATATATATATATCAGACATTTAAATATAACATAATATAAAATTCACATACCCATATGCCGTTATGTACTGGAACAGTTACATGCTCAAACAAATCCTAAAATATCGTACGATGCGTATTTTACGCTATTAGGCCAATGTAAACCTAATTAGTTTTATGACAAATAAAACCCGTTTAATTATTTTAACTTTCTTAAAACTTAATTGAATTTGATAAACTAAACTTCAAAATGATTTATTCTTTAATGAAAGAATGGAAATGTAAAAATATCAGTGCTCCTATCGATCTATCAATACGTTTTAACAATTCTACGCTACCTGACCTAAATATAGCCTATATCCCTACAATGGACACGTATAAGCTGACACTACAAAATTAGGCCACAACAACCTAACTATTTTGTTACAGTTTACACGGACAGCAGATAAAAAGAAGGTATATGCAAATAGTTTGCATTCCAATGGAATAATTATCAATAACTAAATCTCTTATATATTTACGAAAGAGAAATACTTCATTATCATTCGGATCAAATAACCATGTGTGTGTATGGTAGATATTGATAAAGATAAAGTGACATGAGAGTCTGTATTATTTATGTCAATATCATATCTTTTTATATCTAAGTGGTTTTATATAAAATAGTATATATTTAGACATATACTGACTTCCAAAAGTTTATAATATATATAATTTATAATACAAAAAAGATTTCGATATTTTTTTTTAAATTAACCATATTTGTCGAAGTATTAAGAGCAAAATCAACAGAATTTGGATTTATTCTATAGATTTGATGAAAGTTAATGCCCCTTTGTGTAAAACAGCATTTTGTCAAATAAAAACACTATTTGTCTAGTTAAACAACTGAAGCTGTATAAATGATGAAATAAAACACCTCAAAATGTAAAACTTTTAAAAAATGCATAACATGGCATCACTGTACATGCATTCCCTCTTAAACGTTATGGAGTCGGTAAATTACCTCCCTTTACATAGAAAAAAGAACGATTTAGGATGGCGGATATCATCAGAATGAAAGTTTGTATATTTTATTTAATCACCGATTGTGTTTGTTACAAACCCAAATTCAATTTCAGACTGCGTCTTCAAAATATCATTTCCATATCCAGGCACACATCCTATGGGATTTCGCATGTATTTTTACTGACACAACTTTTGGTTTTCAGTATATATGTTATAAAATAAAATTTTGAGAGAAAGACTTCTCATGTACACATAACTGTATAACGGAAACACAAATAAATATACACAAGAGGACGTAGCATTGGAACTACTCAGCCAACAAAAATTACCGAACTTAACAAACAAAACAAACTTTACTACGAACATTTAGCACCAACACTAGAATATCCGAACAATTTTGATATTGTTAATAATCTCTATTCCAAGTGGAGTTCCAAAGAGCTCGGCAGCTCATGCAGGTGAAGATGTGGGGATAAACGCACGAGGACCTATGTCGCATCTGATGTATGGTGTGCGCCAGCAAAACTACATTGCACGCATGATTGCGTTTTCCGCGTTTGTTGGCACTTATAAAAACAAATGCAAAAGAGAATCATGTAAACATTTTTCTCGAATTTCAACATAACATACTAAGCTTGATTGCTGTTTGTTGTTAAAGCATCTATTAAAAAATCTCCAAAACATATCACTGTGTTTAAAACAATATTTTATGAAGAAGCCAATACTTTCGTATTATGTTTATACATGTATTCGTAATTAACACTCTTGTTGATGTATTAAGCAATATTGTAGCTGTATTGATCACTTGGACACTATTATAGGTGTAAGTAACAAATATTATTGTAGATGCAATACTCGAACATTTGTTGTAGATGTAATACTTGAATATTTATTGTAGATGTAATAAACACTATAATAGTATGTCATAAGCACTATTGTAGATGTAAGTGTACTAATGAAAACGTATTGAACATTATTGTAGATATATTGAGCACTATAATTGTAAATTTGGTAAGACTATTGTAACTGCTCTATGCGCTTTTGTTGATATGTTAAGCTCTATTGTTGTTGTATTGAGCACTTTAGCACTGATGTAGATGTAATTCATATTATTGTAGATGTAATTCTTGAATATTTATTAAAAACTATAAAATGACCAAGGGTCGACAACTCACTAGGGCAGAATTCAATATATACTCAAAATAAAATTTAACATTTTATTTTTTATATAAATACTTACGAAAATACATTTATGCAATATATATGAATTAAATAATTTTCCTTCATAACCAAAACAATATAATGGTTTACTTATGTTCTCACACAGCTTGAACTATTGTTAACATTCCACAAAGCTAACATCATTTCAGCTTAACTGATGTTGCGTTGCAAATAATTGATACGCTATATATTAAATCGTCCAATCATCTCTTAATGCGATGGTTGTACCAACAGGATTATATTCCCGTGAACTGCATTACACTGCTTTAGGCCGTCGCCTCCACTATGACGTCAGGATTGTCACGTGAGTTTCGCGTCCATTCACCATTCACTCCTGGGTCGTCTTACGTTGTGGACCATCGTCATACAAAATGTGCACCCTCCTCACACAAACATAGAAACGGCTACAAAGACATATATAGTTATCTCAGATTTATCATTTAGTACTCAATATGTAATAACATTTCATTTATTCCTTACCAGCTATCAGTTATATGGCAGTTTTATCAATATGCAATAACAGTACATTCTTTTGTTACCATCTATCAGTTTAATGGTATTTTGATATATATGCACCAGCAGTACATTCATTTCTTACATGTACCACCTGTCAGTTCTATGGCAATTTTGTCACTATGCAATGAGAGTACATTCATTTCTTACTATATTTACTTTAATTTTGTGAATTACAACATTTCCTTCTCACTCCACATAACACCACAATTCATAATAATAACAATGATGGACTAAATCTAAAGCAGTCTCCCAAAGCAGATAGATAAATATGATTTTTAATTCCTCCAACCATGAGAGCATATAACATAATACAAACATTTAAACAGACAATCATAATTATTTGAGAATAACAGCAAATATAGTGCAAAACAGAATATAATATTTTTACAGAAATGAATAATTACATTACAGAAGAATAAGCATTAATAGTCAAACCAAAGAGCTTTATTTCGATAAGGTTATACATGTAACACCCTGTAGTGGAGCGACGTCAATGTAAAACTCAACAATCATATTGGCATTGAGGATAACAAGTTCAACATGTGTGGGATGAGTTGCGAAGACATATTAACGCTCATCAGTCCCCACTGTAAACAGTTAATGGACTTTCCCACGCCTTGGTTCAAAAATTTGTTCTGTAAATGAGACTGAGATGTGTTGCTTGCATTGATGTAAATGGTAGTTACATCTGCTACTAATTGCAAAGTTGGTAAATTGGGGTGTCGCTGTTTGAAACGTTAATTCTCATAGAATTCTTTATAGTTTCCAATAAAACTCACACAATTTGTTAGGCTTGTATGGATGTTTATTGTTGGCAAATTTGATTTAAATTCATAGAAGAAAAACTTTTGCAGTTTGAATGTCCCTCAGTGTATTTTTCACCCTTTCTTAATAAATGTTTCTAAACCTCATATTTCTGCCCCGTATAAAAACTGTGGACAGATTTTACTATCAAATATTTTGTAGGATATTTTGTAGGATACGGGTTTGTCCTGAGTTATTTAAGGAGCCTAAGAATGTGATAAGAATATGTTTTCCTTTAATACAAATTTCATTGACCACGTTTGATAATGTTCACTGCCTTCTTAAAGTAAGACCGACATAGCAAAAACTATGCACTAGGTCAAGCTTTACATGATTATTAGTCAATGTCACATGTCTTGACAGAATACCACCATATTTGAACACTACAGCTTTTGTTTTTGTTTTAAAGAATTTCAGCTTAGCTGTATCACAAAGCTCAAAGAATACATTTGTGTCTGCACGACAGCAAGATCGTCTACAAATATTAACAACATTATCTTAGTTATGTCAATGCGTAATTGAATACCTGGACTATTGCTTTTGTTCATAACATTTTCATAATCATCAGTAATGCGAAAATAATGACGGACTGGTCACACACCCATGCTTCATGCCAATTGTTTAGTTCATGTACACTTTTCTTGCCATGAATCTTGCACACGTGTTTACACATCTATACATGTGTTGGAGTGTATGGAATTGTCTATCTTTTGCTCCAGCATTTTTCAAAATTTGCCAAAATAAAGAAACATTTATGAAAATCGGCAAATGCTACATATAACGTACCGCAGTCCCTATTTTAGTAACGTTCAATAATGGATCTTCAAACAAATGCAATATCGTTCGTAGATATCCAACTGTAAACCCGTTTTGCCGTTCAGAAATCTTTTGAACATGTAGCAAAGATATTTAGACTAGACACCAATACTACATATTAAAATTTTAAATGTCTCTTTAATTATTTGTAGTGTTTAGTAGAGATTTTATAAAGTACAGACATAACGGATTCACGTCGATATTCTGGTATTTACATTTAAATTGTCTGGTAGTTTAACTAAGCCTTTTGCTATGGAGTTAATACAGTACATTAAAATTTCAGGCACTAAACAGTCTGGTTTTGTTTTTTCTTCATGTTCCGAAACCTTTTGATTATCATGGAATTTCGTCTTCGCTTATTTTGGTGAAAAACGTTTATCGAAATAAGTACACGACCATTATATATATATATACATATATATAATGAATATAACTTACAAATATATGTAATGAATATAACTTACAAAATACACTCCAGTTTCTACTACATTTATTCATAGTTGTGTCACTTGATATACGCATCTCCGCAACATAGCTACTCAAAAGTTCCCAGTTCATCATAGTTGAACTTCGGAAAGTGAAATAGTAGATAAATTACTGAATGATTTGAAACTTTATATATTAATGCATGACTTTAATTCATGCTTTCATTTAGTTCAGCTGTTCCTGGCTAATTAAAATTGATTTAAAACAGCCACAAGAAAACACACACAAACCCAATAAAAACAATATGTGTGTGGTGTAGTATGTTTACAATTTGACGAGCACATTTAATTAATTAGTTTGTGTTAGTATGCACAGTTTGACATTTAAAACCAAGTATATTGGTATTCTCTGAATACTTATACCCTGTTATGACGAATGCTACAAGTCGATACTTCATATTATCTCTAATTTCTACGAGGTGTTTTTACTAATTCTAACTAAAAAAAAATGTCGGTTGGCAAAGCTAACACAAAAGACAATGATGGTTTAAAAAGTAAAAGGATGGGATATGAAACAACTCATAGTGTGATACAGGAATATAAACATTTGGCGATATGGAAGGGCTAAACGGACCAAGGGATGAAAAATGAATAAATGCAAAATATCCTAAGCAATTAAAGCTTAATCAATTAAAGCAAAGGCAATTAAATTATTACAAAGATTTTCAATAAAAGCAAAATAATATTACACATTTGCTACAAAAACAAGTGTACAGTACACCAGGGGAAAATGTAAACCTAGAACAACAAGTTCAATGGTACTGAGAGTAAATCTCGTACTAACAGTATGGCCAAAGACGTCGTGTATTAAATAGTATGTCGTGTTGATAAATATCCGTCAATACCTTTACATAGCATATGTTTATTGTGTTATGTCTCATGCCGACTATAAATATCGGTCAATAACTATACATAGCTTATGTTTATTGTGTTATGTCTCATGCTGACTATAAATATCGGTCAATAACTATACATAGCTTATGTTTATTGTGTTATGTCTCATGCTGACTATAAATGTCGGTCAATAACTATACATAGCTTATGTTTATTGTGTTATGTCTCATGCTGACTATAAATGTCGGTCAATAGCTATACATAGCTTATGTTTATTGTGTTATGTCTCATGTCGACTATAAATGTCGGTCAATAGCTATACATAGCTTATGTTTATTGTGTTATGTTTCATGCTGACTATAAATGTCGGTCAATAGCTATACATAGCTTATGTTTATTGTGTTATGTTTCATGCTGACTATAAATGTCGGTCAATAACTATACATAGCTTATGTTTATTGTGTTATGTCTCATGTCGACTATAAATGTCGGTCAATAGCTATACATAGCTTATGTTTATTGTGTTATGTCTCATGCCGACTATAAATGTCGGTCAATAGCTTTACATAGCTTATGCTTATTGTGTTATGGTGTTATGTCTCATGCCGACTATAAATGTCGGTCAATAGCTATACATAGCTTATGTTTATTGCGTTATGTCTCATGCCATCTTCAAATAAAACGTTATATCTTAGCTGATACTAATTTATTTTAGATCGATTACGATGAAAGCTTAGAGCTTATATTAACCGCACTCGAGTCCTCTTCCTGGGTAGAACCAGGACTGTGTGTTGTTTTATGAGAGGCAACGGGTCGTGCTTGGGATCGAACCCTCAACCTCTGTCGTAAGCAGCCAACACTCTATCAATTAGACTACCACCCCGTTATATCTTGTATCTTGTTGTTATTAGTTATGCCGTTTGTTACTCCAACATTTTACTTAAATACTTAAAAACCTAACTAATTATAACTGACTATATCATCAATATCAATGAAAAGAGATGCAGTTTTATTGGAACTAGTCTAAAATAATGATATCAGGGATGCCTTTCTTATATTTAAGTTTTTAAATATTTAAGTATATGTTGGTGAATCGAGAGCATGGGTTCATGTGTATCAAGGTGTCACATAGACGTTTTCATGTCAGAACTGAACGACATTTCGATTATTCGTTAAGGACACTTACCACCACATAACAATTACCAAGAAAGTAAAAGATAATAATCAAAGTAGGCCTGTAAAGAAACTACACGAAGAAATTCAAGGGCCATTAATGTGGACAATTTAACGTATTTTCTAAGTTCTAATAGTTTTGTTTCATTGTCATCACACAAAGTCGATTAAAAAAAAAATATGTACTCACTTGCTGCACTTGGCCATAGTGAACTTTTATTTACATCCTTATTTTCATCAATTTTTGAATGACAAATTTCGTAATTTGCTAGTTTCACTGAAACTACCAACACTTAACTTATGCGAAAAAGATAAAAAAAACATGATTGTTGCTTAATCGTTGCAGTTGAAATAGTCGTATTAATAAATTAAATAAACAAAATAGCGCTGTTCGCTTTGGAATTGTATTGAAAGTTATTATTTTGAAGAATATAAATGATGAACCTCGATATAAACGCGTTCTGAGAACATGGAAGGACTATAACAACGTAAATCACATTCAACAAAACACAAAATACACTTGAAAGTTGACCATCTACATTGGAAGTACGGTAACTCTGTTCGGATTCATTCTGAGGTCTTCTTCCACCACCAAAATTGTATATACAATATACACTCTCTGATTTATTGATATATGATTATAAACTTAATAAATGAATAAAGCAATAAGTAAAATTTAATATATAAAATGAAAAAAAAATAAACCGTTTTATATGTTGCAGTAAACACGATTACTATTCTATTTAAATTTACATTACTAACACAACAAACAGCAATTTAAACAGAGATAAGAATTGTCTCAATGTTATTAAATAAAACATGAATATGAACGGCAAATCACATACACAAATAAATAATTATCAAATAGAGTAAAACATAGAAGCCAATTACTGAACGTTCGAATTGCAGACACTACAAATTATTTACATGCGCAAATACACGCAATCACATACCTGTACAAAAGCGTGGACAAGTTCAAACATACATACATACAAACTGACAATCAACTGAATGTTTTGTTTATTCGATAGGCAAATTAAACAAAATAATAATAATACATGTGATAATAATAAAAAAATATTACTTAAAGTAAAAAAACGATCAGAATTTAGACATCATAGTTAACCATAACGAAACGAAATACAAGGCACCCCGGTGAAATCTGAGTGTATATAATAAGATAAACAAAATATATTACAATAGTTATTTCTTGTTTTATCTTTTCTGTAAATATTGAATGAATGTTACATCATTATGAGTATATTACCCTTATTATGTACTCATTGCAGAGTATTCATTTTTAGTAGCTGTAATTCATAAACATATTGTGAAATTAATTTATGACATAAATCTTGATCTATTTTCAGCTGAAGAAGTTTATATAAACAAAAACAAACATAATTTATTTGAGATTTCATATCGGAAGAATCTACATATCGAGTGAATATTACTCCAAAGCATATGACTGTTCGTTTCATTAACCACACAATCAAAGACCAAATGAATATATTCTCCATATGTACCAGGTCCCGACTTATGACACGTGTGTCGGAAAGCATGAGAGTTGACATTAATATGTTTATAGTGCCCCTATATTTCTCGAGTAAATGAGGACAATTCTTGCTAAGATACCAAATCGGTGAGCTATTGCGGAGCAATACATAATTAAAAGTAAAACGACTGAGATTCTCATCGTCGGTAAAGATTAAGCTCAATAATAATTTTCAAACCTGTTTTGATGAAACGTCACCCGATTCAGTTAATTATTCATGAATATGAAGTTAGTTGTTGTCCTTCTAAATCAAATATATAAGAAATAAACCCACTTTAATTATTTCGGTTCTCATTACAACGTATAAGTATATATTTGGAAAAATCAAAATACCAAAGTACTGATGGTAGGATTACTGTTAGACGCTAAGAATTGTTGTGTGGAGTTTAGCGTCGCTTTCTACATTTTTTCTCAGTTATTGACTTTAGACTATGACTTTAGGCGTTAAAAGATTATTTGAGTGTAGCATATAAAATTTACGTCAAAATAAATTCAAGTTTATGTACACTAAAACTTCTATATCCGGCCGTTTATTTCGACCTACGAGACATTAAAACATCATTATCACTTCATGTTACAATAAAAAATAAACATACACAATATATTGTTATACTGTTATTAATATGTCATATATATATACATTCAACAACTAAAATAAAAGATTATCAAAGAAATACTAATTTCACTCAAGCATTAGCTATATAAATAATATTAAACTGACATCTGACCGATCATACCTAGAATTATCCTCTAAATGCTGAACGCACAAAGAAGAAGCTTCTAGCCTTGGGTATGACCCGGCGGGGATCGGACCCACGACTTTCTGCATTGGATGGTATTTTACTGTGTGTGCGTTTGACTTCATTTATTGAATTAATTAAGATACCATTAAAATAGTTATTGATGTGGAATATGTCTGCATATGGACTGATAATTGAATGATATCTAAATTCTATCAAAATATAATGTTCATTTTGTGTTTCAATATCTACTACATATTTATAATACTGGTTTCACTTTACCTAGGTTTTAAAGGGGGTAAAGTCGGATGAACAGTTCTAATGGTTTTTTAAATAGTTCCAAGTCAGGAACAGTGTTTTGAAAAGCATAATTGGAAATTTAAATTTGAAAAACAAATTTCAACATGGAAATAACCTCCTTCTGTACACCTGATTGATTCAGTTTCCAACTGATTTTTTTCGGATTGGATTAAATATTAATGAGCACACAGTGCCAGTAATGTAGGAAAACATGCTAGCTCTGAAAGCGATGGTAAACGTAATGACCGTATACATTTAGCAATTTACTTTTTGTTGAAAAAAATGGAATTATTGACCCATTACCCTATACTTCAACAGTAAATTTAGTAAAACACATAGATCCATGTCGTTATCATTCATTACTGATTGGTAGTAACAATTGACAACAATAATACAGGTGTTAGGCAAATCTGTTTTAAGATTATCGAGTATGGTCTATAGTTTTTATTAATGAGTATAAACACTGTGCAAAATATAACCACACAAAAGATTCACCAACAATTGCCTGGGTTAAGTACCTCAAGAGCTTTTTATATGGCCTGTGTATTGCAAGGACACTTTCGATACGATACGTACCGCGATACGGGTAGGGTGATACGATACGATACACTGCTAACATTAGAAAACAAATTTCTTCCTGATATGAAACTTTGATATCGTGTTGTTTCGAGAGGTTGCAATATGACTATATTGAAATTTGAACATTACTAAGACAAGGCATGGACTTTTTATAAATGTTAATAAACTTCACATAAATATAAAGAATAAAGATATATACAATTTGCTTTTGTTCTTTTGTTTTTAAATGCAAACTGAAATTAAAGTTTGAATGTCAAACGGGGTTTTAAATACGCAATTTTAGTATTCCTGTACTTATATTGAAAATTTGAAATGCAAAGTCTGTGTTTTGTACTCAGATTTATGGGTTTATATACTTATTTATTTGTGTATTTCATAAAGTTTCCCTGCCATTAAAGCAACCATATTTGGACTGTAATGATATTTATTTCATTTTGATCAAAACATAAATAATAATACAGCTATAAAGTATTTCTGGTTAAGGTGTTGACATTCTATTTGTTACAGGAGATGGCATCAAAATATCTGCAGACTTATCGGAACTAGTGGCATATGTAGATAGTCAGGACAAACCAGAGATATATCGACAATCCATTTCTCCTGGAGAGAAGTCGCAAGTTTGATATAAGATAAATCATATACGGTTGTTTAAACTTATTTATTTTATTTTGATTGTTAAACAGGTTTCTACAAGCTAGACAATTCACTCTCAAAGTCTCAAAAGTAGAACCAGTTCAGACTAGATGCAGATCAAGTGTTTTTTATTAATGACACTACACATGTCCTGTGTATGGGATCAAACCCATGAGCCTCCGATCATGGGTTGGATGCTCTACCACTAGACCATGTGATCCACATTGATATATGGATTGGCAAACTGCAAATATTCTATGTTATGATTTAACAAACATTGCGTTCTTTACAAGGACAAGGAAATGTTGCAATTATCATACAATTAAATCATGTTTGATACTCGGTTTTTGTCTCCATTGCATGCCTTTGTTTCTTGATACATTATAAGTTATGGGATGCAGTTTCAAATGTAAAGCGTTTCAAAGTTAAAATATTTTCTTTCTTTTTAAATTAAAAAACTGACTCAATTAACCGAAGCTAGTGAGACAGATCTTATGGAAGTTAATATATGTGCCAAGAATTATTGAACACTCAAGCGAGTACCGATATAAGTTCTACCTGATTAATGAATAGAATACGAAGATAAGGCTGTTTGATCTCTTGATATTAAATCATTTGAATGGATTTTATGCTTTTTTTTGGCTTTATTTTAAAGGATATTGAATTATGCATTACCTACAATTGCATCGCGGCACAGCAGATGCAGACCCTGCCGATATTCAATTCTTCAATTCTTTATTAGTGACTCAGGCCTCCGACCCACACACATTACATAAATACAATTTAATATCACATCATTTACACGTGATTTGGAATTTTAGTAACTGTACATTACATTCAAATACATTTCAATACATTCAAATACAAAGAAAATAAACATAATAATATCATGCCCGTATAATTATATTAATCTTTGACCAATTGGCTTCTTTTGATGAAAGCAAAATAGAGAAACATAGCTACACATTTTATAACATTTTCACATTTACATGACATAATAATATAGAACTTGTTTTTACTGGGAAATATGAACTATTTCTTTGGAATATAAAGAGATCTTAAATCATGATATAGTGGACATATCAGTAAAAAGTGATATTCGTCATCAATTAATGTTTTACATTGAAAACATAGACGCCTTTCTTTTGGAATACCTATATATCTTCCTCGTTCTATAAGTAGACAACGAGATGAGGTTCTAAATGCTACCATTGATATTCTAAATCTCTTTACATCTAATACGTTTAAATAAGGTTCCATAATAAGTTCTTGTTTAAAATGTTTATATAAATTTAATTTTGCATTATCCTCCACCAATCCACTCCAACTTTGTTTAAAATGATCTGTAAGTCTAATATAATATTTTGTATTTTCAACATGTTGTTGTTCCCAAACATAACCAAATCCATTTGAATACAAGTTGTGTTTAAGTTTAGACACCCAGTTTTTGTATCCTTGACTGTCTAAAAGGACTAACATATTAAAACATTTTCTAACATATCTCGTGTTAGGCATTTTTAATATTTTACACCAATATTTTATACAACGTTTGCTGGCATGTATTTGCATAAGGTACCGTCCACAGTCACCTATACCTGCAGAATTACAAGATTTTATAGATGCATTCATAAATCTTTTACAAGCATATATTAAATGGACTCTATACATTCCATTTTATCGAAACCCCACAGTTTTGAACCATTAAACAATATTGGACTAATATTTGTATCAAATAGTTTAAAAAATACACTATGAGGTAACGGGCCTAGCTCACTCAATGAATTAAGCATTGTTACTAGCACTCGTTTAGCCTTTATCGCTAATGCATTCGCCATCTGGCACATAGATTTATAACTGACTGGTAAAATACAAACCAACATAATCAAAACCGTTTACATTATCAATAAATGATCCATTATATGACCACTTCTCCGTTCTTGCTAGGCGTCCGCCACTTCTAAATACGATAATTTTTGTTTTCTTTATATTCACTTTCAATTTCCATGTTGTACAATATTTAAATTGTAAATCTAACTGCTTTTGTAAACCATTTACAGTATCTGAGACTAATGCAATGTCATTAGTAATAGTATTTCTACAATATCAGGTGTCAACTGAACTCCATGTATTCCACTGTTATCAATTTCTTCGCTAAGTTCGTTAATAAATAATGAAAGCAATATTGGGCTGAGGACACAGTCTTGACGCAACCCGTTTGGACACTGAAATACTCTATGTATGTACCATTGGTTTTTACACATACTTTTACATTTTTATAAATTTCTTGTATTGACTGGAATAATTTTCCCATTATACCACAGTTTCTAAGTACAATAAAAAGTTTATTTCTATGGACACTGTCAAAAGCTTTCATGAAGTCTACAAATGCCACATATAATTTTTTACCTTTTTTACATAGATATTTAGAAACAATTGCCTGCAGTATGAAAGCATTATCAATAATAAAGTATTCTGAGCGAAAACCACCTTGTGACTCAGATATTTTATCAAGTATTGTTGAATAGAATGTTATCCGTTTAGTAAGTATGCTAATATATATCTTATTAAAAGTGTCTAGTATCGATATACCTCTGTAAGTGTTTGGTTAGTTAAATGGTACTTTTTTACGAATAGGTACTAAGATGGAGTCTGCCCATTTATCTTGGAATTCTCCTCTTGAAAACAATCTATTGAAAAGTTTAATAAAATATTGCAGTATAATGTCTATACTGTCAATAAAATGTTTAGCAATAAGTACACCTGATGAAGCTTTCTTCTTCCTCAAACGTCTCACTGCATCCATAACCTCGTCAGCTGCAATTTCCGAGTTGAATATAAAACAATTTACATATTGCTTAGAAAAGAACCGCAGTAAACCGGTATACCGGCTTATCGCAACAGCCCTAGTTTTTATATATCAATTTCAAATCACTGTTTCATCAATATATTCTCTCTCTTCATCAGATCTGCTTTGTAACATTGAAGAAACCTTTTTATGTCCGATTCGCAAAACTTGTTTTTTTATATCGCTCTTACTTTTTTTAACGGGTTAATCTTCAATTCCAAAATAATTCAGGTTAAAAATGGTACTTCTAAATTTAATTGACGAGGAAAGCCTCAGAATGAATCTGCGTAGAACCACCATACTTCTGCAAGCAACTGGCAAACTTACATACAGGTTTTGAGAGAAAGCATGACTCGAATTTACTACCTTAGCGGTGAGAAGTAAATGATCTTGAGACGGCGCCTTAGACCTCTGACACGGAGGACCCCTTCTTTACTTTTTTTTTTATATCAGTCATTATTTGCAGTCAATACTGTTCTTGTTCATCTCCTTTAAGTTGGTGTTCTATTTGTGACTTAGTTTCTCTTCGAATAAAAGACGAAACATTTACCCTTATATGGAGAAAACAGAGTATCTGTTGCTGGTCCTGTTGGCTCCGTTGGCTACGCGTCTTATGATTAATCTAGTGGTTGTGAGTTCGAATCCCCGCGAGGCATTGCGTCTCATTATGATTCAAGTTGGCAAAGTTATTAATAACTTGTGGAGATGGATGTTCTTAAGTGCTGGTTAACCTGTCAGGATCCCAGACAAGAGTGGTTAGGTAGCCTGCCAGGATCCCAGACAAGAGCGGCTGGTTAACCTGTCAGGATCCCAGACAAGGGTGGCTCGGTAACCTATCGTGATCCCAGACAAGAGTGACTGGTTAACCTGTCAGGACCCCAGACAAGAATGGCTCGGTAACTGTCTGGATCCCAGAAAAGAGTAGCTGGTTAACCTGCCAGGATCCCAGGCAACAGTGGCTCAGTAAACTGGTCGTCAGGTTAACCTGTCAGGATCCCAGACAACAGTGGCTCAGTAAACTGGTCGTCAGGTTAATCTGTCAGAATGCCAGACAACAGTGGCTCAGTAAACTGGTCATCAGGTTAAATTGTCAGGATCCCAGACAATGGCAGTTAGGTAAACTGGTCGTCTATTAGCCTTCAATGGCATAAAAATGACGCTAAATATTCAAATAAATCAAACTTAGTTTCTACAATCTCAATCGCATTGCAAATTACTTGGTTTATCCAGAGATATATACAGTTGATTACTTTGAACTTCCAATTATGATGATTAAAACCCGTTCCCTTACAACAATTGATAATATATAATTTGGTAATTCCATCATAAAGTACTTGCATTTCTTGCAAATGCCGCTGTTACATTAAATTTTGACCTCGTTGAAAAATGACCCCAAGGATCATTTCCAAGGGTCATTTTTCAATGTTGAACATTGAACCGGGTATCATTTCAACATCAAATTCTGATCAAAACAATTGTTGAAAACTGATCAGTGTTAAATTTGATCAGACATTGGGTCCTTTTTTAACAGTTTGTTAAATACTAGCAAAACATCACATGACTGATGTCGCATGTTGCAACAATTAAACATGAGCCCTGGTAAACTTTGTCACGGTCGGCTGCTATGATTACAAATGGTTGCTATAGCAGTTAGTGATTATAACAAAAAACAAACAATTCCTTTTCAAACTGACAATGACAAAATCCATGCGAACCCAGGAGCTTAACTTACAATAAGCACTGTAGGCACGTACCTACACTTTTATTCTGAGAAAAATACCAAACAATGCAATAAAAATCGGACCCAAAGGAAAGGGTGGTGGGGAGTTAACTATAAATTTCGCAACTATAAATTTTGCTACAAAAAAACATTGTGTTCCATGTACCTATTATATTATATATCATCTGTAGTCTAGAAGCATTGTAATGTTCCTTAACGCTGAATAACAATTTGGATGGCAATTATCGATCAGTAATTATAATCAAAGTCATATCAAAATTGAATTGGCAATTAGAGATTGGTCAGATATTGCCACACTCTGAGTGACACCTTTTAGGGAAATCCAATTACAATAATAGGCCACAGGCATAATTGATATATAATGCAAACAAAATATAATGTATTTATTATGGGTTTAAAGCAAATGAATACATTTACGTGTAACGTTCAGTCAAGGGTATAAAGAACGAGCAAACTCGTGCAATACAGTCGGTATATAAGTGATACATGTGGAAGCCCTCTCCATTCGAGGTCATTGCATTTGCCGAATAGTTACGTTGTTTACATATGTTTTCATAAGATTCCAACACCCTCACCAAAAAGAGGTCAAAGTAAAGTATAAAAAAAGAAACATGGTATAAATGTCGTATTTTAAACTGTATATACAGCTAAACGAGGTCGATATTGTGTTATGAAGTAACTATTTTTGAAATTTGATATACCCTTTCTGTCAGATGTTGGATATTATAATTTTTTATAAAGTTGTAATTTATTTGAGTTTGTATATTGACAAATAGCCATTGCAAGACAAGGGTGCTTCATGCGAATTAAACCTCCGTGGCATCAGCTGTTGCAGATCCTTCTATTAGGAAAGGATGTTTGTCAGATCGTTCTGTGCATCTTTCTTGTAATGCAAGTGACAATTCCTATACAATGTGTCTTTAATTCCCCCAGATTGCTTTGAAGAAAAAAAATGATTTGTTTTCGTTTGAGCAAAGCGAAGTTCAGTTTTACTGGCATAACGACAATACAGAATTGCGTATGGCATACACTATATTTTTTATAAACATAGGTAATGTACTCATAAACAGTCAAACACCGCAAGTTATCAAATCTAGAAATTACATTGGAATATTTGAATTTAATTAAACTAGATTTATAAATTTATACATAGTGGGAAGTGATATGTATTTTAAATACTTAGTTCTTGTTGTTCTTTATTTGGGACAACAGAAAAGAAAATGATTCTTTGATTCAACAACATTTAAGGAACATAATTTACAAATTCGATTCTCTTTTTCTAAATGTGTATAGCTTCTATTTCTAAAGTATGTGCACTAAGACGTAAACATGTCAAATCTTTGTGATTCTTTTCGTTTAAAATACAATCTAAGTAATCTTCATATATAAAAACTTATTGTAATATTATTGTTTTAACATATTCTGTAAGTTTCGGCATAGTCTGAACAGATGCATGTATTGGTCTCTAATTCTTTGTTTAAATAAGACAGAATAAATCAAAATGGATTAAAATTAATCCATATGTCTCCAATTCCTAGGTATTTTAAGACCGATTCCATACATTTGGCCCAACATTTAGATTTATACAAATTGAATTTGGTTGTTTCTTGATATTAGTCCAGTACATAATGGAACGCTCTTTAGAAATCACAGAACCTCAAAATATAAAAATGACATAACGTGATCACAACATTAATACATTTGAAAGGGAGTTATATAGAATAGAGAAAAATATATTAATGTATTATATAAGAAATATGAATTTATTTTTGTAAAGATACAGTTTTAGATTATGCAACGGTCAAAGGTCAAAGGTGTCAAATTAAGGAGATGTGATGGCAAGATGATTAGCCATGAACTTTGTGTCATTCAGAAATGAAATAAGGAATATTGTGCACTATCCTCCAAAAATCGAAATTGACTAATACTCTTCTGGAGGCGTCGCCCTTATGGGAAATCGATGGCGACGAAAAATGAAATTATCATCATCATCAATAATGTTCATGCATATATACTAGTAATTATGTCAACTTATGCGTATCTGAGTGATAAACATTCAACACCTGTTGTTTGAAAATAGTAGCCATTGAAACCACGAGACAGAAGGCTACTTCATTTTTCTCTTTATAAAAGTGAACAAACCGTAAAACATCACATTTGTTATCAATTTATTTGGTTATAAAACAGTGAATTCAAGGTTAATAGTAAGGTTGTCCAGTCCCCTAAAACAACAGAAAATATACGCCAAAACGCAGCTACGACAGTCTAGCCAGAAAAAATATGGGGAGCATGGCCCCCGAACCCCCATACAACTGTGCCTTCACATCGTTTTCAGTCAAGCTACGCCCCTGGAACCATTTAATTCAATCATATCATTATATAATGTAGGCCAACTCCATTTAACAACAATGTACAATCTGAATTCTTGTTCATGTTTATGCCGTTAAAATATATTTACATAAAAAAAAAAGGTAACGAATTGCGTCATAAATAGGAAGGTATGGGTATAAAAACAAGACATGTCCGTACGACACCGCGCTGAATTATTTGCTCTGCTTTGTCAATTAATACTAAAGAACTGACCAAATTATATAATTTGTTACACACATCCGCTTTTCACACACACGTGAGTGCTATAAAGTTTTGGGTTCTATATCTGTTTCTGAGTTATCAAACGTTTTAAATGAGGAAAGAGTTTACCCAAGATGTTTGTTTGTGGTTTATACATATTTTATTTCTATTTATAATATGGAAATTTGGTTGGACAACAAGGTCTTCCCATATTAAATTCGGCCCCCTACGTCGAACAATGGCCACAATTTGCATTAAATTTTACCAAGAGGTAATAAACTTGATTGTTTGATAACCCTGAAGACTTATTGAAAATTCAAATCAATCCAGTAGGAGGTTGCTGAGATATTTGCATGATAGTAACTTGCATGCCTATGCCCGGGTAACAAAGAAAGACTTGTGAAACAACAAACACATTAACGAAAGGCAATTCCAACAAACACTATTCCGATATTACACGTGTTATCACCAATGAAACAATGTATCTATAGCATACCGACCATTTGTTTATATATATATATATATATCGTATATCAACATTTTCCGGTTATAATTCACACTTGGCATCAACGTCCAAGTCTATAATAGCAGTTTTCAATGTTGAAATAGGGACCGGCCAACTATTCTGTCAGTTTCCAACTGTTGGTGAACAGATTTCAATTTTTCACGTGTAGGTGGGTCAATAAATAACAGTCGAGGTCAGTTTTCAATGTTTAAAATGGATCACTCATCGGGGTCAAAATTTAATGTTACACCGTCATATAATCCGTACGTTGCAATTACAAATATTGAATAAAAGTATCGTTTGAATTTAAAATAAAAAATATTTCATGAAATGTCTTTCATACACAAACAATTAAGTTTAATGCTCTTATAAATCTACAATCATGTATTGAAAGTGTAACTGACCCGTCATCATTGGAACAATATCTAATTAATGGCTATTGGGCGATATACGCGACCAATACATATTCTGGTCGGATCATAGGTGTAAATTTGTAGTATCAGAAATAACACCAAAATTTGAAGCATCCAGATGACTAATATTAATTTCAGATACATAAATAAGTTGAGTTTGTCCTTATATTTTGAATATTTTGTACTCTTTGGAATGTTATTTGCACTCTCTTTTTTGTGCGTTGGTACACCGAGTTATGAGTTATTTACAATGTACGTGATGAAAAATCTCGCATGATAACACTGATAAGTTGCTTACGCAACCCACCAAAAAAACACACAGTATTTTACCAAGAAGTAAGAAGGTAAAACACTGAAATATTTAATGCTACATCTGTCCTAGTGTTTTAGGGACTGCCTTGCATGTACTTGATACAAAATATATGAGAACGTCCAGCCTCATATTTTGTGAAATTATTATTAGATCGGACCAAATCTTACAACCATATAACGCTTTAGGAAGCACAACTGATTGATATATGTCCATAGAAGCAATAGGGTTAACCCATTTTCATGCATACCACGACACAATAACCTAAAGAACGTTCCATGCAGTTTAGAATTAGCTTCATTTAAACTGGGCAGGTTACTCATATTTTTTCACAGAAAAAATACCGAAATAAATATACTTTTTTTTTCTTTAACATTGTTAGATCCAAATTAGTTACATAATTTATTATTAGCAGTACATTTTTTAGCATTGTATTCAAACCTTATATGACATAAGTATCTATAACAAATATCCACCATTTAATCCAACTTTGAAAAAGAAATCATATGCGACTGAGGGACTTTATATACTAATACCCTAAGACTGGTGTCGGATAGTTCTCTTATTATTAAACCATTGATAAATAAAAAGAGGATAATATTAAATGCAGTGTCAGACTACTGACCCCACCATGTAGCATTGTTAACAGGGAGCCAGCCAGAAATGTGGTCAGGAAATTCATTTGTATATACTTTTAAATATTTTAAATTACACCCCCACCCCAACCCCGCTTTTGCCCCGATCTTACCTATCTTTATAATATTATGCTTGATTATTTATGAGGACTTTAACATGGCGTTAGATAATTTCATCATGAGCAATTACTTTACATCAAATGTTTATGGTACATTTCGTCATTTCCGGTGACCTTTGATTTAAGTGTGAACAGCGGTATATTTTGCTTTGCGAGTATTTGTAGAGCATGTTTTGCTTATGAAGATTCGTTTTCTTATTTTAGTAGGACTGTATGGAATGATATTGCAGATGATATTAGATCAGTTTCTAAAATTCAGTCATTTAAATGTAAATATAAAAACTATATTCTAAATTAGAACATTTTATAATATTGCAATAACACTTGCCAGGATAAATAATTACTAAGTGTAGATTTGCATATTGTATTTGTGTTGCGGTTTGATGGTTTTCACATGTAATGGTCCTTTGATTTCGTTCATCACCAACTTGCATCACCAATTGTTTGTCTTATTGTAACATCAGATCATTTTTTGTTTGTTATAGTTTATATGTACATGTATACTGTTAAACAACGTGATAAAAGTCAAATTTGCGGCTGCAAGGTCGTTCACAACATAAGATAGTCAACATTATAACAAACTGCGGATGTGGGTCGTTCCTCTGTATCAAAATTTAAAAACAGAGGACCGTACATCTGTACGTTATCACATCGTTGGAGTATGTAGGAACAACAAAAACAGAGGACCGTACATCTGTACGTTATCACATCGTTGTATGTAGGAACAACATATTCAATAATTGTTTGATAAAAAGTATATACCGTTTGAACTACTGTCATATATTTTATCACATGTTTAAAAAATAGACACGTAAGTGCAATCAGTTCATGCATTTTGTGAAACTTGTTGTTTTTTTAAAAAAAGGTCTTTTAAAGAACATCTTATCAAACGTTTGCAACTGTTGTATAATTATTATAGCATGCCCGCATTAAAATTTTATCACTTGTCAGCATTCTGAAATATTTAATTTTGAAAGCTTAACTTAAAAGATACTTGTCCGAGCTTGAGATAATACAAGCTTGGTCCTTGAAATCAGTATATAAACATCCTTGAAATAAAAACCCTTCACACTCTTCTTTGCACAAAACCCCAACAGCATAAACAAGATTTTCTCCTGTATGCTCTCAAATGTATGGAATTAGATCATTGGCTTCTTTAAAACCATATATGCGGCCTATACATTCCTTAAATAGTAAAATAAGCTTTCTGTAATAAATTTGATTACGTCATTAACAAAATATGTTATTTTTTTCCCGTATGTACTAATAGATTGTTGATTTCGATCATTTATATGACATTTGTTTACAAGTTAACTGTGATTGTTCTGCAATAAATTTAACGTTTGTAGATTCTTCCAGAACATACCATGATATTTTTCATCAGATATTTGGATATTATAAGGAGTTTGAGCTACTGGTTATTGTGAGCTATAACTATATAACTATTATTGTGTTAATCCGTGATTCCTTTTTACTGTAATTCAGCGAGACGATATTCATTGGATATGTTTAAACTATCACGTGATTTGAACATCTGGTCGTTAATTAATTTAGGACATACGTTGTATTCTTGACTTCTAACGTTATGACATTTGATATTCGTATCATGTTGCGAATGCCATTAGGATATAACAGACAACACAAGTTACTTATACTCATTATCTTTTTATAAATGTTTATCTTTGTAAAAACTAATTATATGTAATATTAAAAACAATATTTCGTAAATATTTGTTTTATTTGTTCTAATAAGTGACATACCACAATAATCAGTCGTGGGTCTTAATTATGCATGTTAATCGCTATAACAATATTTAGTACATTTGCTTTTTACAATTGAAGTAAATCTCACTACACTAATATGCACCGAATGACAATAGAACAATTCTTGCACTTCCATTCTTTGTCCTTTAACTGAAACAATCAAAATGTTTCATATGGATACATTGTTTTAGCTGAAGCAGTGGTTTGCTATCTTCAATTTCTTATTCCAAACGAATCTATTTAAAAAATAAATAAATAATACACGCACAAAAACCTTGACATTTTACTGAAATATACCTGTTATGGTCAATTCACCTGCGGACACACTCCTGTTATGGATATCATTCTTTAAAACAATTTCATCACGGGAAAAAATGTGAGTGAAAGAGCCAGAGCCTATTTTGTAATCATCATAGAGTAAAGTTCAACTGTGTAGTGATATCTATAGAGGGTAATATTTAAAACGCGGAAAGGAATTGCCGTTGTCAGTTTCCGATATGATAACACTTAATGAACAATTAAACTAAAATATGTCCATTAAGGCCAACAATACACGCTTCAATTGTCTTAATATGTCCATTAACTATACAATTAAGTAGTTATTCCGTATAACCGGAACTAATTGAAAACGCACAGTCGGTCGCATATTGAGCGACAAATTAAATACGAGTTCTATCATACTGTATACACAATAAAATCTTGTGCAACGGCACTTTTGTGGCAGATAGATCACGATTGCGTTAATAATTGGTACCGCTCGGTCTCTTACTTTGATTTCATGATGTTCAAATGATGCATCATTCAGGCATTAAAGGGTTAATTAACATCGACAATACGGGATCCAAGATACACGAGTGGTGCTAACTGTTAATGCACCTAATGTATCGATATGGCGATTTTGTATTCACGACACGTTTATTGGCATAAAACATGGGTGATAGACACGAACTTAATAAATTAGACTCAATACATGATACAGTCAGTGCAAAGCAACTGTTATATTTCTTCTTGACAGGCATACAAGTTATTGCTATTTTTATATGAATGTATCAAGTGTTTAGATAATTTACGGTCCTTATTTCATAGGTTTTGTATATGCTTTAGGTAAACTCTACTTTCTATAAAGGCTGAAAACATATTCGACCGAAACCAGATAGTAGTTTAGTTTTTTTCTTAATGCTGACAGGAGTGTTAGATATGAAATGATAACAAATGCTTATATTTTTTGAACTGATTTCATATTGTCGCTTTGATATAAACTGATTGTTTACGAGTTTTAATATTAACCGTATATAGAGAATACTATATAATAATGCAGTCAAACAAGTGACACAAATTCATAAAATCGTGCAGTTCAGAGAAAAGCATGAAACTTAGTACAAGTTTACCTGAATTTGAAATAAAAAGGAACCAGCTGTATTAACCAATTGTTTATCTAAGATATTTACCGGTTTTTTAAATAAGCGAATAATTGGATTGAAAATAATAATATTGTGAGCGACGCTCAATTTGGATTTTAACGTGGAAGATCGACAGTTGATACAATATTTGTACTTTATTAAAAAATGACCGCTTAGCTTGTGCCTGTGTAGACCTAAAGAAAGCTTTTAATAGTATTTATTGGAATGGTTTATGGTTTAAACTTAATCGATTAGGTGTTGATGCTAAACTGTTACGAATTATCCGTGACATGTACCCAAATGTGAAAGCATGTGTTTGGGGATGTAACTCCTATTCCAAGTTTTTTTAATATCTATCGGTTTAAAGCAATGGGAAATAATATCTCCTCTGTTATTTTCATTACTTTTAGAAGACCTAAGACTGTACTTGTGCGAAGATCCAAACTGTGTCATAAACTTGGATGCCATTACATTTATTTTAATGTTTTTTTGCTGATAATATGGTGATATTAGGTAAAAACCTGACCGATCTGCAAAATAGTATTAATCTTTCACATTAATAATGTGAAACAAAGGGGGTTAGAGGTGAATACTCCTAAAACTAAGATTGTTGTATTTAGAAAAAGGGCTCCTTGAAAAAGCGATGAAAATTGGAGTTTTAATAATCAACCTTCAGAAGTAATGAATGATTTTAATTATCTGGGCACGGTTTTCAATTATACCGGTAACTCGTCTCTTTATCAGGGAGCATTGGTTTGAAATGGTCTTAAAGCATAAAACATTTTACTGGCAAATACTCGTAAATGAACATTGAAACCTAAAACTGTCTGTCAATTATTTGATGCGTTTGTTGGCTCAACTCTTGAGTGCTCCTGAGAAATATGGGGGTTTTCTAAATCCAAAGAAATCGAAAGAATACATTTGAAATTTTGTAAATATTTGTTACATGTTAAAACTTCAACATGTAATATTGGAGTGTATGAAGAGTTAGGTAGATATCCCTTGTATATAAATATATATGTTCGTATGATTAAGTATTGGACTAAAATTGTTAAATCTGATAACATTATTGTTAAAAAATATTATAACTCACTAGTTATTGATTGTAATAAAGGTGGTAAAAATTGGATAAAGACATCAAATGTCTACTGGAAGATTAAGGATTACATTTATATGGTCAATCATGATAATGCTAATTTGTTCAACTTTCATATGGTTTTTGAAGAGAGAGTTTTAGATAATTTTAAACAAAAATGGTTTAATGAAATCGAAAACAGTCGTTTGTTAGGTACTTATAAGATGTTAAAACAACTTTTGAATTCGAAAATTATTAAGATATGCTTCCATATAAGATATAGATATGCTTCAAGATATGAATTCCTATGACAAAATTAAGATTGTCGTCATACCAGTTAAAAATTGAAATCGGTAGTTATGCTCAGAACAGAATTGATCGTCATTTGCGTTTTTGTACACTATGTCACTTCAACGGCATAGAAGATGAATACCATTTTGTGTTAATATGTCCTTTTGGTGTTCGTAAATCCTTGTATAATCGCAATGCATACATATTTACATCTGTCTGTTTGTGTTGATCTACTCAAGTATATATTGTATATGAAGTGTGCTAAATAGGTAATTTATATTTGTCCAACCTCAAAAAATAGTAAAACAAATAAACGTACAGTCAAACCTGTCTAAAGCAGCCAGTCACCGATAGGAGAAAACGCGCCCGTTAAAGACAGCTTATTGCTTAATACAGGATAATTTATTCTGAAAGCGTAGAAACGGGAAATAGAAAATATGGTTGCTTAAGTCAGGTGGCTACTTAATAGAGGTGACCACTTCCACAGGTTTGACTGTATTGAGATAACGTTATAAATCTAATTTAATTGAATCGAACACTATTGATTATTTGTCTATTATGTACGTGTCATGTGTTATATTTATTATTTGAATATGTATGTAATGAGAAACATTATATGTTTAAATTAATGAATAAAATTATTTGAATCTTAAATCTCTTGTATTATCAAAGATGACCGTCTTGTCAGCCGTTTACAAAATGGCCGCCAAAGTAAAAATTAAAAGTGCCTGAAAGCAATTCATGTAATAACTCAACATTTGTACTCAAAATGATTTATAGACCATATATATTATTTATTAAAATATCATAAGCTACTATACTATCTTAGATGTGTGACTTTGGTAAAATGGCTGCCAAAATTGAAATACGAGCTTTTTACCTATATCAATGTTTATATTCACAAAATAAACATCATTTTAATTTAAAAAATGTTTACTGATTATATTCATGGAGTACGTTATTTATCATAATTATATCAGTGACTTAACTAAAGATATATGTAGGCTAAGATCAATTCAACATGCACGGCTGCAATTTATGAAAGCCTCTTTAGTACTTCATTAACAACTCTTTTGATCGAATTTGATAATTTTGGTACCAAAGTAAGCCAATAATGATATTGAGCAATTCTAATTATCAATTGTTTAACCTTTGCTTTTGGTTTTAATCTCTTACGGGATGAAAACGAAAAACGATGGAATTTTTACGAAATCTTTTTTTTGTAAGTAATAAAGGTGGTGTATTAATTTTGTTTGAACTTGAACAAACACTTTTTAACACGCATCATATGAATCTTATTTCTTATTTTGAAAAGGGGCTAAATATGAAAACATTATCAAAAAAAAAAGAACTTAGCGTAAAATTTCTTCATTACTTAATATTTAAAAACAGAAAGGATTACCATCTAAAGGTAATATTACAATCAAGTCCATTCTTTAGATACCCAAATCACATTAATGTGTTGGTTGGTTCAGGAAGAGTTGTGCTTGTGTTTTTGGAAAACGCCCAATGTGCCTGTAGTTTTGTACATCTGATAACATGTTTCTGATTATATGGGACAGATTATTTAAAATCATTTGTGCACAACCTATTCCTACATCGACTCAAATGCTATTTTAGTCCATTTGAACAAAGTCTGATAAAATATACTTCATAAGTTTAATTCTTAAGTTCCAGACTAAAAGTTCCACATCAAATGATATAAATATGATTAAAGCAACACTTTACATACAGTTTAATGTAAAATATGTTTCACGATATTCATAATAAGTGCATCGGTGTGTTCTCTTCAATGTTATATCTGAGTCATGCGGATTATTTTTATCGTTAGATGTACCGTTTCTTAAGATCCAATCCGAAATTATTATCGATTTTCGGGAAGGTCAAACCGTCTAATACGAAAAACAATATCCGGATTTTCTGTGCGCTTGCGGTTTAAAGCGTACAATAACGATTTCGTATGTACACTCACTTGTTATACATACTCGAAGCTCATTGGCATAGCTATTTTAGGTGGATAATAAAATGCATATAATGAACGTTCATTATGTGATTGTAGTCTGTTCATCAAGTAAATAAGCCTCTGTCATAATTGCCATCAGACTGGCAAAGATCTGTACACATTTTTAAAAATTGTATGGACTTATATTGTAGGTTAAGTTGGTTGGATACAATGAATTGGCTTTGGTTGATATGATCTGCTTTCCATCAGCTAAAATTTCAGTAAACATGTTTGCAAGGTACTGAACTATTTCTCTTTTTTTCACTTACGCTGAGAAAAGCCTACAATTCAGACTTCATAAGTCGAGTAGTACTCTTTGTCGGGATACCTGTACTGGTGTTATCCAGTTTTATTCGTACTCATTCAGTAACTAGTTTTATCCAGTTTCGTTTGTACACATTCGGTAGCTGGTTTTACAGAAGAAACGTGAACCATTGTAGCTTCTGACAGTGGTTCCAGTAGCTCTACGTGTAATCTATATCTAATCTATATATTTTTTTTATATAATACAAAATATACCTAGAATACGAATCTTACTTCTATAGTAACTCAAGATTCATATAGAATACGTATCTAACTACTATATTTAATACAAAATCCATCTAGAATACGTATCTAACTGCTATTTATAGTACAAAATCCATCTAGAATACGTATCTAACTACTATATATTACACAAGAATCATATAGAATAGGTATCCAACTACGATATGAAACAGAAAATACATCTAGAATACGTACCAATCTACTAAATATAACACAAAGCCATCTTGAAAACGTATCCAGCTACTGTATATAACACAAACTCCATTTTGAATACGTATCCAACTACTATATAACACAAACTCCATCCAGAATACGTATATAACTACTATTTATAACTCAAAACCCATCTGGAATATGTATCTTACTACTATATATAATACAAATCCATATAGAAAACGTATCTAACTATTATTTATAATTCAAAATCAATATAGAATACGTATCTAACTACTATATATAATACAAAACCCAACTAGAGCACGAATCTAACTACTATATATAATACAAAACCCATCTAGAATACGTATCTAACTACTATATATAATATAAAACCCATTTAAAATACCTTTCTAACTGCTATATGTAATATAAAATCCGTCTTGAATACGTATCCATCTATTCTATATGATACCAAACCCATCTCGAATACGTATCTAACTACTATATATAATACAAAACCCACCGAGAATACATATCTTACTACTATATACATGTAACATCATTAAAATACCCATATATTATTTACTTATATACATTACAATGATGTTTTCATGAGTAAACAATATTTCAAAATATATACATTTATATACTGATTGTAGTAAAGTATTACATTTATGATTGTATTTATTATCCATTAAATCATAGTTTATTTTCAACTTTAAAAGTATATATTTGCAAGATATTTTCATACATATATTGACTAGCAACAGTTTCTTGATATGACAAAGAGTTATATAATCCGTATAAATCGGATCTCGTAGTTAACATAAACAGCCGAGATACTTTCCGATTTGCCGGAACATCTAAATGGCGTCAATTTGAATTATATACAACCGTTTTATTCTCGTTTCTTATACAAACAACCTAAAATAATTGCATATTTAATCCAATTTTATGTTATGTTGTAATATGAAACAGTTAAAACCTATGAAGCGAGAGCCAAGAGCGTCAATACGTTTTGTCATTTAGAAAAGCAAGCGTCGCAGATGATTAAGAGTTTCATTCATTAAGTGGGTCAGTGAACCAGACGAAGCTGGTCCACCATTAATTTCACATTAACCGTAATATTAGCACTAACGACTGTCACACAGTTGTACTCCAAACTCAATGAGAATTTTCAGAATTCATATTCAATTTAAGCAGAACACAAAAAAAGCATAACAAGATGGGCATTTACTGCTTCCAATTACACATTTTTGCTCAAAGTGAATGTAGGTGTCACTACTGGCATATACAGCATAAGCCAAATTACGCAAAATTCTAATTGTCTAAAAATAGTCCCATCTGCGTGTTATAGCAACCAGTCCACTCAATTTTGCATCATTCTCTGGGAAAATATATTATGTACACAAGTCAACAATGCAATAGTACATGTGAAGACTATTTTTACACTCACACCATCTAGAAGAACCACTGGCAACTTTCTATGTTACTACTACTATTTGACGTCATGGTTCACTGGTCCAAGTTCAGACTACTTCAGAAAACACATGATTATTGTATGCTGCAAACAATGAGATTACTAACGGGCTTTTGACAGTTCATTTTAAAAAAAATCCTATCATTTAAATTCCGGTAAATTATTTTCATATTAATTGTTTTAATTCACGGCAGATTTATTTTCAAAATAACCACAGTGATTAAATTTCTAAAGATCGGCTCACCATGAAACCACTTCCTGAACCCAGGTTATTTAATCCGTTAGTGTTTTGAATTATCTTTAACAGTAAGCTCGTTTTTGCTCTTGCCTTTGGCGCGAGCTCGTGTTCATTTATCGTAGAATATATTTAACTCGTTAGAAAAACAATATTAATGCTCGCAAAATATGTTTTTGCCAATTTCAATATTAAATTAACATACATGTTGGAGCGTCTCTGACTAAACTATTTGAAGTGAATTTAATTATCTCCCTTTATGAAATTAAATATTTATGAATTCACTGTATCTATATGATCCAACGGATTTATAAATCTGTCCTTTATAAAGCATGTGAGTAGTCATGAATCTTTAACTGGATCCTACTCATATAAAGCTATCACTTCATGTATGTAAATTTGTCCACCCTGTCCAGATGTGTTGCATGTAATTCCATAGTATATAAGTCATGGTCGACACCAAATTTATTGTTTAAGCAGGGGCCTTGATATTGTATCTATGGTTTGCATTGTAGCTAGGCGCACTCGCCGTAGTCTGGTCTGTACATTTATGTCATGGTTATTCACAAATAATTATCTCCATATATATATCATGCATTGTGAATGAGAATTTGAAAAGATCACAAAAATCGTAAATTCCGGTGTTGTGAATTTAATTATCTCCCTTTATGAAATTAAATATTTATGAATTCACTGTATCTATATGATCCAACGGATTTATAAATCTATCCTTTATAAAGCATGTGAGTAGTCATGAATCTTTAACTGGATCCTACTCATATAAAGTTATCACTTCATGTATGTAAATTTGTCCACCCTTTCCAGATGTGTTGCATGTAATTCCATAGTATATAAGTCATGGTCGACACCAAATTTATTGTTTAAGCAGGGGCCTTGATATTGTAATTGTATCTATGGTTTGCATTGTAGCTAGGCGCACTCACCGTAGTCTGGTCTGTACATTTATGTCATGGTTTTTCACAAATAATTATCTCCACATATATATATATATATATATATATATATATATATATAACTACAGCAAATAACAGAACTTTTCAACGATGGTATTTACTTTGATTTATGAAAGAGCAAAAGTTATAATCGAGTTTGCGTCAAATATTACAACATCCATGAATTAACATAGAATACGTATCCCCGTGTGATGCAAATGTGTTACGTGTAAAAATATATTCCGAGATTTAAGAATAGTTTCTAAGTGTTAATTTAGTACTTGTTTCCTAATTTGCATCATTGTAAACCAATTGGCACACGGAAGAAAAAAATATCGGAACGATAGAATTATAAATAGTTCCAATCCATGTAAATGCATAACATACATTAATGGCAACCAGTCTAATTGTTTGATACCAAAGTATTCACATTAACCGAGCTGCCAATGAAGAAATTATGTAAGTATATCAAGTTAATACCATTTATTGTGTATATATCATTTAAGCAATTAAGGCCTTTGTACATCTAATGGACACACGGTTATGTAAATTATCTTATCTGAGGGGCACATGGCAATGAATATATCAATTCTTCTCATGTTAATACATCAAATAAAGGTATGATCATATAGAAATATGTATATGTAATTATTACTATTTGCATTTCATATTAAAAGAATTATAAGTTTATATTATGAAAACAGTGGTGTCACACTAAGTTACGATATACTAATAGATTCCTCCTCCTATTTATTCTACGACACAGCTGATATAGAATATATTCCACACTATTTGTCATGGACGACCACAAATGTTAGAAAAGGGATGTATTTAAAAAAACTATACCAGAATAATGCTCTTTTACCAATGCAGACAAAAATGAAAAAATGGTCAAAGTTTATCACAGTTTATCAAGATTGGTCCAGTTCATCATTATAAAACAATACCATTGCCTGTTGAGGAGAATATTTTAGTTGCAATTATGCTGCTGACAATTTAGTAACCAAATTGTATTTTTTAAACGTTTTAACTGAGAATACATTTAGAAAACCTATGTTCAATCTATTGTAAACCTACACATCTTGCAACCGTGTGCCTTTCTTCTGTTTAACTATCACACATAGCTTGAATGTTATCCGCCCGACACTGCTTGTAACCGTTTACATAGCTTCAGTGCTTATTTTACACGAATGCAACTTCACAGACAAGAGTGTGATGTTTTGTAATTAATAGAACCATTAGTTATGATAATGGGTTTGTTAATTTCGTTGTAATGTTTTATAACGAATGCTTTAATTAACACATAGAAATTAATAACTGCATGTCTGTAATTGAATTTGAATATACGGCGATATATCGATTAAATCATGCGACCCTCGTTAAAGACGAGTAAATACAAATAAAAATGAATGTGGCAATTATATGGAGCATTAAAGGAAAAGATAGTGTTGCTAGGGAAATGAAAAATAAAGATTGATACTTGTAACGATATTCGAGCTATGATCGACAGAGCCACACTCCACTGATATGACCACTATAATATGTAGGATTTTAGCAAGATCGGTATCATAAATCTAAGTTGATACTTAATATTTATATTTCACTAATATATAATCCAGCGCAACCTAGAAATTTCCAGATAACCTCAAAATTGTTGAGCGTCATGTCCGGCAACGTTTACCTTTAGAATAAAGCCCAACTGTTTTGAGTTAATCTAGAATTGTGTAAATTACACTGATCTATATATCGGTGAAAATTCATCTATTACCCAGACGGTCGGTGAGAACAATGAACAATAAAATATGCAACAACGTTCCAGCACCGTTTTTAGCAGAACAGAACATATATTTTATTGAACTTAGGCATTGTGGCTCATCGCCATACATATAATGCAAATCAATACATACGTTTAAATAAGGGGGTATATGAATATCGTTTCATTAATTTGATATTATTGTGAGAGTGTTATCTTGATATTTAGAAACAATCATAAAATAATTATTTAAATTACATCAAAATCATTATAAAATGGACAAATAAGTATGAAATAGTATTCGTTTTCAATGTCATTTGAGTCACAATATAAACGTTATTTTTATCTCTTGCAATTATATGTTGTCCTGTTTTAATAGCTTATTTATGTGATGATAACCGTATTTTAGCAAAAGTATTTCAATATTTTCCTATTTTACATAAATAAGCAGACGGTTAAAATGTCTGTTTTAAATGTCTGTATATATATATATATATATATATATATATATATATATATAAAGATGCACATGGGACCATACCTTCCCGCCAATTTGCAATGTATATACATGAACAATAACCCCCCCCCCCTCCCCCCCCCCCCCCCCCCCCCACACACACACACACTTGACATAACCATTCTTTAATATTTTAAAATACTAACAATTTCTATCACCTTTCCATCATATAACCATTAATCATCAGCACTTAATATCCCGCCTTTGCGGAACACTATTATTTTTGTGTTATTTACATTTACCGTTAAGTTCCATTTTTCACAATAGGAATATAAACTGTTTAAAGATTCCTGGAGTAGATCTCTTGTCTCCGACATAATTACAGCAACATCCGCAAACAACAACAGAAAGATTGATAACTGTTCAACAGAAACACCAACATTAATATCCTGTTGGATATGCATTTCAATATCATTCCGAAAAACAGGTAATACAATCGGAGAAGGGATCTCCCCGTGCAATAATCCAATGTTACACTCGGATACATCTGATAGACTGTTCATTGTTTTACACACAATTTGACCTTGTTTTACATAGAACAAGTTAGTGCGAATAGTTTACCATCAATACATGATTAGATCAGTTTAAACCACAAGCAATTATGATTAAGTAAATCGTATGCTTTTAAATTATCCACGAAGCAACAGTACACTTTCTCCTTATAACATAAATGTTGTTCAATGTTCAATATATTGAGTTCAATATAAATATTACATCGTAGGTATTACAATTAGGTTTAAAACCAAATTGAGAGTCCGTTAGAATGTCATATTGTGAAGACCATTTTTTTAAACGCTCATTTAATATTACGGTAAAAAGCGTTGCAAAGCAGCTTTTTAATGTTATTCCCCTGTAATTATTTAGGTCCGTTTATATAGTGGTATAATAACGCCAGTAGACCATGACAATGGAAATGTTTAAAATATGATTAAGTTATCAGATCTGTAATGCTCTCGGTAGAAATCGTCAAACACCATGATCAATCGTTACTTTCCGCAACGAATTTCCGCCAGCCGGAAAATCATTCGTGATGGCTAATTTAATAAAATTATCACATGTTTTATTTTGGATTTTCCATCATGGCAGAAGAAGCTTAAAACAATTTTGATCGGAAAGGTTGTTATTCATATAAAAAGAAAACAGATCAGAATACCAACTATGATATCAATGTTGACTACATCTATCATGTGGGTAAAATATCGAATATCTTTACGGATGTAAAGCACTCGTTGGTAAAGAGGTTAGTGCGTTGGATTATCAGTCGAAAGGTCTTTGGTTCGATCTCGGTTTCCGATCTAATTTTTTAAATATTTTATTTTATTTACAGAGACGGTTTGCTCAGCACATTCAACTGTAAAAGACAGACGCGTGTCACAAACACATACAATTGTTTTAGACAGCAATTCCTAAACCTGACCCCCACCCTTCTAAATAAATGTTATTGTTGTAGCTACCAGTTCTAGTTTTGTATATCATTTGCCAAGTCAAAACAATAAAACACAATTATTACTTTAGATAAAAGACAAATGTTTTATGAAATATTTCAATAAGCAACCATCTGCACCTAACATTTGAAGTTTTCAATAGAAAGTATCCAGTGTTTGGTGAAAATGTAGGTTCCTATTTATTGGTTGTAATTTTCACCCTTTGGCAAAGGTTATGGCAAAAGTTTGTTTTATTTTTGTGCATTTATTACTTTTAACAACATGCAATGTATTATAGTTCGATATACAATATAAGAAGGGTTTTGTGATAGTGGTGGGGCTAGAATAATAGAAAATATATATTTTTTCAATAATTTTTTGAGAAAAAAAAACAAAAACATTATTTTTGGGTGGGTGGGGTAATATTTTTAATGTAATGGGTCAAGATATATGGAATATAAACATAGTTTCTTATGTGTCATTACATCAGCAATATTATTTTAATAAAAACAGTTGCCTAAATACAATATTTAACAAGAGTACATTATCTGTTTGCTGTTAGTAGATGTGGAAAAAACACTATGTCGCCAAATTTGCTGCCTTTTATTTTGATACTTATCTTATAAAATACCATATTATGAGAAGACCAGACGGTAAAAGTTGTTTATCTTTATGCATTTCTCACTTCTAACAATGTGGAAAACATTGACATACAAAATTAGTGGTTAATTACAATAATAATGATGCAAGTACATTTTAAAATATGAAGTTTTAAAATATTTTGTGAAAAAAGTAACAATTCGAAAGTCAGGGTAAGGTAAGATCTTTTAAGATTTATAAAAAAGAAGATAAGATATGTTAGTTTCTCTGTTTATTCTATTCAGCGATGTTGATGTGATGTAAAAATGCCTTTTATATATCATTTATAGTGTATATATGAAAATTGCAGAGATGTGTACAGCTTTTTGACAGCTTGGTGGCAATTATAACAGAGTCTAATTTTCTTGATGAACAAACTCCAATCAAAGATTGAACGTTCATTAAATGCATTTTATTATTCACCTAACATAGGTATTCTAATGAGCTTCGAGCATATATACCACGTGATTGTACATGAGAAATCGTTATTGCACCAGAAGCGTCCCGATAATCCGGATAGTTTTTTTCGTATTGGACGGTTCGACCTTCCCAAAAATCGATAATAATTTCTTATCAGACGTTAAGAAACTGTTACTCTAACGATAAAATTACTTCTCATGTCTCAGATATAACAACCGAGAACACACCGAGGCACTTATTATGAATATCGTGAAACATATTGTACATAAAAATATACAATAACCTTATACTTTACATAAAGTGTTACTTAAATCATATTTGGTGTGGAACTTTTGGTCAGAAACTTATGAATTACACTTATGAAGCATATTTTCATCAGACTTTGTTCAAAAGGACGAAAAATAATATTTTGTGTCGGTGTAGCAATAGTTTGTGTACAATTAATTTTAAATAATCTTTGTAGTATTGGATGGTAACCTTTTCTGTTTTTGAATTCTATGAAATTAAGAAATTTTACGCTTAGTTCTTTTCTTTAAATAATGTTTTCATATTAAGCCCCTTTTTAAAATAAGAAATAAGAACAAAACGTTAGAGACTTAATATGACATTTTCGCCTCCCATGTATAATTTACTTCTCATCTTTCTACATAAAATTCATATGATGCGTGTTAAAATATGTTTTGTTCCTTTCAAACAAATACATTGTTTTCGTTTTTAAACCATATAGTCCAGGAGAATAATAGAGAAAATCTACTGAACCGTGCAATAGGGTAGATACAATGTTTTATTTCTGTTTTCTGTTATTTAGGGTGTATTGAATCAGAATCCGGTGTATGCCACCTTGGCATCATTGGGGAAACTTTTTTTTAACTTTGTTATTTTGTTGAATACATTGAAATATATGTTAACATTGATATTAAAAGGGATCTGATTGGAAGGTAATCGTTTAAAAAGAATATAGATTTGAGATTCACGCGTCAATATAAAATAATCATTAGGAAAGGGAGGTAATATATTTTTATAATCACACATTTTATTTGTTGTCTCAAACGTGAATTATTTGAACCCACACAAATAGCCTAACTAACACAACCAATTTGACAGATTACAAAATAAATGCCATTCATCACAAAGCAACACCATGGCCTGGCAGTGTACTCCTAGCAAACAAGTTGTGACACTTTCAGCCTCCCATAGTTGATACTCTTCAGAAAAGAGATGTTTCTTTACAACAACTACAACAAATAAAAGTTATATATATATTTTATGAAGATAAACAGTCTCATACAATCAATACACTATGAACAGTCCTTTCATAATAGGTCAAATTTGTATTTTTGGATATTTGTTTATTGAGTGCAGACGACGTCAAATTCGGACGGTGAAATTTATAAGGGGATATGTTATTTGGCAAAAGATAAGCTAATGTAGAATATTCTTCGTGTCAATGTAGTTGTCTGAAGCCATATATTTATTTTATTTACCAAATAATTAATAAAAATCGAATAACGTGAAACGGAAGGAGTTCCGCTCAAAATTCCTATGTATTTTGAAGTATTCATATCATTGACAGTTATCGATACTTTTTTTGTTTTCAGTTATTAACTTTCACAATCATATAGTCAGAGCATTATTTGTTTCTTTCCTCGTTGCGTAATATATTCATTTTAATCCGGAATGACACACGCATGCCTATTCAAGTGTGATGTCTTCAATAAACCTTTATATGAAGCAGGCCGGGAAACAATAAGCAGCATTATATTAGCAAGTAAACAAAGACATGATGACCTAAACAGAAAACTGGAGCAGAGTTTAGCAAAAGACTCAAATTTAGAGATTAAATACTATAAGTCATGTGCTTCTACATACATATCGACTCTGCATATATCAATATTCAAGAAGAACATGGACAGAGGGAATGAACTTAAATAGTCAGGAGTCACAAAGAATGAGAAGATCTGTGGGTGATCTTAGGTGGCATATACTCATGTCGTTCAATGGTTGCATTGATACTGTTATTAAAGGGTATTGTATTGAGGATATGCTGAAAGCAGCCTTAAGGGGAACAGCCAATATACTTAATGAGAAAGCATGACCAAAAGCAATGAGAGGACTATGTATGGTTGTCACTGAAATACTAAGAGATTCTAAGAGAAAATTTTGATAAAGGCACGGATATTGATATGTTGCTGTCAAAACTTGAGGACCTAAGACAGAAAGTTTGAATTGCCCTACGGTTCTTACGTACCGAATGAGAAGCAAGCTAATTATTACATTCATATTCCGTTTTTTTTTTTTGCGGTAACGAACGTTAATCATGCCATTACTCAGTATGTTATGTGTTAGAAATGAAGAAATGTCTCCAAGAAGAAGCACAGAACATGTTTCAAAACTGGAATCACGTTTGTAGACATGTTGAAGGCCCATGGAATGCAGTTTTTTCAGACCAGTTTTGAGAACAAACCTATATCTGTTATGGAAAAACAAAGGCTGATCTTGCAATTATCACCCTTTCTCATTATCAAGTATCACGATGGGTGTTTTCGTAAAATTTGTGTAACAGTGTTTCAGTGTCAATGGATTAAATGTTCTCTTGTGAAGAAAATTCAAAGCATGAACCATACTCACGCCAGCACAAAGAGAAAGGAACTAAGAAAGAAGTTCTTGATACAGAAGATAGAAAGAAAATACAACAGGAACTTGAGAAAACAGACACCCAAAGAAAACATCAGGAGATAAACTAACGAACATCGTTAATGGTTATATTACAAATAAAAAGTCAATGCCCAAAAGCTGTTGTAATTGGTGAGCGTATGGCTGAAAAATTCAAGAACAAACTTCACATAGGTTTTTATGATACACTAAAGAAATATTTGGAAACAATGATAAAGGAGTTGAAGTAGGAGAAAAAAGTGTATATGATACTGAAAAGTTGTATGCTAGTATGATGGTGACAAGTGCACATAGAAACTTTGATCTCCAAGTGAAACTCAGCTTTGAGTTAGCTTCACTACCACTTGTTCGATGAGTATGGATATCTAATAAAAAGGAAATAAAACTTCACTTTTGAATAAGCTAACATTAATGACACCTCAGACGGACCAAAGATAGCAACCGTTGATATCCTAACCACAAACTTCTTTAAATCAGTTACGAGAGACCACACAGTGTTTATGTTTTTTGGCTGGTACTTTGAAGGATCCATCAAGTCCCATGAACGCCACATATATGTTGAACTGTCACCTGTGATATGGAAATGCCATACCTTCAATAAATATCTTCATGAAAAATGTCGGGAACAAGAAGCAGTTGATACGATTACTCTGTACAGCACACTTTGGTGCTCCCCAACACCCAGCTGCAGCTCAAACAAACTTTCTGAAAGTGATAGCTTGTAGTCGTGCTTCAGACCCGCCTCGTGACAGAAATCAATGTAGTTAAAAAAGTGAAAAGCTTGCATGTACATGATTTTGTAAATGTTGCGCCGACATGTGCAATAATGAGTATACAGTAAGGTTAAATGAAGTAGATGATGTTATTAGTGATGAAAACACTGAACGTGAAAGTGACAATTATTTCAGTGGTATATAAATGGAAAATGTTATATCAGTTGGGCTGAAAATGGGTTGGACACTTTCAAAAAATATTTTAACAGGTAGACCTACTAATGTGAAAATTATCAAGTGCTCTAAAATGTGAAAAAAAGCTAAGAATCAGAGACGACATCAAAAAACAATTAAATCCTTAAATAATATGTTGTTTCATTTTTTATTATTGTGTGTGGAGGAGTAATCATCAAATGACATTGCGTTTTGTTTTTATTTAAACCACTGTTTTTTATCTAATAAGTCATTGCTGAAATTTGTGTGATATCTCCTATCCAGTTTATACGTTCTCTGCAACTTAAACATAAATTTTAATATCCTCGTTACAAATATAAGTAACAACAACATAATAAGAACAAGATGTTTAATTTATTCTTTAGAAAAAAGAAAACCATACATTGCATTATGCTCTGCATACTAGTCGTATTTCCATCTGTTTTGTTAATTGTTTTCTTATAACCCTTCCATTTAACATATGTTTTTGGGTATACAATTAATAATTGAATTAAAATAATAATAATGATAATAAAGAATAATAAAGAAAATAACATTGAAAATTGACGAAGGCGGCCATTTTGAATTTCCTTAAATAAAATAAATTCCCCAAAGATGACAAAGTGTCATACAGTGGATTCTCATTAAGTACACCATAAAGAACTGGAAAATGCAAAAGAAACTTGTATCTACCTTATTGCAAGGTTCAGCTTCAGTTCTCCCAGACTAATAGGTCATTTAAACCAAAAGAAAATGTTTAATAATGATACTAAGAATTGCTCAATATTTGACCATCTTTGATAACACATCTGGTTCCTCTATATTTCAAATTCAGTACATTTATACTCAGTTTCATGCTTTTTCCTGAACTGCATTATTTTATGAGTTTGTGTCACTATATGACAGCACTGTTATATACTATTCTTTATTATGAAAAGTCGTAAGCAGTCAGTATATATTACAGCGACAATATAAAATCAGTTTAAGATTATTATCATATTTTATCATTTCATATTTTACACTCCTATCAGAATAAAGAAAACATTATTACTACCTGGCTGAGATCGAATATGGCTTCAGCTTTTATAGAAAGTAGATTTTACCTAAAGCATAATATTGTAAACTCTTATTAAATTTACATCTATATAAAGTAACAAAATAAGAGCGTTTTTAACAAAACATGTTTAAAATCACGCGCCTGTATTGGGGCCTAGGGATCAATACCGAGGCCAATTTGTCCCTGGTACGAATCCACATTGGCCCCGGTGTTGAACAGACTGCGTACATGCTTCTTCGTGTAAAATCAACTCTTTTCCAGCGAAAAATGATTAAAAAAACGTCAATGTCATAGCAACCGAATGCCATCACGAGAAAAGTGGAAACTTTAAAAAATGACAGAAAAGACGTTGGAAAGCTAAAACAAATCGACTTATGGATTTGGATGTAGCCATTAAACGCAATTCTTTAATAAAATCCAGACAGATAAGGGAGAGGACACCCGCAAATATCTGGAAAATATGAAAAAAACACTAACAATAAACTAAAGACAAGGAGTGACGTTGGAAAATTTCAAAGCTGTCTGTGCAGCAAAGACTTGGCTGTTCATTTTGAAGAAATGACTCAAATTGTCTTGAATATGGCTCTAGTCCGATTTTATTTGAGTAGACTGTAAGGAAAAATGACGATTTTGAATATGAGCCAGATACAATCAAGTCGTACGAGTCCAGTATACATCGGTAGCTACAAGATCACGATGCTATGAAGGACGATTTGTTTTTAGCATTTAAGAAGGAAGTCACTGCAACGAACTGGTTTTGGAAACAAGAGGCATAGGTCGCAGCATTTACAGATGACGAGATTAACATATTAAATTATAAGGACCTGATAAAAAATGTTGTAAGCCCATTTTGCTTATTTAATTTTATTGTTGATTAAATGAACTATCAATTAAAAAACATAACGCTCTTAGTATTTATATCTCGACCTCGTTTTCAGTCGGCACCGTAGTCCAGTGGTAGAGAATTCGCCTGTAAATCTGGATATTCGAGTTCTATTCCCCAACAGGACAATTTTTTTGTAGTATTTTTTTTTCTATTTTTTTTTATTGTTATTATTACCTCTAATTATTATAAAAAGTCGTTAGCAATCAGTATATATTAAAACGACAATATAAAATCAGTTAAAGATTATAATCATTTTTTATCTCCTGTCAGAACAAAGAAAAACATAACTACTTTCTGGCTACGGACGAATATTGCTTCAGCCTTTACAGAAAGTTGATTTTACCTAAAGCATATACAAAACCTATGAAATAAGGACCGTAAATCTAAACACTTGATACATTCATATAAAAATAGCAATAACTTGTCTGCATGTCAAGAAGTAATATATCAGTTGCTTAGCACTGACTGTATCATGTATTGAGTTTAATTTATAAAGTTCTACCACGCACGTTTTATGCTAATAAACGTGTCGCGAATACAATATCGCCATATCGATACATTAGGTGCATTTACAATTAGCACCACAATTAGCACCACAATTAGCACCACTATTGTACTTTGTATCCAATATTGTCGATGTTAATTAACCCTTAAATGCCAGTCTGATGCATCATTTGGAAAATCATGAAATCAAAGTAAGAGACCGAGCGGTACCAATTATCAACGCATCGATTGATACAATCGCAATCTATCTGCGATGAAAGTGCCGTTGCACAAGATTTTATTGTGTACATAATATGGTTGAACTCGTATCTAATTTGTCACTTTATATGCGACCGAATGTGCGGTTTCAATTAGTCCCGGTTACACAGCATAACGACTGAATAGTATAATTAATGGACAGATTAAGAAAATTGAAGCGTGTATTGATGTTGGCATTAATGAACAGGTTTTACTTTAATTGTTCAGTAATTGTTATCATATCGAAAAATGACAACTTAGCATCTATAGATCTCACTAAACAGTTTAACTTTGCTCTATGATGATTATAGAATAGGTTCTGACTCTTTCGTTCAATTGTTTCCTCCATGTAATTGTTTTAAAGAATGTAAACCATAACAGGAATGTGTCCACTGGTGAGCTTTTCTTTTAAATAGATTCGTTTGGTATAATAAAGTATAATAAAAATATTTTTTTTATAATAAAAATTGTGTTTGCTGAAAATTCTAAGCCAACCTCTGCTTTATTTACCTTCAGCTAAAAAATATATCCTTATGAAATTGATTTTTTTAGTAAAAGGACAAAGCATGTACGCCCCAGAATTGTTATATTGTCATTCGTTGTATATAAATGTAGTGAAATGTACTTAAAATGGTTTAAAAAGCAAATATACTAAATATTGTTATATAACATGATTATTTTAGACCTACGACTAATAATTGTGGAATGTCCCTAATAAGAATAAATAAAACACGATGTATTATTTTCATATTGCATTATACTTAGTGTTTACGAAGATAAACAATAATAAAAAGATAAGTAACTTGTGTTGTCTGTTTTATCCTAAAGACATGCACAATATGGTACGAATATCAAATGTCATAACGTTGGAAGCCCAGAATACAATGTATGTCCTAAATAAGTTAATGACCAGTCGCTCAAATCATGTGATCCAATAAATATTTGTGCAAGGCAAAGTGTGAAGGGTTTTTAATTCAAGAATGATTATATATTGGTTACAAGGACAAATATTGTATTCTCTCAAGCTAAGATCAGCATTTCTAAGTTAAGCTTTCAAAACTAAAATATTTCAGAATGCTAACAGGTGTTACAATCTGAAAGTGAGCTGGCTATAATAATTATATTACAGTTGCAAACGTTTGATTGGATGTTCTTTAAAAGACTGTTTCAAGCTGAAAGAAAGTATAAATCGGTAAAATATAGCTCTATTAAAGAGCACACATTACAAAGAACAACCAGTTTTACAAAACATATGAACTGATAGTCACTAACGTGTCTGTGTTTAAACATGTGATGAAACATATGACAGAAGCTCAAACGGTATATACTTTTTTAAAAAAAATATTGTGTGATAACGTGCAAATGTAGGGTCGTGGTACATTAGCACAACATAATTTTGTCTCTGTTTTTAAATTGTGATAAAGAGCAACGACCTACATCCGCAATTTGTCACAATGTTGACTGCCTTACGTTGTGAACGCCCTTTCAGCGGTATACATGTACATATAAACTTTTACAAACAAAAAATGATCCGATGTTACAATAAGATATCAATGTTCACGACACGATACTGTCCCCTACGGTTTAGAAGAATGGTACGAGTGTTCGTCAGTCCTTAATAGTTAACTTTGTCAGACTAAGTTCTTCTTATTTCAGATACAATAAATTTTCCAAGAAAACCGAAGGGTATAGTAATTACCTCCGTACGATCTTCCCTCAGTCTGGAAATGATAACTTACCTTGATTTCTGATGCAATTACTTTTTAACTTGCGAATACCCATTGAAATGGACAAGTGCATAAAGTGACGGGTTTTCTCGCAGGATGATTTTTTCTAGGTTTTTATACAAATTTTCCACATATACCAGAGTTATGTAATGTATATTTATCTTCTCAAGATATCTCCTCCAATCCGGATGCAAATCAAATGAACTTTGCGAATAATCATCAATATGAGTAAACATACTAATATTATCACAGCGTTCTGGTCGGGCTTATTCTTACATATATGCGCCTTTCACATATGTAACTATATATTGCATCTCTACTTTGGTTAAATTTATATTTAGGGATACCCATCAACACGAAGGTGGATATGCTCATCCTCTTAAGACATTCCAGGAGTTGTGCCCCTTTTGCGTTTGGCCATTTTTCTTGCGAATATATTTATTTGTTCTAAGTGAGAACACAATACAAGATATCGGTGGAAAGTATGGTTGCTCCCTGATCAGGAGTTTGATTGAGTAGTAGATACATTGATTGCAAACGGAAAGTTTTGTAAATTTCCAGCTTTAAGTTGTAGAGAAAATTAAATGTGTGCGATGATTCTGGAATAAACGGAATCGAAGGGCCATAACTCTATGAGAAATGATTGATCCAAAACACAAAGACAATATGCATGTCTCCATTTTGTAGTATTTTATCCTAGCAAGTTTCATAAATTTCAATCTGAGCTTGTACAAAAATAGCTCATTCAAATATTTGGTGATGCAAATTGGTAATGAAAGAAATCAAAGGTCCGTAATATGTGAAAACATTCAAACCGCAACACAAATACAATATGCACATGTCAACTTAGGAGTAATTTATCCTAGCAAGTGTTATTGCAGTATTATAAAATGTACTATTTTAGAAGAGTGTTTTTATATTTACATGACAAAATTTTTGTTAATGCAATATCATTCCAACAGTCCTACTAAAATAAGAAAACTAATCTTTATAAGCAGGTCCTGCTCTACATACAAATACTCGCAAAACAAAATATACCTCTGTTCACACTAAAATCAAAGGTCACCGGAAATGACGAAATGTATCATAAACATTCGATGTAAAGTAATTTCTCGTGGTGAAATTATCTAACGCCGTGTTAAAGTTCTCACAAACAACTAAATATGAAAAGAGGATTTATAATTACTCTATACGACAGAGAAAGAAGTCGCGTGAGATGAACCGAACAGTTTTCGGACTATCAAATTATTAACTAGTTTTGCTGTATTTTATGAAGTTATGTTACTAGGTAGATTAAAGGGTAATGGATATATAGAACTAGATATACTGTGGGGTGGTATATATTTGTTTCTTAGATACTAAACAAGTTTGTGATAGAATATGGCAAGGTTTTTTTTTTTAATTAAATGAATTAAAAATAGATAAATGTATATACAAGGCTCTCTTAAATCTTAACACGGATGTGAAAAGTCGCGTTAAATTTCGTGATCACATGTCTGGCTGGTTTCCTGTTAACTTTGCTACAAGGCATGGTGGGGTCAGTAGTCTGACACTACATTTAATATCATCAATTTATCAACGGTTTAATAATGAGAGAAGTATGCGGCTCCAATCTAAGGGTATTAGTTTACAAAGTCCCACTGTCGCAGATGATATGTGTTTGATTTCTTTTTCAAAACATGCGTTTGATTAAATGATGTATATTTGTTATATGTACTTATGAAGTTAATGTTTGAATTCAATTCTAATTAATGTGCTGCTAATGAATTGTGTAACTTGTTTGGAAATTTGAATCTGAGTATGTTAAAGAAAAAGATATATAAGATATTATTTAAGAAATATATTTATTTCGGTATTGTCTGTGAAAAATATATGAGTAACTTGTCCAATATCAATGACGCTAATTCTAAGCGTTATTTGGTTAATGTGTCGTGGTATACATGAAAATGGGTCAAACCCTATTACTTCTATGAACATATATAAATAAATTGTGATTCATAAAACGTTGTTTGGTTATGAAATTTGGCCCCCTCACTATAATATCACAAAGTATGGGGCAGGGAATTTCTCATAGATTTTCTATCAAGTATATTCCCTAAAACATTAATTACATTGAAGATTAGTATAATTTTGTGATAATATGTCCTTTATATGAATTAATAAGAATTCAGTACGTACATAAATATTTTTACCATCGTCCGAGTATGTATCAATTTATTTACTTTTTAAACGCGTCTAAACTAAGAGTTTTAAATATATTAGCTGTATTTTGTATCAAGGCATTTAAGCAAAGATCAAATGCTTAAAATTCAAACAACTGATTTGTAAATGTACATTGTAACTATAAAATTTATTATTTACTTCAGAACATATTCATGTTTGTAACATAATAATGTTCCCTCTCGTATTGCTGCATGCATGTAATGTACTGTTTGTATAAATAACGATGAACTGTATATGTTCCAGTTATGTTGAATAAAATTCAGTTCTGTTCTGATCCTAAAACACAAGGAAAGTCACCTAATTCGATTAATTATTCATGAATATGAACTTAGTTGTAATGTCCTACTTAAGTAAAATATATAAGAAATAAACATACATTTATTGTTTGCGTTATAAGGCACCCTGACGAAATCTGAGTGTATATAGATAAACAAAATATATACTTTTCTCGTAATGAACAGCGGACAAGGAGTTTGAACCTTGTCTGTAAATATTGAATGACTGTTATATCAGTATGAGTATATAGCCCTTTATATGTACTCATTGTTAGTAGTTTAATTCATAAACAATATTGTGAAAATAATTTAAGACTATTATCAAATATAAATCTTGCTCTGATTTCAGATCTCGAATAAATGAGGACATTTTTGCCAAAAAATCAAACCGGTGAGCTATTTACGAGCAATACATAATTAAAACTAAAACGACGGAGATTCTGATCATCGGTAAATCTTAAGCTCAATAATAATACATTTTCAAACCTATTTTGAAGGATTGTATGTGGTCACACTTTAGTTCATGCCTGTGATTGCGTATATTTGCGCGTGTAAATAATTTGTAGTGTTAGCAATTCGTTCAGTAATTGGCTGGTATGCTTTACTCTATTTGATAATTATATTTTTTTGTATGGGATTTGCCGTTCATATTCATGTTTTATGTAATAACATTGGCATGTTGAGATAATTCCCATCTCTGTTTAAGATGAGTATTGTTGTGTTAGTAATGCAAATTTAAATAGTAAAGTTATCGTGTTGACATTTTACTGCAATACGTCAAAAGGTGTTGTTTATTTTTATTTTATATATTAAATTTTACTTTGTTCATTTAATTTTATTCATTTATTAAGTTTACAGAATTACCGTACTTCCAAAGTAGATTGCCAACTTTCAAGTGTATAGAGTTGTTTTTTTTTGAATATGCGATTTACGGAATTGTCTTTCCACATTCCCAGAACGCGTTTATATCGAGTTTAATCATCTATATTCTTCAAAAGAAAAACTTTCAATATAATTTCATAGCGAACAGCGCTATTTTGTTTACGTACTTCATTGATATGACTATTGTAACTGCAACGATTCAGCAATATTTCTTTTTGTTCAATCAGTCATGTTTTTTTTTATCTTTTCCACACCAGTTAAGTGTGGGAAGTTTTAGTGAAACTAGCAAATTACGAAATTTATTATTCAAAAGAGGGATGAAAACACTGTTTAGCAAATAAGAGTTTACTGTGTTCAAGTGCAGCGACTATTTTTCTTTTGATCTTAAATTGCCTATGCTAAATTGTGAGGACAAAAAAAAACGAAACTTTTAGATCTTAGAAAATACGTTAAATTGTCCACAAAATTGGCTCTTGAATTTCCTCGGGTTGTTTCTCAAAAGGCCTACTTTGATTATTAACTTTTACCTTCTTGGTAATTTTTATGTCGTGGTAAGTGTCTTTAACGAATAATCGAAATGTATTTCCGCTCTAACATAAAACGACTATGTGACATCTTGATACCCATCAACCCATGCTCTTGTTTCACCAACATATACTTAAATATTTAAATAACTTAAATATAAGAAAGGTATCCCCGATATCATGCATTTAAACTGGTTCCAACAAAACTGCATGTTGTTTCACTGGCCGATATATAACAACAGGAATACTATACCTTGTATCTTGGTTAAATACACGAAGTCTTTGAACACACCTTTATAACGAGATTCACTCTCAGTAGCGTTCAACTTGTTGTTCTAGGTTTACTTTTTCTCCTGGTGTACTGTATAATTTTGTAGATAATGTTTAATGTGTGTAACAGTATATTGTTTTTAATGAAAAACTTTGTTATAATTTAAGTTTCTTTTCGCTTTGAGATTGATTATGCTTTAATTGCTTAGGAGGTTGTACTTTTATAATTTTTTCAACCCTTGTTCCTTTTAGCCCTTCCCTATCCCAAAATGTTTACATTGACTTGTTTCAATTCCCATCTTATATCTTTTTAAACCATTATTGTCTTTTGTGTTTGTTTTGCCAACCTACATTTTATCAGTAAGCATTTGTAAAAACAACTAATAAATCGACTTGTAGCATTTGTCATAGCAGGATATATATATTCAGGCATCGTCTATCTCTGTGGAGCAAAGAAGATCAATATACTTTGTTTTAAATGTCAAACTGTGCACACTAACACAAGCTAATTACAAAAATGTGCTCGTCAAATTGTAAAAAACACTACACGTTAAACCACACACACGTTATTTTTATTGGGTTTGTTTGTTTGTTTAAATCAATACTAATTAGGAAGGAACAGCTGAACCAAACGAAAAAATGATTTAAAGTCATGTGTAAAGATATAAAGTTTCGTATCATTCAGTTACCTATTACCTATTATTTCACGTTCCGAATCTCAATAACAACGATGGACTTCGAACTTTTGAGTAGCTATGTTGCGGAGATGCGTATATCCAGTTACAAAACTATTAATAGATGTCGTAAGAACTTGAGTGAATAATGTAAGTGTTATATTCATGTATATTTTAATGGTCGTGTAATTATTTTAATAAATGTTTGAACCCTGAACTGAAACCATTAACGAAAATGTAAATTTAGTTCACCGAACCAATAGATTACATAGAACATTTTATATCTTGCACCGAGATAAGCGAAGGTGAAATTCTTGTGCAATTGAGTCAATACCATCAGTTAAAAGTTCAGACACTAAACAGTCTTACTTAAACTACTAGACCATTTTTAACAATATCCAGAAAGTCGGTGTGAATCCATTATTTTTGTACTTCACAAAATCGTGACTAAACACTACATAAAATAAAAGACACATTTCAAATTTAACTATGTAGTATTGATGGCTAGGCTTAATATCTTTGCTACATGTACAAAAAATATTTCTGAAAGGTATAACGGGTTTAAAATTGGATATGCGATCCATATTTGAACGTTACTGAAATAGGAAATGAGGAACGCTATACGTAGCATTTGTCGATTTTAAGAAACTTTTAAGAAATGTTGGAGCAAATGGTAGACAATTCAATACACCCCAATGCATGTATTGATGTGTAAACGCCTGTGCTAGGTGTAATAGTAAGAAAAGAAAGTAAGTGGAAACATGAACTAAACAATTGGCAAAAAGCAAGGGCGACTGTCCAGTCCATTATTATTCTCGTATTACCGATTGTTATAAAAATGTTATTAACAATAGCAATACTCCAGGTATTCAATTACGCATTGACATTACTATGATAATGTTGTTAATATTTGACGACAATGTTGATCTCGTGCAGACATAATTGTTGGATTTAAAGACAGTTGCACGTATTCTTTAAGTTTTATGATACAACTAAGCTAAAAATCATTAAAATAAAAAAAACAAAAGCTGTGGTGTTCAAACATGGTGGTATTCTGTCAAGGAATGAGATATTGACTTATAATCATGTAAAAAATGACGTTGTGAATAGTTTCTGTTATGTCGGTCATACTTTAAGGAGGTAGTGAACATTATCAAACATAGTTAATGAACTTTGTATTAAACATATTCTTGTCACATTCTTGGGCTCCTTATATAATTCAGGACAAAACAGTATTCTACAAAATATTTGATAGTAAAATCTATCCACATTTGTTATATGGGGCAGAAGTCTGAGGTTAAGTAACATGTATTGGTAAAGAAAGGGTGAGAAATACACAACACAAACGTTTCTCTTTTATAAATTTAAAACAAATTTGGCAACAATAGCTATCCATACAAGCTTAACAAACTGTGTGAGTTTAATTGGAAAATAGTAAGAATTCTTTAAGAATTAACAGGTGTAACTAACCTTTACATCAATGCAAGCAACACATATTAGTCTCATTGACAGAACAATATTTGAAACAAGGCGTGGATAAGTCCATTAACGTTTTTCATTGGGGGCTGACGAGCGTTAATGTGTCTTCGCAACTCATCCCATATATGCAGAGTTCCACAACACTGTGATTGTTATCCCAAGTGCCAATGTGATTGTTAGGTTTTACATTCACGACGCTTTAAGTCCTATTATTTTTCGAAGTAATTATAGGGGAGATCACTTTGATAATGCGCCGCTGTAACATTAAATTTTGACCCGGGTCACATTTCAACATTAAATTCTGATAAAAACAGTCGTTCGAAACTGATCAGTGTTAAATTTTGATCAGACATTGGGTCTTTTTTTAACGGTTTGTTAAATACAAGCAAAACATCACATGACTGATGTCGCATATTGCAACAATTAAACAAAAGGCTATGGTAAGCTTTTCAATCGATATTAAATACGCAACATCAATCTAATATCCATTGATAACACACAAAATGCAAGAAACTGTTGTTATTTTAATTAATAAAATTTCGTTATAAAAGGAACGGCTTGCCTTGTTGATTAACTTAGCGAAATTATACGTATTTTGTAGGTAAACGATACTTTAACTGGTGTAAGAGCACTTCAGTTGTTGCAGAGAGGCAACCTGGGGTAGTGTGTGGGAAAGGTGTCCCTTTCTCGCTGGTAGCGGTAATACTACTCTACTTCCGCTATTGGGATACGGGGAACTGCTCCGAAACTTGAATGTTTGATATCTTAAACACTTAACGGCTGAATTCTACTCATTTCTTAGAAAATATGGTTTTCATTTACGCCAATTTTTTTCTTTACTTTTAAGCGTTATTGTTTAAATACACACGCATGTACACACACACTTAGATGTATTTAAAAGCGAATCTCCAACGAGTATCAAACCTAGTACACTGCCAGCCAAGACGTAAAGGATCAACTCATGCATTCTAGTGAGTTTTATGAGGGAGGGGTATGATTAATATTTTTTTTTATATTTAAAACGCTTTTATTAAGGAAACACACACGCAGACACAAAATAAACTTGAGACTAAATTATAAGATGTATTGAATAGTGAATCTTAATTGAGTTTTACTCCCAGTTCTACGAGCCAAGACGTAGAGGAGAGCGTCCCCCACCACTCCTGCAAGTTTGGGTAGGTGGTGTGTGTATGGCAGTGGCCTAGCTTGGTCAAAGTAAACCTGCAGGTCTATATACATTTTGATGGGGGCTCTGAGGATAATGCCATATTTTAAAATGTAAATGACCAATGGTGCATTATCAGGGACTTTGTGTGTATTTTTCTATGTAAAACATATATTGGCCTGCAACGCCTTCGTGTGGCTACACCGGTGTGTATGTGTGTGTTGAGGGAGGGCATGTACAGTGTCCCATGTACAGTGTTTTATGTATCTTGCAGCTACAACGTTAAGGATAAGCCCTACGATATTTCAGGAACAAAACAAATTGCAACTAATCAGATGGATCCTAACTTTTTCAGTCTTCTCTGTGACGAGGAAGACTTGCTGTAATCCCATTGTATTAAATACACCAAACTGTGCAGTTATTGTTTTGTCCTTGGATAACTTACTAAGTATAGTGCTAGCTATAGTAACTCTTAAAGTATATATACCTAAAACAGTATATACTTATAAACGTAAACAAAAACATGCCTGTATCTGACAATTCCTTATAACCGGATTCTTTAACGGTTTTCCAAGAATTCAGCACTAATCAATCTTTGCAACTGACTGACAGCTTCCCCACTTGAAACAGAGGCGGAGAACATCTTGTCACAAAGAACGTTCCCGTCGGGAATCGAATCCGGGACCTCTGAATTGACAAGCATATACGCTACCATTGCGCTACCCAGGTGGGTTCGCATTCACAGTTGGAAGTACAAGTACAAAGCTATTTCCCCCCCCCCCCCCCTCCCGACTGTATAACTGTGGTATGTTTTGACTTCAGCAGCCAATTGTATAAACGTTGGTTTAATTTTAACTCTTGATTATCTTTATCCTAAGTCTTAAAATAACTAATATTTAAATACCAGATATCATTAATATTAGTGTTTTTAACGTTTGGTTAAACATAACCCAGTCCTGAATAAAATATAACCAACATTTATACAAGTTGTTATTTCGTCCTTAAACTTTGTGGGATTGTAGATTTTTAGGCCAGAGAAAAAAAGTTTAAATTCTCTTCCCCACCCACACAGACACTAATTACGATACGATATCAATATATGCATTTGAGCTCAATATGTTACATTTTCATATCTATTCCTGTGTTTTTTTCATATAAAACGATCTCGAACGATTAAAATAGCTAACTTAAATATAGAAATATATAAATATGTTCAGTTCAAGTAACTCAATAAGATCGCTTTTTGTAACTTTACGGGTTAAACGTGTGATTCAAAATCTACTTCAAATATTTCGTCTGTAGGATAATAAATATAATGGAATAAAGAAATATATTTTTATGTTTAAATAAAAGTATTATTATTGAAAAAATTATTAACGTGTATCTTTTAAATATTATCATATTTATCTGCGGGATAAGTATAAATCTTAAATACGTTTTATATTCCAAAGCCAAACTGTGAATTATTCAGAAAATATTTCATCCCCGATTTCAGTTAACAATCAATCGTTAACAGTTTAAACGTAGATTTCTTCAGTGGAGCGGATTATAGCATACCGGTTATTTATGTACATAATACTAATCTTTATTAGTATATTTGATGTTCATTTGTTATTTAATGTTTAACACTGTTTTTGTAAAATTTTGTTATTAAGGACCTCAGTGAAGAAAGGACTTTTTTGTAGTCCAGCTGAGTTTTCCCGTAAAATAGAATAATTATTATTATTATCATTGATTCAATGAGCTAAGTATAGTACTTTACAAGCATTAAATGAACAGTAACTGGTCAATATGAAGACAAAACAATCATTAACTCTCATTAAAATCTCAATGATCAATGATTAATTACCAAATAACATTCCCATTTTGTTGATTTATGAAACATTTGTACGAACAGTTGTTTACAGCTGCTGCACATGTCATCTATATATGGTGTACGACCTTGCACACAAGGACAGCATTAAAGTTTGAAGTACATCATTAGCATGACATTGTAAATTCAACACGAATATAGTAATATGATGAACCTACCATTTACAATGTTCCTTCGTGACGGAGCGGTCTAAGGCGCTGTCTCAAGATCACTTACCTTTCACCTCTAAAGGTTGCTTGGGTCGAATCTCGTTTGCTCCAAATACTTTATGTGAGAAATTGCTACTAACTTGCGGAAGGACGGTGGTTCTACCCAGATTCATTCTGAGGATTTCCTCCACCAATAAATTTGGATATGCCATATATAACCCGAAATGTTTTCAAAATGGCTTAACCCCATTTAAAAAGCATTAACAAGTGGATAAATCTCATTTTTAATCCATATGTTCAATATAAGTTTAATTTGAGATATATAGCATTGTCTAGTAACAGCCAATAAGATTTGGTTAAATAAAAAGGAATCCTTTTTCATAAAGTGACCAGGAGGGTCCCAAAATAATTGAAATTATGAAGTCTCAGAAACCAATCAGTTATTTCGTATCGTATTCAGATACGATATAAAGTATCCTTACGTCAGCAGAGGATTGACAATTCTACAACCCAAACAACTAGGATGTAGAGGTGCCTTGCATGGGAATTCTTACTATACAAAGGAATACTATGAGGGGAAAACAGAGTTTTTTGTCGTTTCCTTTTATGAAAAAACGTAATATTAGATAACATGAATTGCATATCTTGTTTGAAATGGCTAAATAATAAAACATTACTTTCGTCCTTTTTACAGGTATGTCTGTTTCCAGCCGCGTCAGAAGGTATTCACCATTTACAATATTTTCAGTATTATGAATGTGTCATGAGCGCAGATCAGTATGTACTGGGCGCACATCAGTATAAAATGAAGGCACACCTATGTGTTATGTGCGCACATCAGTATGTGTTATGAGCGCACATCAGTATAAAATGAAGGCACACTGATCAATGCACACGCGATGCCACGATAACACGATAGTAATGGCACGACAGTACGATAACATGATGGTATGGAGCAATGGAACGTTGGTGATGAAACGATGGCACGATGACGAAGACACGATTGTGATGGAACGAAACCACGAAAGCACGATAACGAATATTCGATATTATTTCGCATGTTCGCCATCATGTCATCGTACTATCACCATCGTGTATTTCTGAATGATTAATTTTGCAAATAAGAAACGTTCCGTCGCAATTTTATCAATATTTAGTCAGGAGATAATAGTGTCATAACATTCTATGTGAGTCCTTGATTTAACAAAGACATGTATAATTATTTTGTCTAACTTTAATAGGCTGTCAAACAGCGAATGAGAACATTGATTGCAACGAAGAAGGACATGTAGGCGACCTGAATTACAAAGACAGTGGCTATCTGTATGATAAGCACGTGTTTGGTACTTATATTACACAAGAAAAGCACCAACAACTCAACAAGAACTACACATTTGGTACATAAATAACGCAATTAAAGCATCAACGGAATGATGACTACATGTTTGATAACAAAATTACAAAAGACAAGCACTAACTGCATGAGAACTACATATTTGATACCTAAATTACACAAGACAAGCATTTAATACATGATATGCACACGCTTGATATTTAAATTACATAAAACAAGCGCTACCTGCACTGCATTATAAGCACGTGTTTGATTCTAATATTACACAAGATACGCACCAACTCCATGAGAAACACACGTTTGGTTCTAAATTACACACTTAAAGCACAAACCGCATGAGAACCACACGTTTAGCACCCACATTACAAATGACAAGCACCAACAGCATGATAAGCATACATTACGTACATAAATTACACAATGAAAGCACCTACGACATTACAACCACACGTTAGGTACCTAAATTACACATGACAAGTGTTAGCTGCATGATAAAAGGGTAGGTGTTTAGTACTTAAATTACACAAGACAAGCACCAACTCTATGATAAGCAAACCTTAAATACCCAAATGATACAATTAAAGCACCAACGGCATGAGAGCCACACGTTTTGTATCTACATTACACAAGACAATCACCATCTGCACGATATGCACACATTTACATGAATTACACAATTAAAGCACTCACAGCACGAGAAACGCACGTTTGGTACCTGCATTACAAATGACAAGCACCAACAGCATGATAAGCATACATTACGTACATAAATTACACAATTAAAGCACCTACGACATGAGAACTATACGTTTGGTACCTAAATTACACAAGCCATGTGTTACATGCATGATAAAAGGGCAGGGCCCAGTTTCTCGAAAATACTTTAGTCTGCTATTTAACTTAAACTCAAATAGTGTGTTCAATTTACATATAAAATTGAGCACACTATCGAATTATAGTAAATTAAGAGACTTAAGTATTTTTGTGAAACGGGGGCCAAGTGTTTGGTACTTAAATTGCACAAGAAAAACACAAACTCCATGAAAAGCAAACATTTAATACCTAATTAAAACAATTAAATCACCACCAGCTAGAGAAACACATATTTGGTACATACATTTCACAAGACAAGCACCAACTGCATGATATGCACACGTTTACATAAGCACGTGTTTGGTACATAATACAAGCACCAACTGCATGTGAACTAAATATTTGATACCTAAAAAATAAAAGACAGCATCAACTGCATGATATGCATACGTTTGATACCTATATTACATAAGACTATTGCCACCTGCATTATGAGCACATGTTAAGTACTTATATTTAGTACTAATATTAAACAAGACAAGCACCAATATGAGAACCACATGTTTGGTACATAAATTACACACTTAAAGCCCTAACGGCATGAGAACTACAGGTTTAGTACCTACATTACGCAAGAAAACCACTAACTCCATGAGGACCACATGTTTAGGCATACATTACATAATTAAAGCACTCACGCCATAAGAACCACACGCTTGATATCTACATTACAAATGACAAACACCAACTGTATGATAAGCATACATTAGGTACCTAAACTACACAATTAAAGCACCTACGACTTGAGAACCACATGTTTGGTTCCTTAATTATACAAGACAAGTGTTACCTGCATGATGAAAGGGCATATGTTTGATACTTAAATTACACAAGACAAGCACCAATCTCTGCATATGTACATGTTTGGTACCTAAATTACACTATTAAAGCACTAACGGCATCATAACCACACGTATGTACCTATGTACGTATGTACACGATACAAACGCTACCTGCATGATAAGCATGGGTTTCTAATTTACACAAGACAGGCACTACCTGTATGGTATGTACATGCTTGTTGCCTAAATAACACTATTAAAGCACTAACGGCATGAGAACTACACGTTTGGTACCTAAATTACACAAGACAAGCACTAACTGCATGGTGTGCACACGTTTTATACCTACATTACATAAAAAAACACCAGCTGCATGATAAACACACACGTTTTGGTACCTATATTACACAAGATAAGCGCTAACTGCATAATAAGCACGTGTATGACACAAGACAAGCACCAATGGCATGAGAACTACACATCTGATACATAAATTACACAAGACAAGCATGATATGCAGACGTTTGGTACCTCACATTGATACCTAAAATACACAAGACAATTTCCTTTCTATTTGCACACCATCCTTACTTGACACTAGAATATTTAACTGGGCGCTCGATTTGCTATCTGTATATACTTAGTATCCTTATCCTTATGTGATTTTCTTGTTTGACACTCAATTGTTTTGCACAATACTCTATAGTCCTCCTCAACACTTGGAGCTATAGACCTGTACTGGTTCAGTTAATCTAACAGCCTTTATACTGGTAAAATACATCTTATATTCGTAATCGATACTTGATTTTGTCATGAAACACTTGACTTTCAGTTTCTTACGCGACGTTTGACTTTCTAACGTACTCGACATCTGATTTTTTTTTAAACTCATTATAGTTATTCGACATTCCATTTTCTTAGTCGACATTAGATTTTCGTACTCGATACTCAACATCCTTACTCGACATTTAATTTCCTTATTCAACACTTTAATTTCTTACTCGATTCTTTTTTTCTTACCTTTTAACTCAAATTTCCAATCTATGTATACTCAACACTTTTACTCAACATGTGATTTTCTTATTCGCATGTTCGATTTTCTTAAGCGATACTTAATTTTCTTTCACGACACTCTATATTCCTTCTCGACACTTGGAGCTATAGACCTTTCAGTTTACCTTATTACCTTTATACTTTTATTCTTTCTCGATATTTGATTTTCTTATGCGACGCTTGACTTACAGTTTCTTACTCAACATTCAATTTTCTTTCTAGACGCTTGACTTTCTTACGTACTTGACACCTGACTTTTTTATTTGATGCTCAATATCGTTACTCGACATTCAAATTTCTTAGTCGACATTTTATTTACTTGATACACAACATCCTTATTCGACACTAAATTGTCTTACACGGCACTCGATTTTCTATTAATATATACTCAACATACTGTAACTCTACATGTAATTTTCTTATTCGATACTTAATCTTCTTACGCGACACTCTATTTCCTTTTCAACACTTAGAACTTAAAGCCTGTGCTGTTTCAGTTTATCATAATACCTCTATACGGGTAAAAAACATCTTGTATTCTTACTCGATACTTGATTATCTTACGAGATGCTTGACTATTTTTACTTTAATTCAATTTTCTTTCTCGACACATAACTACTCGACACTAAATGATCTCACTCAATACACAAAATTCTTAAAATATTAAGAAACAAATGCCTGGATTTTAACTCTTATGTTTGCCTCAAACCGCGGAGAAAAATATTTCTTCATATTTTTATTGTTAAATAAGATATTGTACTTGCAATTCTTAAAGGTCATGAAATTAAATAAAATAATTAAACTTGTTGAGTTAGGTCCAGATCTTTCTGAATGGTGTATACGTAGAATCAATAGCAGAGAAAGGTTGATTTTCGGAAATGGGTAAACTTGGATGAACATTTATATCATAAAACTTATTAAGGTAACTTTAAAAAAGTATCGGCGATTGAACATATAGTATACCAAAGGGTTATTATCAGGAATTCATATTTATAGTGTTGATATATTTCAAAAATTAAGGTTTTTAAAATAACCATTTGACGCCGAAAAAAATACAATGCTCGGAAACAGTAAATATTGTAAGTTTCAGTATTTATTGTCATGGTAACAGAAAACTATTGAAAATGAAAAATTCCTCATAGCAAAATGCACTTCTATACCACAACGCTGATTTTAGTAATTTGGGCTGTTTATTACATGTTGTTTTTTTTTTAGATTATAGCAAAAGGCTCTATTAGACCGTCAGGTTGACATGTGAACAAAACTTCTCGAAAATATCTTGAACGGGTTTGGAGAAATGTGCTTTGGAAACGGCAAATTTTGCTATTTTGTTTATTTGTTTTCACGGGTAACAGAAAATTATTAAGAATGGAAACACATCTATAGCAAATGGAACTACTAAAACATTCGGTCGATATGTGTACAATGTTTCGTGAAGTTTCCTTGACCTGTTTCGGAGTTATACTTCGGAAACGGTGAATTTAATAGTTTTTGGCTGTTTGTTTCCATGGAAGCAGAAACAAAATATTGAAATAAACTCCTCCAATTACAAAAGGCACCTAGGTTAACATGTGACAAAGTTTCGAGAATTTACCATTATGCTTCGGAAAGGAAAATATTTCGGACACATGTACGTACGGACGGACTCACAGACGCATAATGTTCAATTTAATATCACCTGCAATTTCTTTGCTGGGGACAAAAACAAATAAGCAGTGAAAACCGGGAGTGTTCACAATCTCACCGGTTGCATCATATACTGTTGATGTTAGTATTAATAGTAACAAAAAGTAAACCGACCTGTTAATAAAGACGATAATACGCCAATACACGTCCTACTGCACATTTTCATCAATAAGATTGAACAACTTTTCTTGAAAAGTCAATGTCAAAAGGCGTGCCCATTTTATGTATATAACAATATACAAACACACCTTGTATGAGTTCTATGAAATGGACATGTCACCTTCCGATTGGATGTTCAAAACACATTATTAAACATTCAATTGAAATATCGTCTTCAAGTATGAAGTTTATAATCGTCGACTGAATGATAATTATTGATAACTGTCTTTTAATATATTTGATATCCAAAACATGACGGTCTATCAAAATCAGCCAGGACATGTCATCAGTCCGTTAATTGTCCACAATTACTTAAACAACTTCTCAAACAAGAGCTGGTTGGCTTATTAAATTGACTTCACTTTTGTTATTGGAAAACTATACAAAATTAAAATAAAATAGTTTACTTATATTATAAAACACTTATTGAAATATATGAAAAGGTAAAAATGTTTAACATGAAATACATTTAAAGGATGTACATTTGTTAAAATATGTTTATAATGGTACATGCACAAAAGCTTTAAAAGCGTAATTACTTCGGAAAAACTAAATGATCCTCAGTCATCCATTTAAATTGAGAATCACTTTAATAATAAACGCACGTGAAACATGAAACAAGTTACACGTTCCACTCCAGATAACGCAATACACAAAAGTAGTTTTTGTATGACAAAGGCGTGTTCAGAAATTCAAGCGCTTGGCCGAGCGCCCACCGGGAATATTATTGGTTAGTTGAACGTTTGCGAGCGCCCGCTCATAATTCAAGATGGCGTCAATCCACTTCGGAGGGTGTTTCTAAAACCTGGCAAGGTTCCGGCTGATCCGGTCAATTTTCCGGCTGTAGGGAAAAGGCAAATATGATTTGTGTAATAGTGTTTACGATGTAAAAATGCTCTAATCCCAATAATATATATTGCCCGTCGCATATTTATTTAGAATTTCAATGTGTTATGTCATTATTTCATTATATTTGCATGACTCTGAAAGCTAACAAGTAGTAACAGTATCAATATCATTGTTTTTTGAGCATATCATCAACTTTGTTGATTGAACCCATGTTTATTTACAAAAGATATACTTTAAATCACAATTCGAAATCACCTGGAATTAGTCTTATACGGCCGAAAATCGTCAATAATCGTCATAAAAAGGTTATCGTCAAGACACAATTTAAGGCATTATTTTATTTTTTTCATATATATTTTTTTAATATGTACATACAAAAGGCATTACATACTAATAGGGATAAGAGCATTTTAACACCTGAACTGCTATCAAACACATCACATTTGTCTTTTTTCTGCAGCCTGAACTTGACCGGGTTTAGTAGTACCCAGCATCGGACGTCATCTTCGAAATCTTGGCGTAACACCTATCGAGCACAAGTGCAAGCGCTTGCAAGCACTCACTCGGGCGACCACGTTCAGAATCAAAGCGCATGGGATATTGCTGAGCGCTCGCATTATTAAACGCACCTCTTGTGTCAGGCAAGATTGCGCTATTAATATTTACTGCAAGTATTATAAATTCATTGATTTACTCGTTATATGGTTATTGATACTAACAATTGATATTTAATATTTACACGATTACATAGCCGTTTCCTTAAGTTATGTTGTACTCTTATGTGTTCTATTAGGTCTCTGGAATGTAAACGCGTGACAACCTGTGTTGTATTATGTCGCAGGAATGTAGAACTCGTAATAACCTGTAATGTATTATGTCGCAGGAATGTAGAACTTGCAAAAGCCTGTGTTGTATTATGTCTCTTAAATGTAAAACTCGTATCAAGCTATGTTGTATTATGTCTCTGGAATGTGGAACTCGTACCAACCTATGTTGTATGATGTTTCTGGAATGTAGAACTCGTATCAACCTGTGTTGTATTATGTCTCCGGAATGTAGAACTCGTATCAACCTGTGTTGTTTTATGTCTCCGGAATGTAGAACTCGTAGCAAAGTAGTTTATTATGTCTCTGAAATGTAGAACTCGCACCACCTTGTGTTATATTATGTCTCTGGAATGTAGTGCTTGTATAAACCTATGTTGTATTATGTCTCTGGAATGTAAAACTTGCAACCACCTGTGTTGTGTTATGCCCCTGGAATGTAGAAATCGTAACAACCTATGTTGCATTATGCCTCTGGAATGTAGAACTCGTACCAACCTTTTCAGTCTACCCTACGCATAGGGGACATTTAAAACAAATATTAACACATTTGGCTCATCAGTTTTTTAAAAAAGAGGATGTTTTAAATTTCACAATTTTATCTTTTTGTGGAGCCTTACTGTTCCTTTATTCATATCAAATCCCCTTTAAATGACCCTGTCTCAACTGCCATGTTGTTATGTCTAAGCTATGCTCCACACATAATGATGAATTGAAATAATATCTAAAATATATCTGAAAAGTAGAATTTTCCGTTTTCCCACAGTACCATATGTAAAAATAAAAGTCCCAATACCGGGCCCCCAATGAATCCTAGCCCCTTTTATTGAACAAATTTGAAACTTCTAGTGATAGGGATCATCTATACTAAATATGAAAGAATTCGACTGGACGGTTTTTGAGGAGAATATTTTTATGTTTAACTGACATGTACCCGGAGTGGTGCAAATTTGTACCCCAGGGTCATGGCTTGAACAAACTTGATAAAAAATTCATTAGATGATAACACGTGCAAAATAGGAAATCTCAAGGTCTACCACTTTCTGAGAAAAAAAAGGTATGATCATGCAAAATAAATACTGATAAACTCCTTAGGCGTGGTCAAATTTGATCCCGGGGTCATCATTTGAACACACTTGAGTGAGCTTTGTGTCAGAATATCTCAAACAAAATCTGCCAATTGGTGTCAGAATCAAAGTTAACGACGGATCACGGACGGACGACGGACGAAGGTAAATCACAAGAGCTCATCCTAAGTCGTGCTCAGATGAGCTTATAAAGCATAGGATAACCAATGAAAACTAAAGTTTCGATTGAAAAAGTCGTTCAAAGCAGAAATATATCCACTAAAAAAATGTTCATAATCAGGTTTGTTGACTAGCATATTCATGTTTTAAGGACGGAGCAGTGACACCCCTAAATTTGTTTTTTATAAAACAAAAAGTCCCAAAATGCTGTAATAAACATCCGTCTGTTAAAATCCAATAGATAAATAACACCAGTGCTGTTCAATTGCAGTAAAAATATCTAGCCTAGGAAGTGCCTTAGTTTTTTTTCTTTATTATTATATAAGCCGGTAGTCTCTTGGTTGGCAATTTCTCTCGCGTAGGCAGTGTTGTCCAGCATATTGAAGAGAATTAACATACCTTTTTTACAACAATGTAGACCATTCAATCATGCAGTCGAGTATGCGATGAGAGTGAGGGAATGAAAAAGATTGCCACAGGCTCTTGAATAAAGGCTGTCGATTTTTTTTTCATCTAAAATGTTAAATATGTCGGAGCGGAACTTTAATATTTTAAGGTGTGATGGCTGGGATGTCTTGCATGGAGTTTTAATCAAGTTAATTGAGTGGCTGGTGTGATATGGACTCGATGGTAGCTGCACGCGAAACTTTAACCAGATATATTTAAGTCAAACTAAGGTCAATCTAAGGGCAATATTTTGCATTATATTCATGCAAGTGTTATCTGACTTAGTTATTGCAGTAGGTTTGATGACTGGGGAGTCTTGTGTAGCGTTTAAATCAAATACAATGAGTTGTTGGTGAGATATGGACTTGATGGTATTTGCATGCAAAACATTTGCCATAATTTCTAAGTCAAACAAGGGTAGCAATTTTGCATTATATTCTTGCAAGAGTTATCTAGCTTAGTTATTGTAGCAGGGTTGATGACTTGGAAGGCTTGTGTTAAGTTTCAAGTTAAAACATGCGACGGTTTCTGAGATAGGGACCTGCATGCAAAACTTTAACTAAGGAGTAACGACGTCGCCGACGCCCGGGTGAGTATGATAGCTGTCTTTATTCTCCGAATGGTCGAGCTATAAATTTTAGCCTTGGTCTTTTGAAGAAGATTTTTGAAAATATTTGAAAGTTAAGCCACCTGGGTGGAATCAAATTTGACCCCAAGGTCATGATATGGGAAGGGGGTTACTGGGATATATGAAAATGCCTTAAAATTTTAATCGAAAAAGCAGGTGCAAGTACGTACAATAACTCTATTTTATTCCAAATAAAGCTTAAAATGTGATATTTTCATGTCTAGACATAACTATGTAAATATAAACTGAATATATAGAATTTCTCTGACAGTGGTTTTATTACTCCCCCACCCCGCTGAAGGCGAAGTGGGGTATAGTAATGATCTCTGTCCGTCCGTTCTACCATCCGTCCTTGCGTCCGTCCGTAACACTTTTGTCCGGAGCATAAATATAAAATATTTTGTTGAACCTTCACACAATAACAAAGGACATGCAAAGGAAGTGCAGTGTACAGGAACCATGCCTCTACCTTGCTCACTTTTTTAATTATCTCCCTTTATTTTATTTACTTGTCCGGAGCAAATCTCCGAAACTATTCAAGGGATTTTGTTAAATATTCACACAATGACATTGTGAGGAAGTGCAGTATGTAAAAACAATAACTCTATTTTGCTTCTTTTTTTAATTATCTCCTTTTATTAATTTACACTTTTGTCCGGATCATAACTTCAAATATATTCAAGGATTTTGTTGAATCTTTTCACAATGACTGAGGACATTGAGATGAAGTGTAGTGTATAAGAACCATACATCTACTTTGCTTACATTTTTAATTATCTCCCGTTATTAAATTAACTTGGGTATAAGTCGGAAAGTGCTGAATGGAATTAATTCAATAGGCATACAAAGGCAGAGGTGAAGTGCAATGTCGAAGAACGATAACCCTACCTTTCGTCATTTTTCAATTATTCCCGTTTATCACTTTTAGTGTACTTGTCATAAGGATTACCCAAGAACTATCCAATGGATTTTGTTGAATCTTCACACACTGATAGTTCTAACTTGCCTATGTTTATATTATGTCCCTTTATTTCATTTAATTTTGCTTGTCCGAACATCATACTAAAAGTGTTCAACGGATTTAGTTGATATTTCACACAATTATTGAGGACATTGAGAGGAAGTGCATTGTGCAAAAAACATAACTATTTCTTCTGTATTTACATGATTATTCCCCTTTGTTACTTTCCCTTGTTTGGAGCATACATTGAAAAGTTTTGAAGTGAATGCTTTAAAACTGCATAAAATGATAGAGAGCTTCTAAAAGAAGTTGACAGTACAATATTTTGCTTCGGCGTGGGGTTTGGCCATGGTCAACATGTATTGGTTCCATTTATATGTGTATTTTGTATAAATTTTGCAGAGCAAGAATCAATGCTGTTCAAACTGTATATTTTGTATATGCATTTTGTCAATGTGTAATTGGGATCTTTGCATTATGGCAAATTTGACATGTTTGACTGTGTTTGAACAATGATTGTGCACACTTAATGTTATTAGCCAATACTTAATGCAAACTTCCAGAGTAATTGACCTTCTCGTAAACATAAGATTTTTTCGTACAAAATCATTTCATTTAAGACTATTGCAGAATCTACATCTATACTGAGCATATGGTATACACTTGTAACATTTCGGAGCTGAGTAATTTATTCAGAAAAGATTGTTTGAATTTTTTTCCTACGATTAAACTATGATATATTAGTTACTAATAGTCCACAGTCCCAAGTTATCTCTCCTTAAAGTGATATAATTCAACCACGCATTATCATTTGTACACATTTGATTATAGCTAGTTAGATTATTTCTAATAGATGTATTTCAAATACTTGTATTCAATGAAATTGTTGAAGACATTCTTTAAACCACAGACTATATTGCATTATGCACTCAAAAGTCACTTGTTTGCGAGTCTGGTTTTTAATAATCACTCATTAATAATCATTTTTTTAAAATAGATTAATCGTGTAATAGGTAATACATTACGTTAGTAAATTGGAGAATATGATAATAACATTTACATGTATGTACTTAAATAATTGCCCGCATTCTAATGGGAGGTAAAAGGGGTCATATATGATGAGTGACGGCTTGTCAAGAATATAGCGTAAGCAGGTCTAAAAATAGAGATGTAAACTTAGTTTATGATTATAGCTGTCATTCTACTGGACAAATGGACTGGACTAATACAAGCAAACGGTTGAGTTTTCAGTAGGAGAGGAACTGCTTTTACTGTTTGTTTGTGAGATGATATTAAAACACTAGTGCAGCAAGAGAATACTATTTTCAATGTTGTGAATTGGTAAGATATTAATTTATTATGTCAATCTGTACTAGGATTTACATAGAGAAGATCCATGCAGGACGACACTTTAGTGCTATATAATTATGAAATCACACTATGCATGAGACAGTCATAGCCTTGATAATCTCAAACGGATGAACATGCATCAAACCGTCAGTGTTACGAGTATGTCGAGCTCACTGAAACAGGCATAACAAAAATTAGAAACACGAGCACACATCTGAAATCTTGAACGAAACAACCACCAAGGCAAACTGGAAAATGGGCTCCCTTATCACCAACATAAACTTCATTACTTAAAAACTTAAATCTAAGAAAAGCAAGCAAGTGCTTATGATATTGGACTGGTTGCATTAAAACTACACATGGTTTCATTGCCATTGATTATAAACTAGATAAATAACCAGTCCAAATTAAGTTAAGTTTTTAAGTATTTAAGTAAAATGTTGGTGAAAGAGGAGCCTGCTGCGTTTCATTTGCTTACCTGAACGTTCTCAAAATCTTACTTTTTTGTAACTTTCATGTTTGCAAATATGCCCATTTAGTATTAAATGACGCTTTGTGGAGAATCATTGGCTTTATTATCGTTATCTCTGAAAAGAATACAATATCACAATACCGACTGTATAGCAAACTTTCTTATTTATTCGACTTGACCAACATATGCATCTATAAGACAAACTATTTTATGCCCCATTGACCTTTTCCATGCCTATTTATTGAATGGGCTGAAATTTTATTTTTGTAATGTTAAACATTTTATGTATACTTGTATGGAAGCAGTCCAACTTAGTTATACATTAAATTGATTGGTAATGTAAACTTATGCGTGCATATGCTGATAACTGGCACACATTCAGTATTATTGATATGATTTTAATAGAAAATTTAATAGAAAATTAAGAAAATACTTTAAACTAACGTATTGCTCTTTTTTTGTCTTAAACTTCTCTCACACTGCCAGAAACACTTAACTATGAGAAATGCATTAATACTGGTGAAATAATGATGGTGGTGCCCTTATCAATATTTCTTACCTTTGACCTCTAAGTGCGACACACTGTCTGATTATGGTGAACTCTTATTCTATGTTATTTCAAAATGTTTTCAAATGGTTAAGAAGATATGGAGTGGACAAGAAATTATGTACATATTTTTTATTTAAACTTCCAAATGTGACATTGGAACTTTGAGCCAGTGACATGCGTATTGCGCGTGACACATTATCTGATTATGGTGAACGTATGTGCCATGTTATTGCAAAATCTCTCTATGAATGAGAGAGTTATAGCCCTGGCGAGGTCGGGCTGTCGCACGTACGGACGTAGATACACCGAACTGTCATTGTGACGACTATGTTGAGCTTGCATTTGGTTAGCTCGACATAGTCGTCACAATGGCGGTTTAGTGTTTAAATTGTGATTGTTTAAGACATGTGATTACTTAATAGAGGTGACCACAACACAAGTTTGACAATATTTTTTTGTGAATGATGTCATTTATATGTAGTGTTTACGTATTAAAGAGAAATGTTCAGCAATAGTACATGAGGAAAAATATCTTCCTAAAAAAAACAACAGTTAATACATTTAAATAACATACAATTTTATTTTACGAATAAATCACAAGAAAACACTTGTGAAGTCAAAATTACTATTACATATTTAAACATACATATATAGATGGCTTCATATATACATGATAAACGTAAGATATTAATGTTAATTGGAAGAATGGAACAACAAATATATATATATATATATATATATATATATATATATCATATATATATCAATCAAAATAGTATAATTCACAACTGCTATTAAGTTTGGTTTTACCAGGATATGGCAAAACCAACTCATTTCAGTAAATTCAACTTTAAAAGATACACATAACAAATAACATTTACTGCAATGCTTCAATGGCGAAAAATACAACAGCAACCGAATAATCAGAATTAAAGTCGGTAAAACGGCATCGTAAATGCGAGGTTTTCAATGGAAACTAGTTTGAGAAAAAAACTGATTGACATTATTGACGTTATCGACGTAGAACTTCAATTGCTCGAACTCGACAGAACTGGAGAAAGGAATTCGTATTCGAGCCAACGAAGTTCTACTGTATATCCACAGGTGCTTGTTTTAAGACCGTGCTGCTGGATTGTAAAATGGTCTTCTTGAAACAGTAAATGAACATATATGCGTTGTTACACTGAAGTATCGTGTCAAGAACACATATGATAGTTCTGCAGCCAGTCATATGATACCGACACTGGATCGTTCAGCCATAGATATAATCTGCTAATGTTAAGTGCCTATATCCGTCCCTGATATCTCCCAAATCAGGTCTGTTTAACCCTGAAGAAAAAAGCAGGAAAATATATGGCTGTCCCATAACTCTTACCCATGTAACACTGATCAAACTATGACGTCGTGCAACTTGAAGCAACATACAAACCAACGTATTCAAGTAGGATTGTTATGTAACGAACGCAAGTGGGAATGCTATATCCGTTCTACAGTCAGCCACCATCGTTATAGTATTCAGTGTGACCTGACCGATTGAACTAAAATTAAACGAAATGTCGTAATTTAAGAATTATATTATTCCCTTGACTTAAATAAGGAAGTAACTTGTATGTACTAAGACAATATAGACATAAACTATACATACGGATTTATAACGAACCTTTAATTCTGGCTTTCGAAATTGACAAATCAAATATAAGAAAGGAAATGTAATATTTATATAGTCATTGCATAGACGCTAGTACAGACCAATTGTACAGGAAGTTTAAATGGAGAAGGAGTGAATTAAGAGAACTTCCTTAAAAATCCGGTAAAGAAATCTGATTACACGTGGCTTGTTTATGAAGCGGATCTGTCCTAGTTTGTATCTTAACTATATGTATGTAGAAATATTTTGAACATAACAGAGGATAGCTTCCTGTTGATTCTCCAAAATAGTGTAGAAGGTGACATACTTATCTACAAAATATGTTGACACTGATATATGATAATGTATCCCTTTGAGACAGGGAACGCGTTCGAGGAACATCTTAATAGCAGATTATATTCGTGATGGAGAATGACATGTGTAATACCCAAATGCCACTTAAAACCAGCGACTTGAGCAGTATACTATTTACGAGCAATATTGGAGACTCTCCACGATTCCAAAGATTCTGAGAAAATGACAACACAGGTTCATAGTACAGGGTGATGTTTTACTGCCGCCGCAACAAAACACGTTAACACGACGTTGTGGTTGGCTATAGTATATGTAGTTTGTAGAACGGACCCGGTTCTCCAGGTTGGGGCCGTTAAATAGCAAAGTTGGGAAAGCCTCATTTGAACACGTTGATTGGTCTGTTGTTTGAACAATTTAGTAAGCGTTCAACTGTCATTAATTGTAGGACAGGCATATAATTTATTGTTGTTTTTTTTCATTGGTGGTAAAATACCTGATTCAGGATATATCAGGTTTTGGGATAGACTAATATTATCTGACAAAACGATTCATTGGAAGAATATAACAGAAATATATATTTGGAATATATATTCTGAATGTGGGTATGACGTGTAATAGATATATATTACCATACTAAGATGCACATCAGCACGGTTTTTAGCAGTACGCCATAACAAATTCAAATCTAATACCATTTATTTTAATTCACCTGGAAATGACTGAATAAGACATTAGTTAAATAATTGATCAACCACTGTGTGGTACGGGAGTTAAACCATATTCTTCCTCCATATATACCAATTTTGTTTGTCCACCCCCACCCAACTTTCGTACCCCCTGCACACACATCCGGTTACCGCCACGGAAATGTTTATATAATATATATGTCATATATATATTTATATGTAACTGAAGATTTCACCATCCGGCAACAATAACATACCGAGAAACGGTTGTAACTCAATATTCCTAAATGTTTCAGGATAATATAAATATATGTTTATAAAAACATGTTTATTTTTGTTGATTGTTTTTGTCTTAAGATTATCGATTTGAAGTTGTGGGTGGTTTTAACTGAAAATGTAAATTTGCTTAGAAAAGAAGAGAAGTTATACAAGCATTGCCCACATAAAGGATAGAACCCATAAACGCCTGCATGCCAAACGGAGGTCCTATCACTAGACAATCGATGAGGCTATTTGTCGATGGTAGTTACATTTATATAGTGAAAGTCACCTTCATGTTTATTATATACACAATTATTTTTCATAATTATCTTTTTTGTCTCGAAAAAAATGAATTACATTCACGATTTTGAACAATAAAGTAAACATTTTTAGCAGGTTGTTTTGTCACATGATGTCCTTTTGTCATAGACATACAATTCAATTCCAAATTGGCAATTTGTTTATAATTTGGTAAAGATTGTCGTAGTGACGTCAAATAGTCCCAATCAAAATGAGACTGTTTACTATCTTATCTCGTTACAAGGAGTGTTCGATCAGATATAGGGAAGGTTATACCAATTGATAATGTAAATATAGTAGTTGGTATCTGCTGTATTTGTGATGAAAAGTATAACGAGCGGTTATAACGCTCATGAAACCAAGTCGAAATATATGACCGTCAGTCAGTTCCGACATGCATTTTGTCTAACGGTTTTATTGCTATTCAAGTGACGACGGGGCAGCATGAACTTTGGCACCGTCTTGTAAATCTCCATTAAACGAAATATATTGTGTTACTGCGTCAAGCATTTACGGAATTAGCCGTAATTATAACGTCTTCATAAAGTTAATTATAATGACGATTTCCCGCTATTTCTATGTTTTATAACTAGTTTAATTAAAGGTAAATTAAATATAATACCACTGTTAACGGGTGCTCGGGTATCGCTACCCGCGACAACTCCAACAATAGGTATTGCACAAATGCTTAACAATTATTACATTTTTTGTTGTTGTTAGAAATTATTAGTTTTTTTATGCTTGTGCCATACTTTGAAAGAAGACCATTATGGCTTTTGTGAAAAAATGGTAGTGTATCAAAACATTAAGAGCAGTCCTCGTATATACCTAAATAGAAATAAACGCATATTTAATAGCGAATGGCAGTTCATACACAGCATTATCAAGGCTGAGGCAGTGAATAAGTGGTTTAGTTTATGGCAGTAAATAAATGGTTTAGTTTATGGCAGTAAATGAATGGTTTAGTTTATGGCAGTAAATGAATGGTTTAGTTTATGGCAGTAAATGAATGGTTTAGTTTATGGCAGTAAATGAATGGTTTAGTTTATGGCAGTAAATGAATGGTTTAGTTTATGGCAGTAAATGAATGGTTTAGTTTATGGCAGTAAATGAATGGTTTAGTTTATGGCAGTAAATGAATGGTTCAGTTTATGGCAGTAAATGAGTTGTTTAGTTTATAGCAGTAAATAAATGGTTTAGTTAATGGCAGTAAATGAATGGTTCAGATTATGGCCATACAACACATAGATATTGCGTTGTGCTCGCTGGCGTCACCAACGTTTCCTTCGGCAAGCTACATGAATATTTTTTTCTTATTTTTCCGTATTAACTGTTCATCATTAGATTTTCGTTTAAATTTAGATATTTCTATTATAGATGTTTCCTACGCTACGACTCGATTAGAACTAATTTATTTTAGCATAAATTCCGTGATAAAAAAACGCCTGAAATCACGTGACTACATATTTACCGCAAGTGCTTCTCATTGAGTTGAGACATATATGCTCCTATATACTACGCGCCGTGGATAATTTCCAAGCTCCGTATTTCGTACATACCATATAATTTCATACTTGATTATCGGCGGAGATTGCAGATTACTGTCATGTAATTGCACACTATCAAACACTGTAATCACATCAGCCAGACGGCAATATGTTTGACGTGATGACCATTGGATGACCCGTTATAAAACGAAACAACTACGACATCAGAGTAATGTTGAATGAAGACAATTAAGAACATGATTGTGTTCAGTACATTATGTTCTGTCCCAAATGATTGAGGTCGGCTGCACACATTATCTCAGATTAAACTCATCAGAGGTAATTTTCCATGAAGGTGACAAATTGTGTCTTGAATATGTGTGAACATGCGTATGTGTGGATATGTGTATATGTGTATTTATGATTATAAGTATGATACGTAACTATAAGCAAGTAATTGTAAGTGAGTGAGTGAGTGAGTGTGTGAGTGAGTGATTGATTCGGAGAGTGAGCGAGTGAGTGAGTGAGTGATTAAGTGAGTGAGTAAGTGAGTGAATGTTTGTGTGAGCAAATAAGTTAGTGAGTGCGTGAATTATTGATTGAACAAATAAGTGAGTTATTATTAATGATAACAAATTTATTCTTGACACATTTATTGTAAATGAGTAATTTATTGATTGGATAAGTGAATGATAAATGTAACCAATAAATAAGCGAGTTAAAGTGAGTGAGGGATTGAGTGAGTGAGTGAGTGAGTGATGTCTTGATACGTATGTTGTTTTTAATGTTTGAAACTCTTTAAACGGTCATGTAGTATAATGCATTCTACTTAGAACAGCCGTTTTATTGTAACTATATTACACTGATACGCGTAAACGGAATAAACTGAGCTAATTTGAATCCAAGGTATAATTTAAATTAACTAATGTAATGAAAACGCAATGCCAAATCCATAATATGAAGTAAATTGATCATCACGCCAGCGAGCACAACGGAACATTGATGTGTGGTATGACCGTAAACTGAATCACTCATTTACTACCACATCCTTGATAGTGCTGTGAATGAACTGTCATTCTCTATAAACTATGCGAACATTTCTATTTGAGTATATACGAAGGCTGTTCTTAATGTTTTGATACACTACCAGTTTTTCACAATAGCCATAATGGTCTTCTTTCAAAGCATGGTACTAGCATAAAAAATAACTCATAATTTCTAACAACAAATACAAATGTAATAATTGTTAAGCATTTGTGCAATACTAATTGTTGGAATAGTCTCAGGTAGGGATACCCGAGCACTTGTTAACAGTGGTATTATATTACCTTTATGTAAAATAGTTAAACAAATAGAAATAGCGGGAAATCGTCATTATAATTAAATTTATGAAGACGTTATGATTACGTAGCCATCCCGTTAATGTTTGTTGCAGTAAAACAATATATTTCGTTTAACGGAGAGTTACAAGACTGTTCCAAAGTTCACGCTGCCCCTTCATCACTTGAATAGTTATAACACCGTTCTAAACTGACTGACGGTCACATATTTCCACTAGGTTTAACGAGCGTTATAACCGCTCATTATACTATTCATTACAAAGAGAGCAGATACCATCTACTATATTTACATTATCAATTGGTATAACCTTCCCCATATCTGATCGAACACTCTACGTAATGAGATTAGATAGTAAACAGTCCAATTTTGATTGGGACTACGACAATGTTTACCAAGTTATAAACTAATTGCCAAGTTGGAACAATATACATGACAAATCCATGTCGGTAACCGGAAGTTGAGGGGGCAAGGTTGACAAACAAAATTGGTATATATATGGAGGCAGAATATGGTTTAACACCCGTACTTCACAGCGGGTGGTCAGTTATGTCTTATTTGGTCCTTTCCAGGAAAATTAGATTAGATTTGATTTTGTTGTGGCGTACTGCTGAACAGCGTGCTAATGGGCATGCTACAATTACTAGTCTATCCCAGAACCTGATATCTCCCGAATCAGGTAAAATAACCACCAATATAACAGCAGGGAATTCTATGCCTGTCCAACAGTTCATAGCAGTTGAACGCTTACTAAACTGTGACGTCATAAAATTTTAGTTGAAACAACAGACCAATCAACGTGTTCAAATTAGGCTTTCCCAACTTTGCTATTTAACGGCCCCAACCTGGAGAACCGGGTCCATTCTACAAACTACATATACTATAGACGACCACAACATCGTGTTAACGTGTTTTGTTGTGGCGGCAGTAAAACATCACCCTGTACTATATGAACCTGTGTTGTCATCTTCTCAGAATCTTTGGAATCACGAAGTTCCTCCATCATTGCTCGTAAATAGTATACTGCTCAAGTCGCTGGTTTTAAGTGGCATTTGGGTATTACACATGTCATTCTCCATCACGGACATATTCTGCTATTAAGACGTGCAATTAACGCGTTCCCTGTCTCAAAAGGATACATTATCTGATATTAGTGTCAACATAGTTTGTAGATAAATATGACACCTTCAACAATATTTTGTAGAATCAATAGGAAACTGTCCTCACTAATTTTCAAAATATTCCTACATACATATAGTTTAGATACAAACTCGGCTAGATCAGCTTCATAAACATGCCACGTTTAATCAGATTTCTTTACCGGATCCATTTCAAGGAAGTTCTATCAATTCACTTCTTATCCATCTACACCTCCTGTACACTTGGTCTTCATTAGAAAGTCTATGCACGGATTAAATAAGCATCGTATTTCCTTTCTTGTATTAGATTTATCAATTTCGGAAGCCAGAATTAAAGTTTCTTTATATATCCGTATATATAGTTTATGTCTACATTGTATTAATACATACACGTTACTTCCCTATTTAAATTAAAGTGAAGGCAATAGTACAATCGTTTAATTCTGACGTTTTGTTCAATTCTAATTTACTCAGTCAGGTCAAACTGAGTACTATAACGATGGTGGCTAGACTGTAGAACGGATCTAGCACTCCCATTTGCGTCCGTTACATAACAATCCTATTTGAGTACGTTAATTTGTAAGTTCCTTAAGTTGCTTCAAATAGCTATGAATTGTGGGACAGGCATAGGTTTCCTTGCTTTTTCTATAAGGTTGAACAGATCGGGAGATATCAGGGACTGAGATTGGCACTTAGCATTAACAGATTAAATCTATGGCTGAACGATCTAGTGTCAGTATCATATGACTGGCTACAGAACTATTATATGCGTTTTTGACATGATACTTCAATGTGACAACGCATATATGTTCATTTACTGCTTCAAGAAAAACATATTTGGGATAGATAATATGAATGTTCACGCTTTATTGGAGGAGGTTAATGTGATCAAAACATTGTTAGTACGGTTTAAATCTCTTGGTGCTATCGGATGTGATTTGTAAAGAAAGGTATAATGACTTGGAATAAAGCGCTGACAAAACAATTCAATTATTAAATGTATACTTAAACACAGTGAATTTCTGGAAAAAACTTTTTTTTCTTTATGAACTTTAATGTTATAAATTTTATGATTTTATATAATTATAACTATTATTAAGTTACATTTAAAATTACAGCTCGAAAAGTTCGTAAAATACTAAGATAAATGGAATAAAAGTAGTAAAAAAACACTCTGTCCAATTGGAATTCTTATATTCCAATTAGCATTAGTTTCCAATGGGAAATAACGATTTCAATTCCCATTATATGAACCATTTTCGAGTCCACGTCCTTAGTAGAACCAACAGTGATTGTTGTGTTTTAAGAGGACATCGGATAAAGCTGGGGATATAACCCACACTTTCTGTCGTGAGCGGTCAACATTTTATTGAATTATTGTTGCTCCTATGTTTCCCCTATTGTCTTAATTCATTTAAAAGCAAACGGCATAATCTATAAGACACACTCGTAATAACAAAACGTACGTTTTATAACATTGCATATTTACAAACATACAATAAAAAAATAATTATTTGATTATTGCTTTAAAAAGCTCATATAGAGGTTATAAAAAAAGGATGTCACATATTAAATAATCAGTACCATAAAACAGCATATAATTATCCTATGATGATAAATTAAAACACAATTAAACTTAAACGTCTTAACAAAACAATATAAACATTAATGATCATCATCAGCATCCAGGGAGAATAGAGAGAGACAGAATTATCTGTAATTATCACAGACAGGAAGCAATGGTTATATTAGTGTTTAATCATTACAATACAAGAAAGAAAGTAATTTTGTAAGCAATACAATAAATATTATATAGTATAATTTATCTTTAAATATATTTAGAATGCAAAAACATTTATAGCACATTGAACTGAACAAATATGAAGGCAATAAGATTAGGTTGTAATTTTCATTATAATTATGCATAAACAGACTCTGCGTTTCACTGTCATTCGTCTTTCGTTGCTGGTTCAAGTTTGAAAGTTGTCATATATATATTTGCAAAATACCTATTACATACAATTATAAACGAAGATGAGATACCTCTATTCACAAAACTGGCTGCAATTAGGTTCCCCCAAATCCCGTGGTACAGAATTCCAAAGTTTTGCAGAATAATAGCGGGAAAATGGAATTCTTACCTGATGTACTCATCTGGGGTATTTCAGTGTCCGAAGGTATAAAAGTTTGTTACATGCACAACTGAGGATTTCAAGCTCAACTTAAAAGCGAAGAATTCTTTAAAACAACCTAAATAAATGTAAATATCCGTAATGTTGGTCTTAAACGTGCATTGAAACTCTCAATTCTGCGATTGAGTCAAGAAGTATAAAAAGTATATATATATCTAAAAGAATCATAATGTTTCTTTCTATTAATGAGATAATGCAGATATTGTAGACATTGTTTGTTGAAAATTTAAAAAAAATCAATGGCAATGATTTTTAATCTTCGGACCTTAAGTGTTGGAGTTGTAGATTTTAAAGGAAGTGATACATACTCAGATGTGTTATCATGGTATATAGGTCTAATCATTTTTACTTGTAGTTATCAAGTTACTATGTTCTCAGATGTGTAATCATGGTATATAAGTCTAATCATTCTTACATGTAGTTATCAAGTTACTATGTTCTCAGATGTGTAATCATGGTATATAAGTTTAATCATTTTACTTGTAGTTATCAAGTTACTATGTTCTCAGATGTGTAATCATGGTATATAAGTCTAATCATTCTTATTTGTAGTTATCAAGTTACTATGTTCTCAGATGTGTAATCATGGTATATAGGTCTAATCATTCTTACTTGTAGTTATCAAGTTACTATGTTCTCAGATGTGTAATCATGGTATATAAGTCTAATCATTCTTACTTGTACTTATCAAGTTACTATGTTCTCAGATGTGTAATCATGGTGTATAGGTCTAATCATTCTTACTTGTAGTTATCAAGTTACTATGTTCTCAGATGTGTAATCATGGTATATAAGTCTAATCATTCTCACTTGTAGTTATCAAGTTACTTTGTTCACAGATGTGTAATCATGGTATGTAGGTCTAATCATTCTTACTTGTAGTTATCAAGTTACTATGTTCTCAGATGTGTAATCATGGTATATAAGTCTAATCATTCTTACTTGTAGTTATCAAGTTACTATGTTCTCAGATGTGTAATCATGGTATGTAAGTCTAATCATTCTTACTTGTAGTTATCAAGTTACTATGTTCTCAGATGTGTAATCATGGTATATAGGTCTAATCATTCTTACTTGTAGTTATCAAGTTACTATGTTCTCAGATGTGTAATCATAGTATACAAGTCTAATCATTCTTACTTATAGTTATCAAGTTACTTTGTTCTCAGATGTGTAATCATGGTATATAAGTCTAATCATTCTTACTTGTAGTTATCAAGTTACTATGTTCTCAGATGTGTAATCATGGTACATAGGTCTAATTATTCTTACTTGTAGTTATCAAGTTACTTTGTTCTCAGATGTGTAATATATAGGTCTAATCATTCTAACTTGTAGTTATCAAGTTACTATGTTCTCAGATGTGTAATCATGGTATATAGGTCTAATCATTCTTACTTGTAGTTATCAAGTAACTATGTTCTCAGATGTGTAATCATGGTATATAAGTCTAATCATTCTTACTTGTAGTTATCAAGTTACTATGTTCTCAGATGTGTTATCATGGTATATAGGTCTAATCATTCTTACTTGTAGTTATCAAGTTACTATGTTCTCAGATGTGTAATCATGGTATATAGGTCTAATCATTCTTACTTGTAGTTATCAAGTTACTATGTTCTCAGATGTGTAATCATGGTATATAAGTCTAATCATTCTTACTTGTAGTTATCAAGTTACTTTGTTCTCAGATGTGTAATCATGGTATATAAGTCTAATCATTCTTACTTGTAGTTATCAAGTTACTATGTTCTCAGATGTGTAATCATGGTATATAAGTCTAATCATTCTTACTTGTAGTTATCAAGTTACTTTGTTCTCAGATGTGTAATCATGGTATATAGGTCTAATCATTCTTACTTGTAGTTATCAAGTTACTATGTTCTCAGATGTGTAATCATGGTATATAGGTCTAATCATTCTTACTTGTAGTTATCAAGTTACTATGTTCTCAGATGTGTAATCATGGTATATAAGTCTAATCATTCTTACTTGTAGTTATCAAGTTACTATGTTCTCAGATGTGTAATCATGGTATATAGGTCTAATCATTCATACTTGTAGTTATCAAGTTACTATGTTCTCAGATGTGTAATCATGGTACATAGGTCTAATTATTCTTACTTGTAGTTATCAAGTTACTTTGTTCTCAGATGTGTAATATATAGGTCTAATCATTCTAACTTGTAGTTATCAAGTTACTTTGTTCTCAGATGTGTAATCATGGTATATAGGTCTAATCATTCTTACTTGTAGTTATCAAGTAACTATGTTCTCAGATGTGTAATCATGGTATATAAGTCTAATCATTCTTACTTGTAGTTATCAAGTTACTATGTTCTCAGATGTGTTATCATGGTATATAGGTCTAATCATTCTTACTTGTAGTTATCAAGTTACTATGTTCTCAGATGTGTAATCATGGTATATAGGTCTAATCATTCTTACTTGTAGTTATCAAGTTACTATGTTCTCAGATGTGTAATCATGGTATATAAGTCTAATCATTCTTACTTGTAGTTATCAAGTTACTTTGTTCTCAGATGTGTAATCATGGTATATAAGTCTAATCATTCTTACTTGTAGTTATCAAGTTACTATGTTCTCAGATGTGTAATCATGGTATATAAGTCTAATCATTCTTACTTGTAGTTATCAAGTTACTTTGTTCTCAGATGTGTAATCATGGTATATAGGTCTAATCATTCTTACTTGTAGTTATCAAGTTACTATGTTCTCAGATGTGTAATCATGGTATATAGGTCTAATCATTCTTACTTGTAGTTATCAAGTTACTATGTTCTCAGATGTGTAATCATGGTATATAAGTCTAATCATTCTTACTTGTAGTTATCAAGTTACTATGTTCTCAGATGTGTAATCATGGTATATAGGTCTAATCATTCATACTTGTAGTTATCAAGTTACTATGTTCTCAGATGTGTAGTCATGGTATATAGGTCTAATCATTCTTACTTGTAGTTATCAAGTTACTATGTTCTCAGATGTGTAATCATGGTATATAGGTCTAATCATTCTTACTTGTAGTTATCAAGTCACTTTTCTAACAACAGTGATGTCTTATTGCAGTATATGCTATACCACCTTTTGCTCTACTCATGTGCAGCAAGAAGTAAGAACTATTATGAACCATTTTGAAAATATCTCAAAACCAAATTGCAAAGGCCTTGTTTTAATGTGTAAGAATCATGTTACTGTGGGTAAAAAGGGGCGTAACTGTGTAATGAGAAGTGTATCAGATAAGTTTGTATTATACTTATCATCAAACGATACTTCCTGGTGTATCAGATAAGTTTGTACTATAACTATTATAAGCAGATGCATCGTCGTGTATCAGATAAGTATGTACTATAATTATTATTAACCGATACATCCTGGTGTATCAGATAAGTTTGTACTATAATTAGTATTGACATATGCATCCTGGTGTATCAGATAAGTTAGTGCTATGACTATTATAAGCAGATGTATCGTGGTGTATCAGATAAGTATGTACTATAATTATTATTAACCGATACCTCATGGTGTATCAGATAAGTTTGTACTATAATTATTATTAACATATGCATCCTGGTGTATCAGATAAGTTTGTACTTTAATTGATATTGACCAATACATCCTGGTGTATCAGATAAGTTTGTACTATAATTGATATTGACCGATACATCCTGGTGTATCAGAAAAGTTTCTACTATATATATTATTGCCATATGCATCCTGGTGTATCAGATAGGTTTGTTCTATAATTATTATTAACCGATACATCCTGGTGTATCAGATAAGTTTGTACTATAATTAATATTGACATATGCATCCTAGTGTATCAGATAAGTTTGTTCTATAATTATTATTAACAGATCCATCCTGGTGTATAAGATTAGTTTGTACTATAATTATTATTAACCGATACATCCTGGTGTATCAGAAAAGTTTATACTATAATTATTATTAACATATACATTCTGTTTTATCATATAAGTTTGTATCATAATTATTACTGACATATGCATCCTGGTGTATCAGATGAGTTTGTACAATAAATAGTATAAATCGATACATCCTGGTTTATTAGTTAAGTCTGTACTATAATTATTATTAACAGAAACATCCTGTTGTATCAGATAAGTTTGTACAATAAATATTATAAATCGATACATCCTGGTGTATCAGTTAAGTCTGTACTATAATTATTATTAACAGATACATCCTGGTGTATCAGATAAGTTTATACTATATATATTATCAACAGATACATCCTGGTGTATCAGTTATGTTTGTACTATAATTATTATCAACAGATACATCCTGGTGTATCAGATAACTTTATACTATATATATTATCAACAGATACATCCTGGTGTATCAGATAATTTTATACTATATATATTATCAACAGATACATCCTGGTGTATCAGATAACTTGATACTATATATATTATCAACAGATAAATCCTGGTGTATCAGATAACTTTATAATATATATATTATTGACATATGCATCCTGTTGTATCAGATAAGTTTGTACTATATTTATTATTAATCGATACATTCTGGTTTATCAGTTAAGTTTTACTATAATTATTATAATCGATACATTCTGAAGTATCAGTTAAGTTTCTACTATAATTATTATTAATCGATATATTCTGGTGTAACAGTTTAGTTTGTACTATAATTATTATTGACATATACATCCTTATGTAACAGGTAAGTTTGTACTAGAATAATTATTAATCGATACATCCTGGTGTTTCACATAAGTTTTTACTATAAATATTATTGGCATATGCATCCTGATGTATTAGATAAGTTTGTACCAAAAATATTATTGACACATGTATCATGGTGTATCAGATAAGTTTCTACTATACTAGTGTATCAGATAAGTTTTTACTATACTTATTCTTAATCGATACATCCTGTTATCACTGCTATGGTTTAATTTCCATACAATAATGCAGCTAGATATATTGAAGAATAGCAAACACTACGTGACGCTAGCTGCAGCATTACACTAGATTACTGTTTTTATGTCCAGACGAAAAATCAAAACTATGTTTTAATACTTATATTAACAGTCTTTTTGTAACTGATTTAGATCGAACTGTTGAGTTTGTTTGCCATTTTGATATTAAAACGGCAGAGTATACCCATTAAACCACAAAATCAATGTCATCATTGGAACAGCGACGTTGTCAGCACACTGAATGAATTCACGCTTTGTGCCAGCTTATGACATCGTGACGTCGCACCAGCAATACAAGACAGCGCAGTCAATGAAGGGCAAACTGGTTCTGTTTAATCCTATCCTGCTGCAAATATTTGTCATAAAGAAATGCAATACAGGTATTCTCTATAGTACATTTAGACCGATTGCCGTAGAAATGTAAATAGCAATTGTTTCAAATCTAGAATCTACTAAACAAGTAACAATATACACGACTACTCCCATAAGAAGAACGTTGATTGTAACGGAAATAAGGATAAACGATGGTTAGTGTCTGAAATTATGTTATGCTGTTTCATTTATTTTCGAAATCAATTATATAAAAATTAAGGATAACATTATAGGATCAAATTTTATGTTCACAATATTTGTTTTAGATCTATAAAGTTAATGAAATTATTATATTTACTATCGTCTTATTTGATTATTATTATTATCAAAATAATAATATACGTACTTCTTAATTGATGACTGAATGAAATTATGTTATGATAATGAACGCTTAGATGAAAGCATTGAATGCGAATAATTATCAGTATTATTAAGTGCAATAGTCAAATAAGAAAACTGTAAAAAGATGTATAATAATTTCAGTAGAATAGAAATTGTATTTTTTAGTTATTTAAAACCGTTGCACAAAGCAACATGATGTTATAAAGTCTAATTGAATATATGTTTAGCATTCAATAGTTTAACGTAACGGGTATACAACTTCTGTGTTCAAGCCACTTGACGTTTTTCGATTAACAAAGATACTAATTAAGCGGCCAAATCGTGACAAATTTTTATTTAAGAATTTAAACCTGATTTTTTATGTTTTCATCGGGTGATAAAACACATTCCGTTAGATTAATGTTCGTGAGGCCTGAAAAAATGATACTAATGAAGAAGTCAAATCATGACAAGATTGTAAAGAATTTAATGTAATATTTTCGTCGTTTCGCAAATGAGAACGGAACGGAAATTTAAAAAAATATGAAAAAAAGAGACAATTAAAAGCAATAAACACACCAATTTCATCAATAGAAATTAAATTGCCATTTCCATGTTTTAAACTTAGTTTATAGTAATGAGAAATTTCACTAAATGAAATCAGTTAATAATTTGCGTACTATATGAGAACTATGTTTGGATAAGTAGCCCTTCATGTAAACTAGTATAAAAAATTGAAAGCAATTAACCAAACATATTTCATCAATAAAAATGAAGTTGCCATTTCCATTTTAAGTTACAGAAAAGAGCAATATATCTAGAGGAAATGGGATTAGTTATTAACGCAGCTGAGCGTTATGTTTGGATAAGTAGCTGTTTAATTAAACTAGTATAATGAGTATTTTCATAGAGAAGTTGTTACATGATTGCTCTTCTTAGTAAAATAAGACATGCATAAAACGAATATAGAAACATGAAAAAATGTCACAAATAAACCGTAACATTCAAAGGACGCTGAAAAATACACACAGTATACCAACTTCAAGAATATAGCAAGCTCCACATAAAATATGACGTAAATAAGAATAGAAATCAAGACATAAATAGATTTATCAAGTCTATAAACCTCTATTTCACCGACTTAGCCATAGACTTTACCATTCTCATATGGGGTGAACATTTTGATTTAAAGCCATTCGATGTTTTTCTTTGCATCCTTGCTTTATGAAAAACTTTTGTATTATCAAGTCTACTTGCATATTCGAATTAAAACAAATATAATCTGTAATTCTTCAATTTAATTACATTATTCACAAGGTGATTCTCCTTGCCGAGTGATCTTAGGCGCCATTTCAAGATCACTTTGCAAGTTAATTGCGGAAGGATAATGGTTATACCCGGATTCATAAAAACTTGATATGCCATATATAACATGAAATGTGTTGAAAAAAGAATTAAACCCCATTAAACCAGTCATCGCATTGCACATACGCATTCTGATTAAAACCAAAAGGAAGAACTCGAAACATATATTCTGCTAACATATGCACATGCTGTGAGAACGTATAAATGACAATGCAATGAACCTATTAAAATATAATCTTTTTATGGCAGAACTATAGTTTCAACTTCTCTTATAAGAATGACAGCTGCATGCATTAACAAATTACTCTAACCCAATTTTCTCAGATTGACAGTTAAAACAGTATTTGCCAAATTCGGCGCTAGTGTGGGAACCATTTATACGAGTCTGTCGGAACATATGAAGATGTGCAAGGTACACAAACGGCAGGTACCCCGACTTTTGAAGGATAAGAAAGAGAGCATCGTGTGAAGGAGTCTTAATGGTGTCTTAAGTGATACAAAGAGAATGGTGACTAGTTCCAAGAAAGAATAATAACAACGTACGAAACGCTGTTTTTTCATGGATCCCGAAACGAAAGAACCAGTCGGTTTAGAAACGATCAAGTTCATCACCATCAGAATAGATGTTGACAAGTACGAATACATGTTTATACCTGGCGCCAACTAATTTCGCCCTATTTCCAGTACTAAGTCGTAATTGGAGGGCCGCAAATTATCAACCCTGTCAGATTTAGGATCTGCTCAGTACGACCAGTATTCGTATAGTGACATTTTCAATAGGTCGGTATCTTAAATGCGACGTATTCAATGGAAAATAGTTTGAGAAAAACTGATTGACGTTATTGACGTTATTGACGTGGTTGAATTATACGTACAGTAAAACTTCAATGGCTCGAACCCGACGGAACTGGACAAAGTAGTTCGAACAAAAGACTTTGGAACAGATAGGCGTTTCGAGCTATATGTGGTATTCCAGCCATACGTTTTCAAGCCAACGAAGCTTTACTGTATATCCACAGGTGCTTGTTTTCAAACTTTGCTGCTGGATTGTAAAATGGTTTCACATAATCAAGTGTCTTTAGTACATATAGCAGAAAAATAATGGTTTTCAATAACTCTATTTTCATGCTATTGCATAAAACAATATATTTCCTAGAAAGTTTATTTAAGCCGACCCTCGTACTTGATGAAAAAGGATATTTTGTTTACCGTTTATAATCTATGTTATAGTAAAAATGCACTTTTTGTTATGTTGCACTTCCATTGTAACGATATTGACATCGTTTTCATCCGTATCTGTATGATTGCTGTGAAGCACACCGACCTGCTTCCTTGGTTTTTTGTCTCTATATTATATTGCTTTGTGAGGCCCTGATAAATAAATAGTCAAACGCTAACATAACGTTCATGCCGTCTTTTGGCAACCACGATATATCAAGCGTTTATATATAAAATCATGGGCATTGTCACTAAATGTTGATGCTACAATATTACCAAAATAAGCATTTACTACATGTTTACAAAATTAAATGAATAATTATGCCTCAACGTTGGATAGGTTTTAATGAACAAATATGTTTTTATTTAAGCACACGCAGTATTAATCTGATTTCTTGAAAATTGTCTTATTAACAGCTGGACCAGTGTTAAACAAAATCATTAGTGAATCTGTCTCAGTGGCATCATCGTACAGTTCAGAATACGTATGTATGTACTAGGTTTTGTAAACGCAATCTCTATTGTTGTTGTTGTTGTTGTTGTTGTTGTTGTTGTTTCGTTTATAAACGAAATATCAGGAAATTATGTCTTTTTAAAGAGGAAACTATATTGTAACTATCGAGTGAAAACTCTTCATCAATATATTTGCAAGGTGATAGATTTTGTTATATGGCATATTCAGTTTTATAGGATGTTGTAAAAATGAATCTTAATAGAGCCATCGTATTTCTGCAATAAATCCCTACCATGATTTTCATTTGCTTTTTCAATAATACCGTTTCCGATTTACAAAAATAAAGCATTTCAAATACGATGTGTTAATTTTGAGCGAAAATTGCTAAAATATTATTCATTGTTCTTATATAATAATCGAACACTAGAAATTGAGTTAAAATGTACGAATTGGAATCGGAAATAAAGACATGTTCCATAAGTTCCATTCCTTGTGATCATTCTAGTCAATATCCTAAGCAGGATGATTTTTCACACACACAGCAATTCACGGAATATTAGAATTACCGAAAGTCTGATTAAGTTTTCGTTGATAAGTGTAGATGTCCGTAATTATTAAGCTTCCGTCGACGGTAATTTGTACTTCGTACGTTGTCAGTGACTCAGACTTCACTAGACTTAGCAACGATGTCATTACGTCAGTAGTGATAAAAGTCATTGCACCGGATCATTCAAAGGAAAAAAATAAATGAACGTGTTCCCATGGTATTTTAGTACCTCGCATGTGATGTTTTAATTAAATTCACATTTGTTTATTCCCTTTTAATACTTAAATTGAATTTTATTTGACTTTTAATTTTTCTTCACGTTTTGATATAGCAACTTTCTCGCTCAAGAACCAGAAGTTTCTGTGAATTACAGTATGGATCTAATAGTGAGGGAACTTGTGTCCAGGCCCTTTTGACTACACTTGTATATGATTTACATGCACAAAATATAATGTATTTTTTCTGGCAATGAAAGAGGATATTTCAAATCAATTATCTGGTACGTGGCCATAATGCAGGATTGTTTAATCATTTCTGCTGATTGTGCTGGAATGATGAGTACCTTAGATGGGAGACGGGAACAAATAGATTATTAAAGAATACTACATAGAACAAACTGTATGGACACAAACAAATACTGTATTTATGCGTATATGATTTAAGTAACGGATCGTCCACATCGTAATGATATTAACTTATTTATAATCGAGTAAATGTTTTCATTTGTTATCGAACAAGTAAAGGTTAAACATGTACCCCTTTGGAAAATCTAAAATTATAAAACCAGGGTAGAATACAGTTGAAGGTATTCCTTAACAAGTTTATATATGGTGACTATAATGTTTTAATTAATAATAATAATAATGAGGATTTAAAACATTCTTACAACGTCTATTATATTTTTTATGAGCAGATTTTAGGTTACAGATGCACCTATGTAATGATAGGGGTTTTTTTTATTATGAACAAAAATAATTTAATGAAATGTTAAAAAACTATGTATTACAGTATATATATTATAATTGTGATCCTATCATAATTATTGTTTTAAAAAAGCCTGCCTGAAATAATATCTAATAAAAAAGGTTAAAGGCACAGGACATAACATAGCTGGAGAAAGGAAATGCCATTATAGTTATGTAAACTCCATTGGGCCATGGAGCTGTTTAAGTTTTGCTTAAAATTCAAATATTACTTAAGATGGTACTGGGATGCTTGGGATGTTTTGTGTTTCATTAGCCCTAATGGTTATATTCATTAAACCGCTATTCTGCTATCTTCTGTGGTTCTAGATATTATATTCACGTGAGTCAAAAATAAATACTATTCAAGCTGATGCTAGGGAACATGTAGATTGTTGCATTAAATAGTTGGTCCTCATAAAGAGACTAGACACCATTTTAGCTACGCTCCGTATTTGCCAAGCATTCCATTAATCGAGTTTGCTCATTAAGAAATATGGAATATACACATTCCTTCTTTGTTTATATGAAGTTGTATTATCTAAACTTATATACAGTCGTCTGCTGGAGATATACTATGGTATTGTTATATCTAACGGAACAGCTAACCTGCCACTTAACAATCTATGTACCTACCATTTTTTTTCTCTCAAAAAGTATTAACGCAATTTTTCTTGAAATTTGGATTTGAGTATGCAAGAACATTAAAGTTATATAAAATAAAAACAATCAATACTGTTGATGTCGTATATAAATTGTAATAACACTATTAAATATATCGACAAAGATATTGAAAATACAAAAGTGGCAGGTAAGCCGTTCCGTTCAGTATATATATATTATATAAAAGGAGATAATTAAATTCACAACAACGGAATTTACGATTTTTGGAATCCAATCAGATGCTCATTTACAATTTGGGTTTGAATTATGTTTTGATTTAATATTTGATTTTTATATCAACAACATAAGGCATATAAAAAATTGAATTCAAAACAAAATATGGTTGTTCAGTTTTATTTTTTGAACTTTTTACAAAATATTATTGACAGTTACACATACTACACAAATAGCATTTTTATTTTTTAAACTATTTTAATAAAGTTATCTCGGAGAAATATATCTACATATAGACATGAAAGTGTTGTTTTTATACAACTCAAAATTAATCCATATTAATAGCATTCGTTTGAATTAAAATACGTATGAACTTATTATATAACTTGCTTTCTTAACGCTTACTGCATACCTTTTAACGTTGATTTTATTCATATTTCTCAATGTTGTTAGCTTTTATTTTGTTTTTATTTTTATTGTCTTGAAATACAAACACTACATAGGCTTATCGTTCATTGACAATACCTTAATACAATTGATAGTCAATTGTTGCGGTGTAGAGTTGAGAAGATATTATGCCATGATATATAACGCGAACAATCCATGTCTTTATCTCTTCCTAAAGACGCATCACAAGCTTCTGTACACTTTGATTCATCGTAGTGGGTGTTTGGAGTTGTCGACACACACAGCGTGCACTGCTTCTTGCATGTATCCTTTGCTTGAATTTCGGCGAATCGTTTCCCGATATTTACCCCATGTCTGCAGTCATTGTCAATACTATTTCCGTTAGTGAGTTGACATCCATGCGCACATGTTTTGCCATCGTAAATTGAGCCCCAAAATTCAACACAAGTTAGACATTCAAGTAGACATCTTTGATGTTCCGGTGTGAGCTCTTGTTCCAATGGCTTCAGTGAGGAATGTCGTATCATAAAGATGAGAAGTGAAAGTGTAATTGTCGTTTTCATTTCTGAAATAGGTAAAAATAATAAAATATAAGATATGAATCTCATCACCAATATATTGATTTAGAAATATTTTAGGAATGTAGTACCAAAATAAACAAAAACACGAAACACGTCATCGAAACATATTGTCGACTTTATCATAATGAAAAACATCTTCGATAAAAAAAGAACATGGGGTTTGTAAGCAGAATTTAAAGTCTAAAGGAACACGTTTTGTAATACTACGTGTATATTGCTATTTTTACTATTAAGCGTCATTTTATGCAATCAAGGTCTAACAGACGATCAGTTAGCCTAACCACGGTTTCCTGGGATCCTGAAAGGTTAACCAGTACTCGAGCACTTCCCATCTCCGCAAGTAACTGATAGCTTCCCCACTTGAATCACGTGTACATTAAAGTCCGGTTTCAAGATCATGCTAACATGCACATTTTCACTTTAATCATCATGAGAATGACACAATGTTTTGATATCCTCTGGAACTATCCAGGTCAGAGTATAAAATTTTAAACCGGCGGAAATGGTCAAAACGGCCTAAACCTAACATTACCGCCGAAATTTTCCACATATAGTATGGTAATCATTTTTTTTTTTTTTTGAAAAAGAGACAAATCCTTGTTGTCGGTCTTAAGTATAAAACTTTTGAAATATATATTGTATTTTTAATGCTATACTTAGTTCGGTAATAAATCTCACAAAGATAAATATTAAAGGTAAAATGTACTAATAATATATTTAATATGTTAAGTCGTTGTTTTTTGCTGAATATTAATAATTTTCATTTTCATATGTTAGCGCTGTCATAAGCCAATACTTTTTAAGAATCTCTTATTAATATATTATTTTTATTATCTTACCATTGTTGTTACTAGGCATTGTTTAAATCAATGTTGGCATTACAAAGCAATACGTTCATTGATGAAAACTTAATCCATGCGGTCAGTTTTGAATACATGCTTGGTTACAAAATTAATTCAATAAAGATATTTCTCTTTGTTATAAATCCGCCATTTACTATGATGTATGCAGAAGAATGTTTTAAAAGCAAACTAAGCTATTTAGCAGGTAAATGTAATACTCTGTTAAAAGGAAGTCATTGTATGTTGTTGTTTGCATTAAAATATAAATTGGTGACAATAACCAGTTCCATGTATTAGACTGTGTGTTAAATGACTTTCCTGGCATTGAGGGTAAATCATGAATGTATGTGAGCACGGACTTGATAACAGTTTAACATACACGTATATAGATTAGGATTATTGTATAAGTAAAATTAAACTTGTCGATTTGTCGCGGTTTTTTATGGCACATTTTTGTCCTTTATTTTTACATTAAATTAATATTGAAGGCATTTCGGTTTTATTTTCATATCACTTCATATTTGAACCAGCGTGGCATGTGTTTAACTACTTTCTATGACACAGCATGATTAAATGAGATCATATAGTTTGTTGTATATACCTAGGTTCTACAGTATTTAACATATGTCTATTTCAGGAATATAGTTCGGATTTTGTATATGTCCAATAGAACATTAAACATTCAATGTACACGATAAATATAAATAGTACACAAATTATGATAAGGACAAAACAAAAGTACAGAAGAAGTGACAACGCCGATCACTGTTTGGAAGGGGTAATAGGAAAATGGAAGTTTAAACCTGTTTTACAACTTCTCCTTCCTCCGTTTTCACCTTATAAAACTAGACGTTGTTGTCAGACAATGTAAATTCAATATTACAGGAACGTTTAGGTAATGCCAAAACACAAAAGAAATTAATATCTAACAATTATTCTCTGTGGTGACCATTTAAATTTACAGTTTCTATGAAACGCCATATTGATGCAGCGTTTGTCAGTGTAACATCTTCACAAGTTAAAAAGAGATTATGTAAAAACAGGTACTTTATATAAGCAAGTATTTAAAAAAACATACAGAGAAATAATAATGTTTTAGTTCATTCCGAGTTCTCAACAATATACAGGACTGTTAATATGTAATGTAATGTTGATATTCGATATTAAGCGGACATTTGAGACATATTACCTATCAAACCTAGTTTATGTTTTAATATTACATGGTAAATGTTTTATAAGCATCGTTTACACCTTTTAAAATGGTTGATATTAAAAACAATTGTTTGTTTCTTAAAGAAATTGGTTTTAATGTGTCTCACACATGATAAAAATATTAATGAAATTGGATATGCAATGAAACCTTTCTCTCTCTCTCTCTCTCTCTCTCTCTCTCTATATATATATATATATATATATATATGAAACAAAACGGTTAGAGATCCTTTTGAGTTGAGTGACTATTAATCACGATGATGGCTTTCATATATTATTTTTCACGAAATATTAATTTTAAATGATAATTTCTTTTTTTTCCTTGGCCCTTTTTATATCAGTCATAATCTTGACACTAATGATTCACATAAACTATTTACATACCAATACTACTTTATTATATATTAACAATATCATCATACATTATTTTACATTATAAAGAGATGACATTATAAGTTAAGGGGGTCCTCCATGACCGAGTTGTCTAAGGCCTCGTTTCAACATCACTAAACCTCTCACCAGTCGTAGGTTCGAGTTCTGCTGGCTCCAAAAAAAAAAACGATAACGTTTGCCAGTTACATGTACTTGCGGAAGAACGGTGGTTCAACTCAGATTCATTTTGAGGTCTTTCTCCGCCAATAAAACTGAATATGCCATATATAACATGAAATGTGTTGAAAATGGCGTTTATCCCCATTTTAAAAAGGTAAAGTGTATTTGGTATGTACAGAAATAGTTATCGTCAAACTACTTTCTTCCTTCACATTACTGTTAAGGATACTTTGATTGAATCCTAAGCAGTTACATGTTTGACCAAAGCGTTGCAAAGTATTGTGTCTCCCTGCAAAATACAGTTGCCTCACCATATATTATATTATATAATCTTAATTAACCTTTAAGCATTATTCCTTTTTATCATATTCATTTGCATTGTTAGATTGAAAATTACTGTGGTTAACATGAAACTAGTTTCAACTTTAAGTGTTTTCATAGTAGCAAGTACATGATAGCTGCGTAGGTTAAATCCTAATTCCGAGAACACCCTTCGCAATTAAATTGAAAGACTACGTTTATTTCCCCTACTTTCACTTACAACTATAGCTTCCACAGATGATATACTTGTAATAGAATATTTAGTTCCTAATATGTTCTCTTAATTGTTTTTTTAATCATATAGTGTTTTTACGTAACATTCGTTATGAGCATGACACGTCTATAATGTACCATTTATGATCGGAATGCAATCAAGGAGCGTTTGTTAACGTGAATAAGCTATAAAAAGAGAATTTTCTAGTGCTAATTGCATTCTTTGACATTCGTAATTTAAGTCGTGTACGTTTCGCTGCTTATTGACAAAATTGGTTTAAAATCTGGGAATGTGTGCGTCTAATATAAGGAAATATTTAACTGTGATAAGTATGTTCTTTAAAACGTCAATTTCAACGTCATTGTAAAGTCTCCAATGTGAATGAAGGATATTTCTACCGAACAATGAATACAAGTTTTATTAGTAAATTTTTAACATTACCACATACTAAATAAGACTACATACTGGAGCGCGTGGTCCAGTTGTGGAGCCTCAAACCCATGACCGGAGGGTCATGGGTTCGATCCTTACCACGGCTACGTATGGTGTCCTCGAGCAAGATACATTTTCCTCATATGCTTAGTAATGGCTCTACCTAAGAACTCTTCGAGCGAGATTTGCAAGAACTTGTTTCACAATCGAAGTAAATAAGTTTAAATAAGACGTTGTAAGTTACAATGGTGTATATGACAATATTGAACGTAGTGAAATATTTTGTTAACTACTGTGTATACAACATATATATATATTTAATGGGGATAATTGCCATTTTCAAAACATTTCAGGTTATATATGGCATTTCCAGTTTTACTAGTGATGGACCACAGACTGAGTAGAACAACCGTACTTTCGCAAGTAAATGGAAATTTTATCACATAAAGTTTTTGGAGCAAGCGGGACTCGAACCTATAACCCTAGCGGTGAGAGGTCAGTGGTGATCTTGAGGCGGTGCCTTAGACCACTTGGCCACGGAAGACCCACACAACATATATAGTAGCACAGAAAAGTAACATTGAAATGACAAATGTACCAGAACAGCACAAACACAACTAATATGGGAGTATACTTAGAGATTATACATTCATATATAGAAGTGAAAACCCTTTTAATGGCACAAGCACAACTAACGGATTTAAGTCTATACACAAATAAATAAAAGTGGCAACAAGTGACAATACTTTGGAAGAAAATATGACAAATCTACATTGTATTACTGTAACATTATCTTAATGTGCTAAATTTTGTCCCAGGGTGTTTATTGATACGTATGTGGATACATTTGTAAATATTGTAACAGAGTGTTTATTGATACGTATGTGGATACATTTGTAAATTTTGTAACAGAGTATTTATTGATACGTATGTGGATACATTTGTAAGTTTTGTCCCAGGGTGTTTATTGATACGTATGTGGATACATTTGTAAGTTTTGTAACAGAGTGTTTATTGATACGTATGTGGATACATTTGTAAATTTTGTCCCAGGGTGTTTATTGATACGTATGTGGATACATTTGTAAATTTTGTCCCAGGGTGTTTATTGATACGTATGTGGATACATTTGTAAGTTTTGTCCCAGGGTGTTTATTGATACGTATGTGGATGCATTTGTAAGTTTTGTCCCAGGGTGTTTATTGATACGTATGTGGATACATTTGTAAATTTTGTAACAGAGTGTTTATTGATACGTACAGAGTGTTTATTGATACGTATGTTGATACATTTGTAAATTTTGTCCCAGGGTGTTTATTGATACGTATGTGGATATATTTGTAAATTTTATAACAGAGTGTTTATTGTTTGTATGTAGATGCATTTGTAAATTTTGTAAAAGAGTGTTTATTGATACGTATGTGGACACATTTGTAAATTTTGTAACAGAGTGTTTATTGATACGTATGTGGATACATTTGTAAGTTTTGTCCCAGGATGTTTATCGATACGTATGTGGATACATTTGTAAGTTTTGTCCCAGGGTGTTTACTGATACGTATGTGGATACATTTGTAAAGTTTGTCCCAGGGTGTTTATTGATACGTATGTGGATACATTTGTAAATTTTGTCCGAGGGTGTTCATTGATATGCATGTGGATATATTTGTAAATTTTGTAACGGAGTGTTTATTGATTTTTATGTAGATGCATTTGTAAATTTTGTAACAGAGTGTTTATTGATACGTATGTTGATGCAGGTTGTCCCAGAGTGTTTATTGATACGTATGTCGATGCAGGTTGTCACAGAGTGTTTATTGATACTTTTGTTGATGCAGGTTGTCACATAGTATTTACTGATACGTATGTCGATGCAGTTTGTCACAGAGTGTTTATTGATACGTATGTTGATGCAGGTTGTCCCAGAGTGTTTATTGATACGTCTGTTGATGCAGGTTGTCCCAAAGTATTTAATGATTTGTATGTTGATACATGTTGTCCCAGAGTGTTTATTGATACGTATGTTGATGCAGGTTGTCCCAGAGTATTTATTGATACGTATGTTGATGCAGATTGTCACAGAGTATTTACTGATACGTATGTCGATGCAGTTTGTCACAGGGTGTTTATTGATACGTATGTTGATGCAGGTTGTCCCAGGGTGTTTATTGATACGTCTGTTGATGCAAGTTGTCCCAAAGTATTTAATGATATGTATGTTGATACAGGTTGTCCCAGAGTGTTTATTGATACGTATGTTGATGCAGGTTGTCCCAGAGTATTTATTGATACGTATGTCGATGCAGGTTGTCACAGAGTGTTTATTGATACGTATGTTGATGCAGAGTATTTATTGATACGTATGTTGATGCAGGTTGTCACATAGTATCCATTGATACGTATGTTGATGCAGGTTGTCACATATTGTTTATTGATACGTATGTTGATGCAGGTTGTCCCAGAGTGTTTATTGATACGTATGTTGATGCAGGTTGTCCCAGAGTATTTATTGATACGTATGTTGATGCAGGTTGTCACAGAGTGTTTATTGATACGTATGTTGATGCAGGTTGTCCCAGAGTACTTATTTATACGTATGTTGATGCAGGTTGTCACAGAGTGTTTACTGATACGTATGTTGATGCAGGTTGTCCCAGAGTGTTTATTGATACGTATGTTGATGCAGGTTTTCCCAGAGTGTTTATTGATACGTATATTGATGCAGGTTGTCACAGAGTATTTATTGATACGTATGTTGATGCAGGTTGTCACCGAGTATTTATTGATACGTATGTTGATGCAGGTTGTCATATAATGTTTATTGATACGTTTGTTGATGCAGTTTGTAACGAGCAGTCCTAATACACCATACCAAGTCATTTTCAAACAACAGAATGTCAATTTAGTCTTTTAACAACGTTAATTAGTAATTTGTATTAGTATCAAAATATACCATTTGAAACACATTCGATCTATTTCTAAACAGGCTACTGTTGTAGTGTTTTTATCAAAACCATATTTATGTTTTATTCACAATTTACCATTCTTTTATGATTTTGATTGAGTGCAGGTATCACAAAACTAATCCAAACGGTCCTATCACAATAACAGTGCGCATGTGCCTTAAGCCCATGTTAATTATCTATCCAAATTGACAATTGAATTAGATTCAATTATAAAGGTATATCAAAACAATAAAAGTTGTGGTGTGTTCATTCATTTGATTATTAAGCAAATACAAAAAATGCATTTATAGTCTATAATTCTTGTAATTATCATCACTGGGGAACATTAAGACTTTTCCATAGTAGTTTTATCAAGTTAGAAGACATTTAGCTTTACTAAATATTAATGCATCCTTTTTGGAAGTTTTCTTTGGAAACAATGTTTGGCAAGGCGGTTTAATGTTGTTGGTAGGATGGGAATAGACAGTGTTGGTATTGTTTAAGTGGCGTTCGGTGGGTCGGGAAAGGTAATATGTCAAATGTGAAGAAATGTGTTTTCTCAATTAGCGTTTCGGAAGGTTGGGTAATTTTGCAAGTAGGAGGGGAATTCCGTTCTTTTTTATTTTTTAAAAAGTAAACGGCAACTAGATTTATTGGTGGATGAAAAACTCAGATTGTATCATATCAGAACCGTCTTAATTCAGCAAATAATCCGGAAAAAATCTTACGTTTTTGGATCAAGCCAGGGAAGAACACACGATTTAGTGATGAAATGTAAAAATTCTTCATGCGTTTGTTAATACTCTATTCAATTCAATTTTATTGGCACACTTTTCATACAATATGCTTTAAGCAAAGTCAAACATTATATATAAAATATTTGAAAACTATATGAGAGGTATGCGATAATTATATATTATCACCGATTGTGACGAACTAGTGCACACAATTGCATAGTCCATGATACTAGAAAATGCAATTTTCCAATCCAAAGCTTCTTCTTTTTCTTTATAAATTGTACATTTTTATTTTACTATACACTGTTTTAATATACAGAATTTAAACATTTATTTTATCTTCATTTATATATACACTCAGCAAACCGTGTTTACAGAATACACATAAACCAAACACCCTCTTCCCTGGCAGTAATATATACTTTGTGATCCCTTAAAAAATAGCCTTTAGTCATTTTTATGTGAGATTATACCGTGAATTTTATGATGTGCGAGATATAAATAAACAATGATATTGTCAATCGCATCTAGTGAATGCTAAATCTATAAAATATATCTGTTTTTATAGGTGTAAACACGAACATAAATGTAATGGTTAGCTGAGAAAAATATACAATTAATGATGTACACGCAAACTGACCATAACCAGCAGATGTAACGTAATTCTCGCGAGATTTGAAATCTTTGTTTACTATAAATCATATTTCATATATGGAATGATAGCATGACTTTCAATAACTATAAAACCAAAACTTCCAGTTAATAACTTCATCCCGGTTAAAGATAATAAAACCTGACCAGGCGGTATTTTTGTTTTCTTAATTTTGTTTTGGCAAATGGTATTTCAAATATATCAATAATAATATTATGTTAAAACATTGTGAGATATATAATTTAGTCTAATATGCAACCGATCTCATTATATTAACCGAAAAGCAAATTCTGTAAATTTATATTCCCCGCTTTTTTTAAAAAGATTTTATTCAGGCAATTTTAAGTTATTGCACGGAAACCAAATAAAATACGATTTTTTTTTACAAATTAAAGGGGCATAACTGATGAACGACAAATGCCATAAACCCTAAAATAGAATTTATTCTGTGTTTTATTATTATAAACTTTGTATTAAAATTTCAAAAGATTTGATTCTGGCATTAAGTTATTACACGGAAACCCCCATAAGTGTGACTGACGAAGGGAAATTACGATTTTTCACAAGCTAAATGGGCACAACTCTACAATGACGTATGTCACAACCTCCCGCTTTTCGCAAAGCGATGGACAAGTATTGCTTTAATACAAAAACTAGATCTTATATTATTTGATGTAAATGAAATACCATTTACAGCCAAAAGAAAAAACCTGATATTTACGATATTGATTTACTACTATTAAAATATATACTATTGTGGTAACGTATACACTCGAGATATGATTGTCATCTGTTTCCTAAATGTATTATCTTCAAAGAGATACTTCATATGAATATCACATTCCTGTGATGGCGCTTTTGAAAATTGTAAACCTGACAAAAATAAAGTTGATGGTTAACCAGTATCGAGCACCCAAATTCCAGAAGTAATTGATATCTGTCCCACTAGAATCAGTGGTGAACTAAGGATGGTACTGAGACGTAATATCGTTAATCAGTCATCATGGGGACTTTGGCCGGACGCGAATCCGAACTCATATTCATATTAGCCTCTTTTTTAATGCATTAAGAACCGTTAAAAAGATCAATAAAGCATAGAACATCGACCTATACATGTTTTACTGAAGCGAAAATATGATGTGGTCGTTAGTGAGACATAAAATAGATCAATAAAGCATAGAACATCGACCTATACATGTTTAACTGAAGCGAAAACGTGCTGGGATCGTTGGTGAGGCATAAAATAGATCAATAAAGCATAGAACTTCGGCGGCCTATACATGTTTAACTGAAGCGAAAATGTGCTTGGATCGTTGGTGAGACATAAAATAGATCAATAAAGCATAGAACATCGGCCTATATATGTTTAACTGAATCGAAAATGTGCTGGGGTCATTGGTGAGACATAAAATAGATCAATTAAGCATAGAACATCAACTTAAACATGTTTAACTGAAGTGATAATGCGATGGGGCCGTTGGCGAGACATAAAATACATCAATAAAGCATAGAACATCGACCTATACATGTTTAACTGAAGCGAAAGCGTACTGGGATCGTTGGTGAGGCATAAAATAGATCAATAAAGCATAGAACTTCGGCCTATACATGTTTAACTGAAGCTAAAACGTGCTGGGATCGTTGGTGAGGCATATAATAGATCAATAAAGCATAGAACTTCGGCCTATACATGTTTAACTGAAGCGAAAATGTGCTGGGGTCGTTGGTGAGACATAAAATAGAACAATAAAGCATAGAACATCGACCTATACATGTTTAACTGAAGCGAAAACGTGCTGGGATCGTTGGTGAGGCATAAAATAGATCAATAAAGCATAGAACTTCGGCCTATACATGTTTAACTGAAGCAAAAATGTGCTTGGATCGTTGGTGAGACATAAAATAGATCAATTAAGCATAGAACATCGGCATATATATGTTTAACTGAAGCGAAAATATGCCAGGGTCATTGGTGAGACATAAAATAGATCTATTAAGCATAGAACATCAACCTATACATGTTTAACTGAAGTGAAAATGTGATGGGGTCGTTGGCGAGACATAAAATAAATAACCGGAAGTGGGATCGAAAATGTTTTAGCTACCGACATTATAATATTTTACCAACATTTTTTTTTAATAATAACAAATTTCCAAAGAAAAACAAAACCAGGCATAAAAAGTGTTTTTGTAGTTTTAACTTAACATTTAGCCGGGAAATCTATTCAACCATGACCATTTCAGGTGTATCAAAGTGTATCCAAGACAATGTAAAGCACCAAGGCGCAATAACATGATTTTGTATTACATCTTTTATTACAGAGGGATGAGCACAGTTGATTTATAAGAACATTTTATTCATTTCAAAAGAACACGTTTTTGCAATATTTAGTATTTAATGCTGTCTAAAATCATAATTATAACCTTTAACACTTAACACGTTTAGGACTTGAACTACTGGGGGCAGGTTTGTTTAATTTGCTTAACTTTGCACGGCGTTGTAAAATATACATTGTGAGTAAAAAAATATATATCAATGCAATTTTTCTACATTCAATTATCAAAATAAGTTTACAATGATCAATAGAGACACTAAGTGCCTCATATCGTGTGTTATTAAGACGGTGTTTAAATAATTTCTTTTTCAACGAAAAAAACATTTATTTGCCTCCTGTGTGATTTATGCAAAGTAAAATTGACACAAAACAACAATTTGAATATAAAATACGGGATTTTTAATCACGAGAACTTTTTTTTGAAATTGGAATTTGTCACGTTCTCATTCTGTCGTCTTTATGGAAATTAACATATTCTCGTATGAGATAAACTGTCTCGTTTAAGGCTTTTTGCTGACACATTATCGTTTTTTTATGTTAAATGACATGACGGAGTGATATATAAACCAGATGACCTCGTTACCGAGAAAGAGGCGCAAGGCATGTGTGTGAATTACGGAAGTGCTCTCTGGCAAATAGAGATATAATCTCTATCCACGCCTCTGAGCATGCGTTAAACTTTCAACACATCCATTTCCTAATATGTGATATCTATTTTCAACAGAAACATATTTAGTAGTCTTTAAAAAACTTTAAATTAAAAATTGGTTTTCTTACAATTTCGGGCAGACAGGCAGACAATAAGTAAGTAATTTGCTTTAGTGACATTTGTATTATTTACAAAATTGAGTGGTAACACTTATATATGTGCAGACTGCACATGCATTCGTAAAAATATTGTTATAACTCTTTATATCTATTACTTGAATGAATATGTCCATAGCTATGTATGCTGCCAAATAAGTATATTAGCACAATTTGCATCTGTACTTTAGAGTTAGACGTACGTTTTACAACGGCTTCTTATTGAATAAAATTCATTATCTCCTAACACGAATATTATCGCGAGCACATCAGCACGCATTACCTAAATAGATATTTCTATGTTTTCCTCTCTAAAAACACATAACCAGTGGAAACCTTATAATATATGATTACATTTGCTAACAACTTTGAAACTGTAACGCTGAACATATAAAGAATTATGACGGGTTCTTCGATGGAATTAGTTGAAGGGTCGTTGTACTGGGTCAATACATAAAATATGTGTCATTTGCACTATGTATTTTGTATTTACTGTTTATTTCAAGTCGTGTTTGATGCTTTATATTTCAATGTAATGCATCAAGCTCGTAAGCATGGTGTCGTTGTCACAGTAACCTATATAGAGTTAAGCAACTGATTTCGTCACGTATTATGTGTATTATCTCTATTTCTTAATACATAATTATTAATTGAAATGTAATGTTTGCGTACGTTTTTACATTTTGATAATCTTCATTATTTGTATAAGGATTTAAAACAGTATTTTATCTTGTCCAATACTGATAACTGTGTAGATACTTAAAGCAAGAGTTCGTGTAAATTTTGCTTGTATATCTCATGAAAGTTCAAACAAAAGACGAGCTGTATTACCTATATCTATACTTAATATGTATCCAGTCTGGCATGTCCTATTTCTCGACTATCCACCGCATGTATTGTTGAATCCTATATTTAAGGTGGTAGGTGTTACACCTACATTGTGCTTATCCGTACTCTTGCAGTTAAACGAAATTGTCACAGTAGAAACGGGAACCATTCTCACCAACGTTAATCGTTATACCCAGGTAGGACTGTATTTATTTTAAAATACGTTCTTAGAGTAGGTTCAAATTACGCCATGGATGTAAAATATTTATTTTAACTATGACGAAACTTAAAAGCTGTTCCCAACAATAACATTACAATTTATTAATTTATCAATAACATGTATTCAAACAAATAAATACTCGCTGGTTCTTTTTCAAATATTTCATAGATTAAGTATGTAATATTGACACGGGCACTCGTACTTAATATTGATGTAACAATACCAAATGTTATTTCAGCAAAATATCAAACAGAATTTCAACTAGTTTGCTTCTTTGTGAAAATTTACTCCAGAAAGTTAGTTTATTGAACTAAAATTCAAAATATTCTGTTCTGGAACAGGTAATTTAAAACGGTTTTCAAAAACCTAATTGAGGTGACTTAGCTTTATAGAATTATTACATTTCTTTTAAAAATAATATCAAGCCAAACATTGTTTGCTTGTATTGGAGTAAAACATTGGTGACATGGTCAATAACTATAATATTTGAAAATTATCAAATTAGATATTAAGAGGATTTTAAAACAGTATACTCGATTTTTTCACATCAAATGTTTGCATTTTGTTTTCGCAATCTTTGAAATTCGGACGATGGTCTAGTTCAACAGCTTATTCTAAGCATTGCCGGCGAATAAAAGTAATTGTATTTTCATTTATACCTGCAAGGAAAGCCCAAATTTCTATTCGTTGTTTGTGGTCAACCCCTTGTTAACTTCATTGATTGTTTGTATTTGCTTCGATAAGTATTTCAATAATTGAAACACAAAAAGTTTATGCGCATTCTGATAGTATACATACCGTGTTTAAAATGAATCAAATATATGTCACAAATGTCAACGAAAACTTACATTGATACATGACTTATTATCTTGTTTTTTAATCTTCATGAAGTATTTACCCATCTCTCCCAACATACCCTTCAATTGAACGTTCTCTTTTAAATCTCACGTGTTTCTCTCTGTAAATAATTCCATTATTCAATGCTTTTACAACATTGACCTTTGATAATATAAATTTGTTCAAGGGATATGTGTACACTATTCACTTCATTTTACTTTTAGTTTGCATCTTTCAAAATTGGTGTTCCTTAATGGTAAATCATTTGCTACAAAATGAACAAATAAACCACAAAATAAAAAACTAAAAGAATACAAGCTATTTATTTCGTACTACCAATATAGCTACACTACATTAAAATTATATTTGCTGATATTCAATTTGAACTTCTATTTTTGTCTGTTATTTCTCAGTTATGACTAAAAGAATTAATATAATGGGATCTTTATTGTTTATGTTGAGGCAGCTCTGTTTAAATCGAATAGTTTCGTTTAATTTCAGTCACCAAATATATGGTGACCCATTAAATCACCCCGTATTCGCATGTGGGTCATTCATGAACTTATCAATAGCATCGCAAGTTATCAAAGAAGCATTAATAAACCTACCTATCAGGTTCATACCTGGGTCAGTTAAATGTAATAATGTTTGTATCTATTCTGAATGTTCGTGTATATACATTTATATGAAATGTAACATTATATGGCTACAAGAAAATCCAACACTCCTATTACTTAAATAGTTTATAACTTTTTTTCAGCGGTTTGCAAAGATTTTACATAATGCCATTCAGTACAGTTTGAGTTAACTTAGGAAAACAACTTATTTTGTTTATCTTCTTTTCATCCAAAAAATGGTTAATTATCTCGTTTATCATCTCCATAAGCGAGCTTTTGGAAATAGAGAATATGACTAACAGAGGAACAAATAGTTTCGATTTCGTTGAATCTGTTCAATAAAGGTTATCATATTTACCCCTCACGTCCATTGGACCGGTGTTAGCAATATGCAACACCCCTCATGTCCATTGCACTGGTGTTAGCATTATTCAACACCCCCAAGTACCTGGCAACGGTGTTACTACTATACAACACCTCTCACATAACATGCACTGGTGTTAGTTCAAAACAACACCTTTCACGTAACTTGCACCGGTGTAAGTAGTATACAACACCATTCATGTAACTTGCACCTTTGTTAGTACAAAACAACACCCCTAACGTAACTTGCACCGGTGCTATTACTATACAACATCCTTAAAGTGACTTGCACCGGTGGTAGTACTATACAACACCCCTCACGTAACCTACACCGGTGCTATTACTATACAACACACATCACGTTACTTTCACCGGAGTTAGTACTAAACAACGCCCCTAACGTAATTAACACCGGTGTTAATACTATACAACACCTCTCACGTAACTTGCACCGGTATTAGTACTATACAACACCCCTCACGTAACTTACACCGGTGTGTTAGTACTATACAACACCCCTCACGTAACTTACACCGGTGTGTTAGTACTATACAACACCCTCACGTAACCTACACCGGTGCTAGTACTTTACAACACACATCACGTTACTTTCACCGGAGTTAGTACTATACAACGCCCCTAACGTAATTAACACCGGTGTTAATACTATACAACACCTCTCACGTAATTTGCACCGGTATTAGTACTATACAACACCCCTCACGTAACTTACACCGGTTTGTTAGTACTATACAACACCCCTCACGTAACTTACACCGGTGAGTTAGTTCTATACAACACCCCTCACGTAACTTTCACCAGTGTTAATACCATACAATACCCATCACGTAACTTGCACCGGTGTTTTTACTATACAACATCCCTCACGTCACGTTTCCTAAAGTTATTATAAAATTTACCTAAGATGTGAGATTGACATGTAATTGGTCCTCTAATTTCTGGTTTCCAACATATTGCTTAAATACTTAGGAATAATAAAATTACAACATTTAGGCTAACATGACGTTTTGAACTCTTAAGTTCTTATTGATAGCTTCTTAACTTACGCATTTAAGAAATTGCTCCACCATTTAAAAGTATTAACCTATAAATGAGAGTTTTTTTTATGTTAACCGACATCTATTCAATGATGTCAGAATTGTGACAATGTAGACACATCTTGTAGATAAATACGGTATTGAATTTCAAAGAATGGAAAAAATAACAAACTTTTCGAAGTCTTTATCAAAATACTTAGGTCATTGAATTTTATCATTAACGATACAATGCTTTCAAATACCCCTTATCATAAAAATGTTCTTTAGAAATTCTAGCATACAATGATAATTGATCTAGTTAAGTGTGACATTCCATTAAGATCTATTTTTGATATGAACAAATGTTGCTTACTAGCTGTGTTCAAGCTTAAGAAGTATGTTAAACGTAGCGAAATAATGTTGGTAGCACTTGTTTTAAGCGTATGAGGCTATTCTGTTAATGTTTTGATACTGATCAATATAAATCAGCTTCGAATGGCACAATGTTGAAATCGTATTCGGAATGCACATTGATTTACCTGTTCAGTGACCTCGTAAATTTAGTTTACATTATCAGTGTTTGTCTCTCGTCAGGCATTTACTTCATTAAGTTAAGGATATAAAATTTTCAATTTTTGTTATTTGAACAGGACACGTCGATACTCGAAAAGTTCGCACGTTCTTTAAATATGGAATCTGACACGTAGCTTTAGTTTGCATGACATGTTTATAGTTAAACCAATGTTATATAGGGTTTGGGTTCTTTTCCATCTTCTATGGATTTCTCAAAAGAACTCAAAAGGATACCTTCCTATCTAGACAGTTCAATGCTATGGTGTAGATAAAGCGCTATTGTTCTGCGTAGTCACAGAAGTGTAAACTAGTTAAATAATATGAGGGGCTATAATGAAATTTAAATAACATTTTTATTACATTAGAAGAATATATGGGTTCAAGATTTTTTATATACATATCATAAAGAAAACAATGTCCACAGGATGTCTATAGAAAGATACATTGTGCCGTATCCCCTTGTATTACCCACTGATGTTTTCCGTTTCTGTATCATGCCTGCCATTAATATACATGACGTATACATGATAAGTCTTACTTTATATAAATAAAAGGAACATTCATTATAAGATGTAATAATAAGTTTATCGTGATCATCAGTTAAATTGCAGTATACAAAGCGGTAAAGTACAATAAGTCTGGAGAAGTGTTAAGTATAGATATAGTTCATAGATATAGAACATTAGTAAACCGGTAATTCTTTTTGTTGTGTGTTAAATAAATTTCTCTAATTTGTATATATTGTATAAATGTATTTCGTTATTTTATGTATGTAAAATAAAATTGTAAATTTTGTTTTAAGTGTATATTGTATTCTTCCATAGTGAGTTGTTGACCATTGGTCATTTTGCCACATCCTTAAGTAATCAATTTTACAAAGTTATAAAGAATTATAGATTGTAATTAATTGTTAAATGTTTAATACATACAACGTCAGGAAGCGCAACTTTTTTTTTATAGTTGCATACTTTTTTATCTACTTAGTGATTAAAATAAATGCTTACTTGTTTGTTTATTTGTCATCAGATTTTATGTAGTTTACAAAAAGGTTATCTAAGTTTATAATAATTATAATAGGATAAGTAGATATATACAGAAATTGAGACAACAGATGTTTACCGTGTTGTTTGAATATTGTTTTGCTAGAAATAATAAGAAACTGGATTTGACCACAAATTCTTTCAACATGAATAAAGACCGAATTGAATTATAGATAAATAGATAAAAGTTATTGACAATATTTATGATTTGTTAATGCAGATATGATTTAAATCAATAATATGACTTAAAACGTTAAATAACTTTCAATAAATTGATATGAACGCCACTTGCCAAATGTTTGAAACTCAAATATGGCAAGAGTATGTCCACCTCGTTTGAGAGTGCACTTTATTACGAATAATGTCTACATAATGGCGTTTGAGCAGCTGACAATTTACAGTCGGTGACCCCTGTATCACTTCTTGTCCATGTTTTAATCGTATCTGTTGTATTATGATTATACTAGCAAGTATTGATGTATCTATGGGTTTTTAGCGATTGTGTCCTTTACGTACTGAGTCCCCTTCTGAACATATATGCTTAAATGACAGCCTCATTTACAGTTATTCACTGCATAACTATTAAGTTCCATTTAGCATAAAAAACAATCAAAACAACCATATAATGAGGCAGCTTTATATTGATAAACCACTTTTAGAAGTTTAGTAATGAACAGAACGTTGAGGTGTCATTCAAGAACTACCTCCATGACATTACGATAGCAAGATTAGATTCTTGAACACAAGAAATTAAAGCTGTGTAAATCGGTTGGGCATTTTTTTATCTGAAAAGCATAAAATTGTCATATTTCACTGTACATATAAGACCATTTGAACCTTTTCATGAATACTGCCATGTTTGATTGATGATGGGTACTGTTTGATGAAGCTATAACAGTTTGAATATGAGTAACGATACACTGCAACGAATGCACAGAATTGGCAAAAGTATAGGGGGTCATCTAACCATCGGAATTGTGAAAAAATGCAAGATGATCAACCCCATGTTTGTTATATATATTTGGACCAACAGAAACAAGGCACTTTCAGAACCATTGATAATGTGTTCAGTGGTCAAACTGTGCATTTCTCTAAATGTAGAATAGTGCAAAATTAATTGTTGTCAGAGAAATTAAGTAAGCAGTTGTCTTTATATTCAAAATTAAAATGCAATTATTGTCAGTTCATAACGTGTGCCAATAAAACAACACATACCATTACCATGATTCTTACTGTAAAATGATTTTCCTATCATCAATTCCACATGGAATTAAGTGCGGAAACATAAGTCCTAATGTTTGTTTTTTCCACTGAAGAGGTGACTAAAAGCTCGCTGTTTGATTAATTGAGAACCTAAAACACAAAACTATTCGTATGTTTATTATGTATATTTGCGATAGACTGTGTGTGATTACAAAGTATAGTGTCAACAATCAAACATGTCAACTATGTTTAATGGACAAAGTAACGGATATATTTTGATAAGGAATTGATATGTCCAGATAACGTTCTCGTAATATAGATATGAGGTTTATATAACAAGTATGACATTAAGGGAATATGACTACAGTTTGTATCAAACTACTTTCGTCATGTTTGCCGTGTTTTGACTTTCAGGGTACACAACGGCAGTTCATATAAAACTGCTGTAGACGTGATTACCGTGTGCTGACTTTTAAGAAACATAATTGCAATTCATATCAAATTCAGCATACATGTAAATCCTGTTTGTTATGTTTAATGAAGGAAATCATACCAGTTCAAAATATTTACATTCTCACTCCAATCGGCCTAAATGAACTATATTGGTTTACTGCATTTTATTTCCCAATGAAAAACATTTGCAGCTGGGCGGAGCTAAAAAGGACCAGTTTGCATTTCATTGGTTGCACGATTTTGTTTTGCCGATGAAACGTGACGTTGTCGTTTGTTTTACGAGATATTTGCCGTAAGTTGTCCTACAAATGCGTGCACTTATTCAGTATGTTGATAACGTCGCCGTTACATTCATGACATTGGCTTTGCGGTTTAATGCGTATAATTTGATTTTTAAATATTAAAATTACAAAAATAAGGTAATAGTTTTATTTAAAATAGCTGAGATTATAATGTAAATATCAGGACTAAAAGCCGAATTTTGATTTTTCATCGGGTGATGAAAAACATTAGGCTAGTTTGATGTTGCCGAGAAGTCTAAAGTTTTTCATCACTTAATGAAAAATCAAAAAATCCTTAATTAAACATCTGCTGACATTGCCTGACCAAGAGTACCGTCGTTGTTTTACGATTTTATTTACTGCAGGTAATTATTTCGATCATGCAAAGTGAAATAACTTTGGAGTGTTATATGGGTGTAGCACTGTATAAACGTGTCTATAGTAGAGAGTGTATGATATAAGGAGAATCTATACATTATAGGCACGGTGTGTCAATGGTTATTATTTATCAAATTCAAATTTTAATTAAAAAATGACTTTATCGTGCTATACGCAAATTATATTTTCAAGCTGTCAGTTACGAACTGTATATCACTCACACTGGCGGAAGATGTGCCAAACTAATAGATTGTACATTTATTTTAGTCTAGTTTAATGTTACCGAGAAAACATTTGAGCTTCACAGACATTAAACCAGCTTAATGTTTTTGACACACTCTGAAAACTCAAAATTGTGATTTATATACATGTACTTTCATTTGATATTGTTTCAAGTAAAAAGATGTAATTCTATTTTATATTTTTTCAAAAAAACGAGTATTTATTTAGCCGCTAATTTAATATCACTGCGGGAACGTTAACATAGTCAATATGCTGAATAAGCGAATGCATTCTATAGCAACTTGTGGCAAATGTCACGTGAAGTAGAGGAGGCAGCATTTGTTAATATCTGATGTAAGGATTATTCTTAATAAGCATACAGCGCACCCAACAAAGGAAGGAAACATAGCAGACTGGGTTTTTTTTATTATGAAAGATAATGTTATAATGTTAAAGTTAATTCCCCTCATGCCCATCTTTGGCCACCTTGGGCTGGCTAAACCAGTATTCTGTATTACCAAACCACTTGAACCTCTTAGCGCTGAGGTCGTGGATTCGAGCGGCCGAGTTCCAAAATGTATGTGAGAAGTATTTGTGAGACAGTCAGTTACAAATATACTAACATTCTGACAATGTTTGTACTTAGGTTGATCTAAGGTTTATATCTAACATGCGAAATAATGGAGATCACGTAAAATATGCTGTTTGTTGAAAGTAATCCAAGTGTTAATCCAAGTATTTAAAATATTTAGTTTAGAAAGTGTGTCAATAATCTCATCAATTTATTGTCAAGGTTGCGTTATGCTATTTTTCCAGCGGAATAAGAAATGTGTGTGAGAATTGAAATTTGGCGTATTTCTTGTCGGTTAGAATATATTTCCAATTAATATTTCAAGTTTGATTCTCTTGTGACGGAAATGAAAAAGAGTCCTGATAAGACATATTCTTAACGAACACTGAGAATTATGAAAACAAATGCACTTGTCTAATGTCAATATGCCTTCGATTAATAAGTCTGTTATTGGAGATCAGGTGTTACATGTATCTGGATAGATGCACATGAATGTATTCTAGCAATGTTTAAAGGTGCATTTAGCGCCATTTCTATCATATATCTGAACAGAGCGCAGGAATATATTTTTTAAATCGTGCACCAACAGTGTGCAAGCGAAAATTGAAAGGTGTAAAGATGGAAGGACAAAAACAGATAATATTGTCATAGTGTTCGTGCTTTGTAAGAACATCAAGAAAGAAGTCCGGCAGATAGCAGCACAATGTTAGCACGTTATAGGAAGTAGCTGCTATAATCCTTTCACGGTAATATAGAATTCCTATCAATGATCCTTCAGTAGTAAGTTGATATCAAAAATTGGTATTTAAGTGGCATTAATGTGTCTGAGATGTTGAGTTGTCGATTGATAGTAAGACCGGAGGAAGATTCATAGTTTTATTCGCGATCGGTGAATATTAGATATTATAGTTCATAGTAATTTATATCTAGCTCGATTACAAAGTCACCTGCTCAAAGATTATATATATATACATAACGCTCTTGAGTCTATTTCCTAAGAAACACAAATGCTGAGCGTTATTTTTTAAAAACCATCGGGTCGACCATAGGATCGAACCAGCCACCTCTCGTGTGAGTGACCAAAACTCTATTTACTGCACTACCGCCCCGATCAGAACTATTGAGACTAGATTCTTCTATAACTACGTCAACTGCAAGACCACTACCTTCTAATACAATTTATGAATAAACCATTGGTTAAATGTCATAAAACATTATCATGAAAACTAAGAACACGTCAAAAACAGAGATGATCTGTTCATGGTAATAATAAAATATGCAACACCTATCTCTTACCCAACTTTAGCACCGAACCTAGCTCCCACCCCACTCTAGCACCAAACCTTGCTCCCACCCCACTCTAGCACTAAATCTAGCTCCATTCCCAATTTAGCACCAAACGTAGCTCCCACCCCCACTCTAGCACCGAACCTAGCTCCCATCCTACTCTAGCACCAAACCTAGCTCCCATTCCACTCTAGCACCACCCCACTCTAGCACCGAGCCTAGCTCCCATCCCACTCTAGCACCGAGCCTAGCGCCCACCCCACTCCAGCACCGAACCTAGCTCCCATCCACTCTAGCACCGAACTTAGCTCTTACCACACTTTAGCACCGAACCTAGCTCCCACCCCACTTTAGCACCGAACCTAATTATGTTATGTACCTTTAAACATATTAAATGAAGTTTTTTCTGTCAAGCGTTATGAACAGATGATAGTGTTGTGAATAAGCTGCGCTTTGGTATGGACTGGTATGAGATGTATTCTGTGTTTATTTCATTTATAATAAATGTACTGTAACGTTCAATTTTGCTGACCACTTTTACGAGTTCTTTGTCGAGTAAGCTGTAATATCCTTTTAAATAAAATTGTAGAGGTTTTCTTTCCATGTCATTTTATCATATTTGTTCGGGATTTTGAACTTGTTTGTATCACACCTATACTACAGCTCATTATTTTCAGTGCCATATGCACTAAGTTTTGATTAATAATTTAAACAGCAAAGTTTAACGTGAAAGAAATTACCGTACGTTGAGAGTGATATTAAAGTATTATAACTCTCAAGGGGTTTTGTTATCAAATACAAAATAATTGAAGTGTTCATTCTTTCATTATGTTATATTTTTTACTTTCCTTCGTTATTAAATACCATTGACATTCCTTCCTTCAATAACGAATGTTATTTACATTTCTTTCATATACTATGCTTTATATTTTGTAAATATAAACATTTGAGAAATAAATTTGAGACTCTCCAACTGTACGAGTCACCGAGTATTTAATATACAATTTACAAAATGTCAAAAATACTTTACAATGTTGCCACAAATCCCGTAATATTGGGACAATTTACAATTTATCATTTCATACTACATGCCAATGCTTAATGTTTAGAATTAACCTCGTGCAAGACAAAAACAAGATCATATTAGGACCAGTACCTGTAAATTCCCTATCAAGGTGCACTATACGCTAATATAAAAGCATGGAATGATCTGCCAGTCCCAAAAAGAATATCACTCTATTGTGTTTACCAATTTAGTGCTCCTATATCACGTTTATATAACGATCCAAAACGGAGATAAGCAGGCCCTGTTTCTACAGTCTTTACCTAGTTATGAGTTCTTGATTTCCAACGAGGAGATATAAAGGAAAATTTGTATATACAAACAGCATTAGTCATTCAAAGGACAAAGTCACCACAAAACAAAATATAAATTCTCGATGAAGCTACCACAGCAATAAAGTGAAACGGGGTATTTGAAAATGAATGACCTGCGACTTAATCCGTTAGAGAGGTTTTTTATTGTTATTGTACGTAATCCTCGCTCTTTCTCGGCATACCATACACTAAAGACTACGTTTACCATCTATCCTTTATATTCATATCACCAGTCAATATTGTATATGCTAAAAGTTCATTTGGTAGGTAGAGAAATAAAGCCTCATTCGGACTTCCCGGATCCCTCCTTTACATAAATGTTTAATGAATTGCCATTGAAACCTAAACAATTATAGTGATTTTAGCTTAAAGCTTTACATTGGTTGCACGTTTCTTATATTATACTTATTTTTATAATCGTATTACATCAATAAAATCCTTCGTTTTTCAAGTAGATGTCAACGGTCTCAAAAACAACTTGTTTTACAAAATGCAAGGAAGTTATTAACCTCCTGTATATAATAGTAACCATAACATAAATATTCGTCTCACATCTTAGCGTCTTTTATATCCACTATTGAATCTCCTATAGCTAACCAACAAATGCAGAACTGTCTGTGTCGAAAACACGGTTTCCATTTAAATATATATATGTATATATAAACATGTATTAATTATACCTTCAGATGCAATAAACTATTTTCATGCTGAACAATGCCCAACCGTATCAGGAAAAATAGCGCTGACTAGCAGAAGAAATTTTTTAGTAATTCGGATCAAAGCATCTGTTACTAACGCTTTCAATAGGACGTTAGTTGCTCCAAGCACTTTTGCATTGTTATCGGGTTGTGCACTGTACATATCATAATTAACAGATTAATTGTGTTCATATGGCTCATATCCTATTGGTTAGTTTTCATATTTTAGATAAGAAATTATGTATTTGGCAATTTGTACAATACGCTAATTGGTATACATTTCTAGGGTTTGTGCTTAGATGATGTTTGCTTTACTGTCTTAAATAGACATATGTCTTGTACAGAAAATGATGCATATCTTACCAATATCAAATATCGTTGGATGAAACAAATCAGACAGACATGAAAGCTCAAAGTTAAAAATGTAATATGTCAAATACACACTTAGCGGAGAAGCGACAAAAGTGTTCACTCCCACAGATCATAATACGAGAAAATGTAAATAATGGTGTTCCCTCTAGGCCATTCTCTAACAAACGATATGTCATCTCATGGACAAGTGAAACACAAAAGCTTAAAGATGAATACTGTTCATCCAATGTATATATAAAAATCTTGTCATTGCATGCACTAAGTACGTTCCTCAAATATATATACAAATCCTGTACATGCATGCTCTAAGTACGGTCCTCCAAGTATATATACAAATCTTGCACACATGCAAGCATTAAATACGTTCCTCAAATATATACACAAATCCCGCACATGCATGCATTAAGTACGTTCCTCCAATACATATACAAATCCTGTACATGCATGCATTCAGTACGTTCCTCCAGTATATATACAAATCTTGAAAACATGCATGCATTCAGTACGTTCCTCCAATATATATACACATCTTGCACACATGCAAGCATTACGTACGTTCCTCCAATATATATACAAATCCTGCACATTAAGTACGTTCCTCCAATATATATACAAATCCTGCACATGCATGCATTCAGTACGTTCCTCCAATATATATACAAATCTTGAACACATGCATGTATTCAGTACGTTCTTCAAATATATATATATATATATATATACAAATACTGCACATGCATGCATTAATTACGTTCCTCCAATATATATACAAATCCTGCACATGCATGCACTTAGTACGTTCTTCCAGTATATATACAAATCCTGCACATACATGCATTAAGTACGTTCCTCCAAAATATATATAAATCCAGCACATGCATTCATTTAGTACGTTCCTCCAATATATATATATACACATCATGCACATGCATGCATTTAGTACGTTCCTCCAATATATATATACAAATCATACACATGCAAGCATTTAGTACGTTCTTCCAATAAATTCTGCACATGTATGCACTAAGTAAGTTCCTCCAGTATATTTACAAATCCTGCACATGCCTCCACTTAGTACGTTCCTCCGATATATATACAAATTCTGTACATGCATGCACTTAGTACGTTCCTCTAATATATAAACAAACCTGCACATGCATGCATTAAGTACGTTCCTCTAATATATATACAAATTCTGTACAAGTATGCACTAAGTACGTTCCTCCAATATATATACAAATCCTGCACATGCATGCACTTAGTACGCTCAAAAGTGTAATAAAGACACGAAAACTTCAGATGTTTCACATGTTACGAAACACACGTAGATTACCGGAATATTAATAATTTTAATAACAGTACTGTTAAACTTTTAAAATTTATAAATATGTTTTATTACTGCCATTTTGTGTTTTTGTTTTATGAATGTGTTTAAAGGAATAGTATCAACGCATTCTGTTTACTAATCGAAAATTGTCTAAAAAAAATTGATTATGTTTTTACATACTCATCAATAATCGAACATTATGGCAATATAACAAATCAGTAATGTTTATCACAATTTCCATAAACATAGATATCATATGCTGTGTAATAACTACTGCAATAGGGAGATATGTATGATTTATTTATTTATTTATTTCAACAAATAGAATAAAAGATGCAATACTAGTAAAAAGCTGTCACAATTAGTTTTTTTATTTCATCGGAATCACACCATGGACATAGTGTTAGTGAAAATATGCCATTTTAATAGAATGATTGACTTGATTTCTTTCAAAAAGCTATTGAAAATGTACATTGACATCGAACAAGTTAGAACATATGTCGGTCGCACCTGCGAACCAATATTTAGATCCACTGCCACTTGTCACGGAGTTCGCGAAAATTTAGTGATCAGAACTTATTATTTACAATTAAACTGATAAATTAAGATCTTGGATATGACTATTTAAGGAGGTAATTCACTTGGTATGTCATTGTGTGTTAGTGTATAAGCATTATATGGAAATCATTAATATATCATGTTTAAAGTTTGTTTTTAATATAAATATATGTGAGAAATGTTTTAATATAATTTTTAGTACATCGTATTTAAATATTTGTGATGTGCTATAAGAAATATAGATAGTATAAATAAAGCATATTTGACAGCAATCAGGTTCTGGTGTGTGTGTGTGTGTGTGTGTGTGTGTGTGTGTGATATCCATACTGGATTACTATAAGTGTTACATACATTGGATTTAAAGTGTATTCTACAGTTGGCTTTAACTACTAGGATTACAGTGTAATATTCATATTGGATTAACTACACTTATAAGAACTGGATTAACGTTAATGAGAAGCTAAATACCCAAGAAGCCAAACAAGGAAGAAATACATTTAAAGAAAAATTATCAACTATAATGTGAAACTATCGAAGAACATATACTATTCATGTTGAACTACAGTAATATTGACAAACAACAACTATTAAACTACAAACATTAGATAATTTTGTTACTATCAATACACTTATATGTGTCTTACACTGAAACGATTATATTGATCGATGTGGTGGAGAAATATGTTTATTAAAATGTGTAAATGTATCAAATGTTTTCTACTATAAGTTTCACCCCATCACTGGCCGGTCTGGCTTCATAGTTGCATTTTGTTATTTTTTCTATATAAAACAAGGTCAAGATCGTTAACTCGAAAAATAAATTTCACCATAGAAAAGTTTAAAGTGTTTTTCTATAGCAGGAATATATCTGCTCATCTCGTGTAATGCACACAATAATTTATATGCTGACTAGTCTCGGTTTCTCTTTAAAATCGTACAGTGATACATCTTAGATTTCTGAAAACGTTTTCCTTATATGCTCTTAACTACATTCGTGTGGTAAAATAAAAAGTAATGTTTTTCTTTTTTTTATTTTCATAGTCCATTCACATACAATTTATTATTGCATACATAATGCAATTTATATTCTTCATATATATTTGTTTATGAACGTAATATCAGAAATAAAGTTTAGGATTTTGACAGAATAGGTCGGAGAGAAGAGATAAAAAGAAAGTGAAGAAGAAGATTCTTTTTAGAAAGAAAGGTAAATTACTCCACACGGTTACTTTATAGAAAATAATTTTGTTTTTTATTAGAAAAGTTGCAGTTTATTCGTTGTTTAATTTTGTCTTTTGTCAGTACAATTAATCTTCAAAGGTTTTCATGCTATTTTAAATATTTTTTAAACATTTTAAAATTCGGTATTGTGTTTGCATATTTGGTTTTAAAAAAAAAGTATTTTGCGTATATCAATATATATGGTCCATATGCTCTGGTCCATATATCCGAAAGAGTTCATTGAATTTATCAAATGAATGTGTATTTGTTTTTTATTTAAAAACATTTGAATTTCTGTCCAAAAACTTCTCGAAAATGTGACATTCCCAAAACAAGTGTTTATATGATTCTTTGCAAAAACACACAAACTTGTGTTATTAATATTACATTTAAACAGAAATTTGTTGTTTGGGATTATTCTCATCAAATATTTATATTGAAACGCCTTAAATTTTGTATTTATTAAATATTTGATAAGTATATTATGAACAGTTTTCCAGTTTATGTTATTTATTTCTTGTTCCCATTTATTATCGTGATACTATGTATGATCAAAACTTAGGCGTTATTTGAGTTGTATTGTTAAGGTCTATCCCCGTGATTTTACATTCAAATATAAATCGTCCTTTATCTAACTGTTTTAAGTATATGTTTTTCCAGTCCCGTTTATTTTGATAATTTAAAAACGTTTGACCCACCCGGCTTTAATCGATTTAATAAATAATTGCAAATCTATCATTTTCAACTCCCCATTTTCGTAGTTTTGTAGAATTATTTTTCTGTTAAGTTTATCCGGTTTATTATCCCATAAAAAGTTGTACATGCTCTTATTTATTAAATCAAAATATTTGATTGATGATTTTCTATTACGGTTAGCAGATATATCAGTTTTGGTAATGCAAATGTTTTAATCACTACAATTTTTCCAATTATAGACAAATTACACTTCTTCCGTCGATTTAGGCAATTACAAAATTGGTTTATTTATGATATAGTTGTTTTTATTTATAAATGTGATTCCCAGGGTAACTGTACTGTCAGATGTCCATATGAAATTTGTTTTGGTATAAAAAGGTTAATTTGAGTTTTTTAAAGCCTCTGAACGTAAAATTATTGATTTACTAGATTCTGAATTAAGTTTAAGACCTAATAGGTTACTGAATTTATTTGTAAAAGTATTTTTGTTCCATCCAGCATAAAGGTGGCATCATCTGCAAAAGCAGTGTTTTTAATCTTTCTGTCGTATATGGTTATGCCTTTAATATTAGCATCGTTTTCAACATATTTATATAAAACTTCAATAGCTAAAATAAACAGATATAGCAATTATGGACATTCTTGTCTTACTCCCCTTTCTAGTTTAAAGAATTCTGACATGTGTCCATTATTTATTACACAACTTCGTTCATCATTATAAAACATTTTAATCTAACTGATAAAAGAATTTGCAAAATTAAAATATTTAAGCACTTTAAAGATATATAATGGTCAATACTGCCGAAAGCTTTTTCAAAATCGGCAAAAAGGATTAAACCAGGTTTGTTTTCATCATTTAAACTTTCAATCTCTTCAAAAATGGTACGTATGTTTTCACCAATATAGCGTCCTTTTAAAAACCTCGTTTGACTGTTATTTATAATTGTGTTTCAAACCTTTTTCATTCTGTTAGCTATTGCTTTTGTTGTGATCTTATAATCTATATTTAATATACTAATTGGTCGCAAGTTATTCAATTGCTTCAAAACTTTGTCTTTTTTTGTTATCAGAGTTTTGCTTTTTGCATTTCTGTTAATTTACCATTTTCGTATGAGTAGTTGATAGCATTCACGTAATATTTTTTGAATGTGTTCCAGAATATTTTATAAAACGCAATTGTTAGTTCATCTGACTCCGGGGGAATTTCCATTTTTCATGTCTTTTAGAGCTAATGCTTATTCTTCATTTAATATACCTTCACATACTTGCTTTTGTTGATCATTTAAAACAGAATTCCTATCAATTGAAAAAAATCATCTTCATGGTCGTTTAAAACTGTATTTGCTTTACTACATAAAGTTTTAAAGCATTGTTTAGTTTCATTTAAAATATCTTCAGATTTTGTTATTTCTCAGTGTTTTATTTTTGATAAGTTGATTTATAATTTTACTCTCGGATCTTTTTCTTTCTAGATTACTGAAATATTTAGTATTTTTTTCGGCCCTTTCAACCCATTCTGCTTTAGCCCTTAGAATAATTCCATTAGTTTGTTCTTCAATAATTTTGTTTAATTCAGTTTTCTTATTGTTTATATAACTTATTAGAGTTTCATTATTGGGATTGTCTGATAGTTCTTTTTTTAAATTATCTATATTATTTTTTAATTCGATTTCTTTTTTTAAAGTATTCCTTTTTTTTAAATCTGTGTATTTGATTGACTCATTTCTGATTGTACCTTTCATAATTTGCAATTAAATATTAGGATTTGCTTCTTCATTTAAGTCCTCTATTTGTTCTATAGATTGTTTGATTTTGTCTTGAGATCCTTTATCTAGTATGACACTATTATTAAGTTTAAAATATCCTGGTCCACGATCATGTTTTTCAGTAGTCAGCTTAAAATAAACAATAGAATGATCAGATCGAAAACCTGTTTTAATTTGACAATCAGCTATAGTATTCACAAGATTATTTGAAACTAGAAAATAATCAAGCCTTTGGAATATTTTTGGTTTAGTGTTTGAATGCCACGTATTATGTTTAATGTTTGGATTTAATATTCTCCATATGTCATTCATTTCATTATTTTGTAGTATATATCATTTATTGTGTCCCTATTTATTTAATTATTGTTTAAATTACCATGTTTTTTATCTAGATCTACATTTATTACTGTGTTAAAATCCTCACCCACTATTAAGGTTTCACTGTTGTTTGTTATTATAAAGTCTTCTATTTTCTTTAGAAAATTATATTTATCTGTCAAATTATTTGGTGTATAAATATTTAAAAACCCATACTCTGTATCATTAATTAATACTTTTGATGATTGCATTCGACTGTCAATGATGTCGTTGTTTTCTTGAACTGAATCAGTAAAGTTTGAGTCAATAAGGATGCCCACACCGGTGTTGTTACTACTGTTCCCACTTAAAAATATATATCCTCCCCATTCCTTCCCCTAAGTATTATTAGTCAACTCCTGACAATGTAATTCTTGTAGGAGGCAGATAGATTATTTATTTATCTTGGGCCAGTGAAATAGTTGTTTTCGTTTTGATGCATCACTTAAACCTTTTAGATTAAATGTGCATATTTTAACATTCATTTAAAAAACACGATTTTATTTATTTTAGCGTTGCAACTATCAATATCTAACACCAGAAAGTGACAGTGAAAGTAAGAGAAATTAAAAGAGAAGGAAACAAATAGTACGAGTGCCCATAGCAACAAGAAACCTTTTATGTAATCCATATAACCAAACTATATGCAAGGTTACGTCTTGTTTGTCTTATTGGTGTATATAACCACGAAATCACATTCATAACTATTTTTAAAAAATATTCCGAACCAAATTATATAAGATTATTTTTTCATGTAAGAAATGTCATTTCGTCACTGGAAAGTGGGGAGCAACTGTGTAATGGAATGTAACATATTCAAGTTTGTAAACATTGTCACCATTAATTGCATCTTTTAATTATCATTGTTCGAATCATTCTAATCATATTCTTTTGTTTTAAGTGATGATTGTCGCGTTAATGCTATGTATCGTGATGGATATGTATATTCTTATTTTATCATTGGTTTGAAATTATCCATTTTTGATTCATGTGAAATAACGTATATGTTTAAAAGAACATAAAACTTGTGTGTTATATCACCAAGGTATTTAATTTACACCCACCATTTCACGTGTTTCGTCTATTGCACATCAGTAAATGAAAAATGGTGATTCAAAGCAACTACTTCTTTGTTGTCTAAGTGAAGTAGATATGATCTGCTGCAGGATTGAACATATATTCATTTATACTCGTTAAGTCATTTACTGCAGACGACATTGGTTTAGATATCAAATAAATAAGAACACATTATGGGCAATGTAATGACAACAAAAAATACGAATTACTTCAGAGAACATAGTTGCGTCTCTTATAACGGATTCTATGAGCATTATTTGAAGTTTTACAATGTGACTAGCACAGCGTTATTAACAAAGCTATATATTTTCATTTCATCCCCTGAAGAAAGAATAATATATATTCTGAAAGCGCTCGGGGTTTTTTTAAAATAAATTTAAAGAATTCAGTATTGTTTGGGTGTATTAATTAATTTTTAATAATTAATTTATTATCTCTCCCATAAGTTCGTTAGTGTGAAAAGATATACTAGTATAAACTGCCCATACCTTACTTCAGCATTTTTAGCTGAAATTGTAAACTATTTATGTAAAACTATGCGAATAAAAAAGTCAGTTAGCTGTTATCGAGTGAACGCCCACAAAAACAGTTAGGTAAAATCGTGAACACTAATTATCAGGAATAATGCCAGAAACGTTATCAAAACATACTGATCTTAATTAAACGTTGAATATCTATAATAATATAGAGTATACCTGTATTTACAAATTTTATTTTGAAGTAGCAAAAGTGTCGATGTTTGTAAAAGTACCGACGTATGTTGTCTGTTTTCGTTCCTTTTTAAGTGGAGCTAAGATTAGTTTTTAAACACATCACATGTTATTTGTGACATGCAGTTTTATAATAGGGGAAGACAATTTGAGCAAAAACTATGAATAAAAAGTTGAACCATTTTTCTTCTTTAAGATATTTGCAAATATTTTACATCTCAGTTTTGCTTGAATTTATTGACGCATATCCATAAACGGTCATATTGGATATTACGATTTCTTATGATTTAATGATTTAACTTCAAGTAAATGGTGGACATACCACACTTCGCATAATTTACCGAACAGTACTTACCTTTGAATATTTTTTAAAGTAGCAAAACGTGTCCCCTATTTCGTTTTTTTTTCTCAGCCAATGAAATTGATTATCCACATTTAGAAATGTCAATTGATTTGCAAAAAAAGAAAATTCTTTTGTAGAAATTTTGCATTTCATGAATTGTATATTAAGTTCATGATATTAGATGTTTGTTTTACGTTTGATGTACTGTTAAACACTTTTAGCGAAAACTAAAGACATCTCTCGAAATCCAAAATGTTGTACTAAAACACCTCTCAGAATCAAAAGTGCTGTACTAAAAGCAATCTCATAAAAACGCCGCACTAAAGATATCTCTCATAAAAAATGCTGCGCATAAACATTTCTCAGAATCCAAATGCTGCACCAAAGATATCTATCGAAATAAAAACAAAAACAAAACAAAAAATAAAAAATAAAACATAATCAGCATTTATCTCTTTGCAGTTGAAATAATTACAACAAGTAGACGGAAAGTGTATTTTGATAGGCATATGTGCAAAACAAATAACGAACTATAAAATATACAAACGTAACTTATATGAATATAAACGTTCTTATTTGACAAAACATACAGAAAGTAAATTAAATGCAAATATATTTACGAGGTTTTCCTATATGAAGTAAACATACATTACGAAAATAGCTATTTTAACGACAGTTATATTAACCCTTTATTCCATAGATACCAATCACATAAAGCCTTTGAAAACAGTGCGAGCAATCTGAACTCTTCCTGCACTGTTTTCCACTCTGTCAGTTAATATAAACATAATTCACTCAATAATTCAAAAGCCTTCTATAGTAGAATGTCCAAAGGCGTCAATATTAGAGGTGTCCGAAGGTGTCTATATGAAGTAAAGGGTTAAGGTAAGATTCAATCAACAAAAACCTGTAGTCTTGTAGAACAGCAGCGAGCCTGTGGTGCTTGTAGAATATACTCGCCAGATTTTATATCAACTCTTTAAACTTTTGTGAAAATTTTGCATTGATTTGTTTTAGATAAGCGTCTTAAATATTTTGATATATCTACTGGAATTAAGTCTGAAATACAGACACAGCTTCGAAGTTTGCAATCTTCATCAAAACATTTTAACAAGGACTGTATTATATTTCTTTGCCACAATATTTAATTTTAATGACGTTTAATAATGTTAAAAATCAGAATACCATATTTAAATCGAAGCGTGTTTTTCAATAGATTTTACGATAATCACGATTTCAAATTTGAATCTGAGTTTAAGAATCGAAATTTTTATTAATTGAAACATTGTAATTCATTGTGCCTGCATCAAAATGTAGAATTAGCTCTAGCTACAATATTGAAACTATGATATGTTATTTTAATGTATGGAATTTGAGTTCTAGGTAAATAAACAGTTTGACTTGAAAGTATGTTTAGGTGTTGCGTTCCTAGATAAGAGTGTGTGAAAGTATGTTTAGGTGTTGCGTTCTAAAGTAAGAATTTATGAAAGTATGTTAAGGTGTTGCGTTCTAAAGTTAGAGTGTATGAAAGTATGTTTAGGTGAAAGTATGTTTAGGTGTTGCGTTCTAATGTAAGAGTGTATGAAAGTATGTTTAGGTGTTGCGTTCTAAAATAAAAGTGTGTGGAAGTATATTTAAGTGTTGCGTTTTAAAGTTAGAGAGTGTATAAAAGTATGTTTAGGTGTTGCGTTCTAAAATAAAAGTGTGTGGAAGTATGTTTAAGTGATGCGTTTTAAAGTTAGAGTGAATAAAAGTATGTTTAAGTATTGCGTTCTAGCGTTATAGTGTATGAAAGTATGTTTAAGTGTTGCGTTTTAAAGTTAGAGTGTATGAAAGTACGTTTAGGTGTTGCGTTCTAAAGTAAGAGTGTATGGAAGTATGTTTAAGTGTTGCGATCTAAAGTAAGAGTGTATGAAAGTATGTTTAAGTGGTGCGTTCTAAAGTTAAAGTGTATGAAAGTATTTTTAGGTGTTGCGTTCTAAAGTTAGAGTGTATGAAAGTATGTTTAGGTGTTGCGTTCTAAAGTTAGAGTGTATGAAAATATGTTTAGGTGTTGCGTTCTAAAGTTAGGATGTATGAAAGTATTTTTAGGTGTTTCGTTCTAAAGTTAGAGTGTATGAAAGTGTGTTTAGGTGTTGCGTTCTAAAGTAAGAATGTATGAAAGTATGTTTAGGTATTTTTCATGTATGTTACTAGTCGCGAAATCAGTCTAAATTAGCAGCACCGTTGACGTCGGTGACGGGTAAAACATTGTACTTTGTGCCATTGTAAGATAGATTTGGGATGTAAGAATACGATTTTGTTTTTGACAATTATACAACTCTAGATATGCAGTATGACATGCAGACTTAAATATAATGGCCAATTCCCGGTGTGTGCAAGTAGCTTGATTCTTTGAGGGCTCTATAGCATATTCCGTAAAAGAGGATAAAGTTAATTAGATTTTTGAAGTCTGGTTGATTCATGGTGTATGTTTTCCCATTAACACACGTTTAGACAAAATTGCGTTTAACAATTAAATCAGTTGCTTTATGTCTTTTGTAAATACTTAAGACAGAGACATTAGTTGGATGATTGTTTTGTTAGATTAAATTAGTAAAATTAATATTATTCGTTTTATGTTGCCAAGAGTACACTTGTAGTGCCTATGGAAACAAATTACGGTATATATTTGACGTTCTGTGTTAGTTCTTAGTGACTTCGCTTTCACTTACCTTACCAGGGAAACGCCAGCGAAAATTAAATTTAAAAAAACTGGTAACCAAATAGTATGGCAATTAATGCCAATCGTTTGCATGGTTAGAATGACAGTAACACAATTAATGGGATCTGCACAACATAAACCTGTCCAACAACACCAGAGCTTTGACTAAACCTGCTTAAAACAGAAGGAGAATATTTTTTAGGAAATATGATACTAAAATTGAATCTATGAGAATATACATCCGAGATATATATAGAAAAAAATCTAAACATACATACTAAATCTAAACAGTAATACGGGTCTTTGATATGATATTTTCCTTAGGCTGATTGTCAAAACAAAACAATCATTTAAATCAATTACTTTTATCTACAACCTACAGCCACGCTTGTTATTATTTTCAAATAAACCATCTCACATGTCATGTCAATTAAAATGGAAAAAAATGAAATTGCACTCAATTTCCGTTAATTACTAAATTCACGTTTGAGAAGCATAACATGTAATTAACAATTTATCTCAGTTGCTGAAATAAAACATAAAAAATATTAGTAAATCACCATCAATTTATTATATGAGGGCATTTACGTTCGGCCCTATAGTACGATATCATATATAATAACATTTACTCACGTTGACATTTTTTTATACAAAGTCCAATATATTCACCGCTACAAAGTTTCTACCCAGGGACATATATGCACTTATCGGTTTGTCTTTATTAATTATCAGCATTCAGTTTATATAATGAACGGGGAAAATATCTTCATGTCGAATTAATTATTTATATACCTGTCTAAATCATAAAATATGGTACTTTACATTTTATCTGAATTCTTGCATTTGTTGACATTTGTCCAAGTTTTATTTCTTAATAACTACGGTTAATATTACATTAGAAAAATGTCAAAGAAAGCGCAAATAATATGATGGTTTCAAGCTCTTGTAGATTTTAACAAATATCTGAGAATTGGATAAATATGCTGTGCAATCAAGAAAATACAATAACAGATTCGATTTTGTGCATGATAGTGTAAAGCAATAAGTAATATCACATGCCCTTATCACCGGCTTAATTGGAACTATATTTTCGAGTGACACTGAATGAGATTCCAAATGGCAAGACATAGTAAAGTAAAGAAGACAGTAATTATATCACGGTATATGTGGAAACCATTAAAAAGCATCCAAAGTATTGACATTGTCTGAAGATATTACTTTTGTTTATTGAAATATATCAACTACTGCTTATAATGCCATATATGCAAATTGTCAATCAATTTAGTTAACCTCATGTGGCTACTTCTTTGGTTTCAGGTTTGTCTGATGAGTATGTCCAGACGTTATACGAGCATATATATGATATTTTATACCGCTGGACAATCTTTGTCTGTATGTGTTATTTCTTTTATCACTTTTAAATCGTTTTCAAAAATAATTGTTTCATGTTTTAAAACTGATTTCCATTATTCCGTAGTATTTGCTCCTGCAATTATTAAATTTAAAATATTATCGTTTAACGATAATACGACATAAGAAGGTTGGTTTCATATTTAAAATAATGGTGGTCCAGTCAAGACATGTTTTTTGTTAAACAGTGGTGGTCTAGTCAATGCATGTTTTATGTTAAATAGTAGTGATCCAGTCAAGGCATTTTTTTTTTTGTTAAACCATGGTTGTCCAGTCAGAGCATGTTTTTCTCAATGTTCGAAGTTATGTTGATGTGATTAACGTCTATCAAGTCAACGCATTGTACTTGAATGCGTTGTTAGACAATTTCAACAGGGTTTAACGCATATCCAGTTGTATAGGTCAAGGAAGATATAAAAATAAATTTGAGTAGCACCATCGTCCTTCCACAAGTAATTTGCAAATTTTCTCACATAAAGATTTTGGAGCAAGCGGGACTTGAGCCTACGACTTCAGTGGTGACAGGTAAGTGATACTGAGACGACGTCTTAGACCACTCGTCGACGGAGGACCCTTGTCGTTAGACATGAATGTATTCGTATTTCTACTTTACATGTATGCTCAGTTACTCAAAGTCATATAATTTAATTAAAGGCTTATACTATGTAGTATATATATGTATGTATTTGTTAATTGTTTCACGTATGCTGTAATTTCGTTTGGGAACCTCAGAGCAGTCAAAAACATTATGTCAGGAATAGGAAAGTGTTATGTCAAATGAATAAATTACATAACAGAATAGTTGCCAATAGGAGGCAACGCTTTTAAACTGTCAGCATCAAAGTAAGGAGTTTATACAAACCTCGCTCTTCCCTGTCGTAATATCATAAAACAAGTACACGTGTATATGTAGTGTAAAGTATACGTAGGTACACTTGAAGTATTCCCACATACCAGTCATTCCGATATACGCAGATATACTTGAAGTATCCCCACATACCAATCATTCCGGTATACGCAGGTACACTTGAAGTATTCCCACATACCAATCATTCCGGTATACGCAGGTACACTTGAAGTATTCCCACATACCAGTCATTCCGGTATACGCAGGTACACTTGAAGTATTCCCACATACCAATCATTCCGGTATACGCAGGTATACTTGAAGTATTCCCACATACCAATCATTCCGGTATACGCAGGTATACTTGAAGTATTTCCACATACCAATCATTCCGGTATACGCAGGTACACTTGAAGTATTCCCACATACCAATCATTCCGGTATACGCAGGTACACTTGAAGTATTTCCACATACCAATCATTCCGGTATACGCAGGTACACTTGAAGTATTCCCACATACCAATCATTCCGGTATACGCAGGTACACTTGAAGTATTCCCACATACCAATCATTCCGGTATACGCAGGTACACTTGAAGTATTCCCACATACCAGTCATTCCGATATACGCAGATACACTTGAAGTATCCCCACATACCAATCATTCCGGTATACGTAGGTACACTTGAAGTATTCCCACATATCAATCATTCCGTTATACGCAGGTACACTTGAAGTATTCCCACATACCAGTCATTCCGATATACGCAGGTACACTTGAAGTATTCCCACATACCAATCATTCCGGTATACGCAGGTACACTTGAAGTATTCCCACATACCAATCATTCCGGTATACGCAGGTATACTTGAAGTATTCCCATATACCAATCATTCCGGTATACGCAGGTACACTTGAAGTATTCCCACATACCTATCATTCCGGTATACGCAGGTGTACTTGAAGCAGTCCATTATACCGGAGCAGAAACAGAACAACAATACCGTTTGACAAGGCGTAACTCACCCTTCTCCACTGAGTTTATACATTCGAGCTGAGTTTTTGTAAAAGAGTTATCTGCTACTTGTTGATAGACGTTCGCTCCATTTTTAACCATTGCTATGATTCTAAGATATCCATTTACCAACAAATCAGATACTGTCCATATTGTTAGCATGTAATGTGTTGAAAATGGCATTAAAACTTACAATGATTATGTTTCTTTCCTTTATTACATTTAGGAAACATTGTTCAAATAATAATAATTCAATTAGTTTATATGCAAAACATCATCATTGAATATATTGTGTATATAAACACATTTCATTAATATTTTTTTCGATTGCTTAACTAGTATTTCATTGAAACAAACGAGAATAGCGCACTTCTAATTTTCCTATTAATAGTATATATAAGAATTGCCAAAAATGTGTTATTTTGACAGAGTACAGTTTATCATAAAAATGAGACATATAACGTAATCGCAAAGACATCGGCAACAGAAGCTAATAGTCATAACGATAATTTAAAGTTTGTGACAATCTTACTAAATTGTAGAAACGGTCCTGGCTCACAATGGTAAAAACCGTTACAGAACAGTGACACGAGCGCCGCGCGGATTGGTCACTGGGTTCAGCGGAAGTTAAACACGTCCGATGTTGGCCATGTGTTTAGAATGCTAAGAACTTTGGATAGATAAAGAATCACAAACTTTTACATGAGCGCATAATAGACTTGAATAGAGATTTGTCAGGGACTGCCATAGTTTGATCTCTTACTCTTACTCTTACTAGCTTACTATGTCCATATTGAATAGCAAGGATAGAAATTTTTATATCACAAATATCATTTTGTACGGTATAATTTCAAAAGCTGTTATCACAGTGTGTAATATGTCGCTATATACTTTGTATTGTGCTATTTTTTTTATTTATATACTCGCCAGTAATTAATAATGGCTGTAATAAATATTGAAATGTTTATATCACGATTTTTACACTGAAATGGGATTTTTACCTATAAACATAAATTGTGTTCTAATTTGCAATAATTTACGTAAACATTAACATTGCAATAGAAATGTCAGCAACTGTGTCACTGTAGATGGAATATTATATTATATTTATTGAATTTAAGAATTTTGTTTATTTTATAAAGAAAAAAGCATTCTGTTTAGCTGTCAAGTTTAATATTTGTTTTATTTTCTCATTACACATACGCATTTAGTTATTGTTTTGTAATTTAAGTTCGAAACTGGTATTCAAATCTGTATATAAAATATTGGTTAAATTTATACCCATGCAAGTTATAGTGAATATAGCAACAGCTGTTTATTGCCTTATTGTATTAACTAACAATTATAGTTGTGTTTCTGATATACCAATTTTAGTTGTGTTTCTGATATACCAATTATAGTTTTGTTTCTGATATACCAATTATAGTTTTGTTTCTGATATACCACTTTTTGAGCTCAACTGATTCAAGTGTGATTTTGCTTTACTTGTCAGTATCAGCTTTTAATTATTGATCAATTTTAAATTAAAGGCATTATAACACTTTACAGAAACATATGAAAACAGATTCAGATAAATAATTTTGTATACGTTTATCGAAGTAAGCTCATACTTTTTTAATTCTTGAGACCTCATGATAGTGTATAATTTGAACAAAAATGTTCATTTAAGCAATATAAATAAATAAAATACAATTTGTAATTCTCATTTCATAAATAATCTAAATAAAAGTTGAAAGTGAATTGATGAAAAATGGAAGAAATTCAATAGTAACTGATGTAAAACGGCACTAATGTCTATTTTTTTTCAGTTATATCTCTAAATAAGGAAAAGATATATTTTGACAAACATAGAATACTTTTATCTGTGAGGAACTAAATAATTTCCTTTTAACATTGTGGTGTTCTGTTCTATTTTATACCACTTGAAAGCAGCAATAACAATGTTAAACTATTTTTTCTTCAAAAAATAAATAAATAAATAAAAACTAAATGACTTCGTATCAACATTATATTGTTAAACAAATACTTATGTCATATCTGGAATGTTTCTTCAATAATCTTACCTTTGTTCTTCATGGTATCCTTGGACAATATATATTGTCGCAATGTTTATCAGATCGAATCCAACGCACGACTAATAACTAAAAGGCGGTTGACAACGATTCCAATCTTTTATAGCGTATTGGGAGACGTGACGACGATCTTCGATGACGCTCTTCATTACGCGCTAGGTTTATGTTGGAGTAATATTGAAGACGTAGTATAGGTGTAGACTGTGCATATCGGAGTCCAATAGTGGCACCATTAATTGGCAGACCTTGCAGCGTGGCTATCGGAAGGAGTTGTCGTTATATGAAAGGCGATTATGTAACGAGACCGTGTAACATAACAATCAATCAAATCTATAGGTTATTGCTTTCTTACGCGAAAACAATACCTATGGGCAATGCTAGCACAAGTGCGGCGGTTACAGAGGATTAGTTAAAAATAAATGATGTCAGTTTATTTATTGACATCCTTCGAGTGTATTTGAAACATGAATTATTTCCTGAGGACGTACGCCAACCATGCGTTGAAATGGTATGCTTGCATATTAAATCATTAGTAGGGACATTTTTCTTTGTAACATTGTCAACATACAATAAACACAATCTAATCTAAAGCATATAACATTATATTTCGAAAGATGGTATGTGTCCTATGTTCAATAGAAGAGGGCAGTATCATTTTTGTTATTTAATACTAACATTACATTGAATAAAAACAGATGAAATCACAACATAAAACACAAAATATCAGATAATGTTCATCCGGCATGTGGTTATAGCGTACATCATTAACCATCATTATGAATATCGGAAAGATTAAGGAAAGAAATAAAATGTATAGGAGACAACGCATCATTGTATCAATATATTGTCTATACACATGCGTCCAACTTCCACACCTTAATATCACGTGACACAATTGGCTTAGAATACATAAAAAGTAAATACATTTTCTATCTGGCATATCAATGTGATGAAAACTTTCCTTGATATGTTATGAAGAAAAACAATTAAAACGTTTACAAGACCGAATGTATGTAATTCGGTTAAAACAATACAGAAAAAAACATGATTTTAATCTTCGGTTTCTATAGGTGTAAGCATATTTTTGTAAAGAATGTCGAATCAAGTACAAATCAAATTAAGTCCGAAGGACTTTATGTCAGATTTGCGCATGATTCAACATTATTTTCAAATGCATAAAAAAAACAGAAAAAATGAATTTAATCCGTATAATTCCATTCCTGAGAATTATATTTAATTTGAGAATCCTGTAGTGAATGAAAAAACAAAACAAAAATAACTATACGCTGCAAAGTAAACGCGTAAGAATACATCACCTTTGTCCTGGTTGACATCAAATTCTCTAGATCTAAGATCTAATAATAACGTAATGGCTATTGTTTCAATTATCAGATGAACTCTGTAACATTTGTTGGTTTATTGTAAAATGACGAAATATTTTGAGCTAAAGAAATTAAACAACCGCCTTTTATCTCTCGATTTAGACAAATAAAAATCAATAATTCCAGGAAATACCCACACAGTGTAGACGCTGACGTCATTGTTTAGTTTTTGTCTACACGCTTGATTTGAAAAATTTGTCAATATTTACGAAGGTCATATAAATCCACGCTGGTTGATGAAGAATCCGAATTTGGAACGTTTTAAACGACTTTTACGTGCAAGGTTTGTGTATTTACATTGTCTCACGATCGTTTGCTTCTGAACTTCAACTACATGTTCATGTTTTTATTTCATTTTTCCTGTTGAATAAATTGGTCTGTGGAAATATTTGTCAACGGCTAGCATTCACGTTTGCTAAACATTGTGTTCAATTGTACAAAAGACATCTCAAATCTGAACATTGTGTGACCTAATTCATTGTTTCTGGTCTGATTGTGGTGCACGGTTAAATCGCTGTACCAAAGAAATCTATAAAACAATAAACCGAAGAAAACAGCTATGACTAGATCTAACATTTGTTTTTGGTGTATTTTATTATTGTTCACGTCATTTAAGTTCGTATATTGTTAAACCGACCATCAAAATGTCGATGCTTCTTTGATTACGCGAGAAACGTAAAAGTAGTCCGGCTCCAGGGTTTTATCGAAAAATAAAAGTCTTTAAAAAAAATGACGTTGTCCAATGAAAATGCTTTAAATACATATATAATAATGAGATTGGAATTATTAGTAAATAATAAAAATGTTATAAGGTTTTTCATTCATAGTGAGAGCCGAACGAAAGAAGTGAAACTTACATTTTACTGTTTCTCAACCTCTGCACTACCAAAATATGATGAGAAAAGGAGGGGTCATGTGTCATATAAGAGATTGTTTTTTGGTTATTGTGTACACTGTTAACAAAGTGCAAGTAGACTTCCATAATACCGCCATTATGCGAAGCATTTCTTTTTCCAATGGTGGTACTATGCCTATACTTTGTGCATTTGAAATTAAACAATGATCAACACCATATGTAACAACTTCATATGCAACAAATTTTATTCAATCTTTTTTGCCTTCACAGAAATAAACAAAATTCTACAGAATACTACTCTAAAGAAGATTTAAATGTATAAACGTCTTATAATCCAACTGAAACTGATATACTAGAACTTATATACTAGGATCTAAATCAAGGTATGTTCAAGTCGAACGTGCCCAACACTTGATACTGAAAACTAGCATACCAAAATACCAAATACATCATGTAACATAGAGCAATGCATTCTTTGAATATAAACATGATTTAAACACTTCACACTTGCAGGAATTATCATGCAGTCAACAACCTCCGATGGTATTTAAACTGTTTTAAAACTGAAATAAAAATGATATTACATCCGGGCACCTAGCATTGAAAGGATATACATCCGAGCACCTAGCATTGAAAGGAAATATCCAGGACAACAGCCAATCATGTTTATCATAAAAAAGACGTTTTGTTTAAGATGTAGTTTTTTCAATGGTCAAATACTACTTACTACATAATTACAAGGACATACTGTATGCTATGGATAACGTAATGATAAATAGTCAACAACAATGACATGTAAAGATGAAAATAATCCATATTTTTGTATGAACTAAATAAAATACGTGCCAAATAACTGTATAATATCTGAATTACAAAGTATATATAGGACAATACTACGTACGCCTCAGATACGAATGTTCGTTACAAAGCGATTACAAAGCTCGTTTAATGCGATATCTACATATATAGATACATATCACAGCAAAACCAATTAAAATTATAGTACCCCTATGATTCGTTTGTATGGATCACAACACTGGGTACAACATACTATGAACTTTTCACCCATATTGAATGTTCCGGATAACCGAGCTCATTCATAGAGGACTAATGAATGTTGCTTGATCATAAATTCATTGCCATCTGTCGGATATTATTCAATGTTTCCGCTCCAGAACCAGACCTTGCTATCTACGCTAATAAAGCAATATTCAAAGCACGTTATTGTAGTAAGGTATTAAATATAATAGCTTCAATGATAAATTATTTTGCTATGTCGTGTTGAGCGTAACTTTCACCACATGTTCATGCCCAAGACAACCGTGTCTTCTCGATACTCTTAATACTTAAGTGTTGCCTCACTTGAAGTATTACGACCAGTCATATATATAGTGATACACCAATGTATAATAAAATATCGCTCGGACACAGTCTCTGTAACGTAATAATGGTAAAACACAAGTTCACAAGTTTACTGAGATAACTGATGTTTATTATAAGTTCAACCTAAAGCCATCACAAGTCCAATTCAAAGTTATTACAAGTCCATTTTCTAAATTTGTTGCAAGTTTAATTACCAAAGAAATCACAATTTCTAAAGTTATTACAAGTTCAGTTTCTAACTTAACTGATCACAAGCGACGTAATCAAATTTAGTTTTAGCGAGTTTTAATTTGTGTAAGTTTTAGTTTATTATAGAAATCCAATGTATTCTTATAGATCTATATTGGATTCCCAACTTTGTTACAAGTCAATAACTCGATTTATTAAGTCTGTTTACGAGGGGTAATGAAATATGTAATATCCTAACAACCTTAAACGCCGCTCAAGTAGTAGACTAAGTCTATTTTCAACAGCATCTAATGAATCATTAATAATAACAAGATAGAGTTCGAGTTAAAGGTGACTTTTTACAGTTATCACACATACAATGCTGTAATAGACAATTATATGTAATAAATGAATCGCTGGAAGCATCCAAGCTTAGGCATTAGGAGGCTTGGTTTAATTGTGTTTGTTAATGAGGGTAATAAAATAGACAACACAACATTAACGCATGATCTGCAAATTAAAGTAATCTCAAAGGGATCATGTAAACTAAGCTTTGTGCAGGTTGTTCCATATGGCATGAATAGTATAAGTTATGAATATACCTACATTTTCTCCGTTAATATCTGGCATAGTTATACTGCAGTTAACGAAACAGAAACAAAATTATGTCTATTGTACGAATATTTAGACAGTAGACACTGGCTCTCCTGTCAAGCACAGCTCAGCGCGGGTCGACAAGTGTCTATATATTCGACGATTTGTTATCTCCGGAGTGCATTATTAATTGTAGGTCAGTTATGGGCTCAATTTGATATGATAGACATGAATGAATCGAGAGACGGCAGGTAATATTATATACCTAATTACGACTAAAACATGCCTATGTGTAACATTTATGACATCTTTATCATGATATGTCGGCGGTAATGTTGTTTTAATCAAAACAGTTGTGCCCTGTACTAAATCTCTGATGGTTGAACTTGTTACGAGCCAGACATATTATTAAAATACAATAATGTACGATGTTGTTCTATTTGGTCTTAAACATTTAAAAATATTACAAAAAAACTTTATTGAATGGGGTACTTTTTTTTCTTGCTATTTGTATTATACTTCAGAATTATTTAATTTCATGCATTTTATATATTTAAAATGTAAAAAGCATTTCATATAACAACAATCAGTTTCAAACGGCCGCTTATGTGTGATTAAATTTCACCGCTGTTTCCAAATTCAATAAATAATGTACATGTGCTAATTTTCGATGGTTTTAACAATGGTCTGATCGCCGTGTTTCGCGATGAAACATACAACGACCGCATAGATAAATTTGCTCTGACCCGAAATGCTGCGTCTGATCAATGAGGAATTGCTGACGTTTCTCTTGATTTTCATGTTGACGTGTTACATACGTACTTATGTTTATGATAACACTTCAGCTTTCGTGCTTTCTCTTTCAGAAGCTGAAGCAAACGCCATATGAACAAATAATCACGTTTGTTAAATATATCATTAAAATACGACCACATAAGAATATTCAATATATTGATTACTTGGTTGATTGATTGATTGGTCGATTGATTGATTAATTGATTGATTGATTGATTGATTGATTGATTGATTGATTGATTGACCAATTGAATCATTGTATGATATAATATGAAAGTTTTGTTACATTATGGCTTAACAACGGGAAAATAACACCAAAATCGTATATGAAGACATATGACATATTATATATATATATATCATCTTCGTAACCAAAAAAACTAGAACCTTTAAGCCGGTCTATAGATAACAGCAGTGACAATCTGTCAGGAAGTACGACACATTTTGTTAAAATTTATTTTTGTCAAATAGTTTATAGATGTTACATGGCGGCTAGACATTTAATTTGACTTGATAAAGATAGAAGCTTCAGGGGGTTTTTTTTCTCTTGAAAAAAATATTTCATGTAAAGATGCGAGTTCTATAGTCATACAAACATTAAATGCTGGACACGGAGTACGAATCGAGTCATATTTATTTAGTTAGATATTGGGGATGTAAGTATGCTGCAGACTTTAATAAAAATACAATAGTTACTTGCATTAGAAGAGTGGCAAATAATGTAAAACAATCACACATTTAACCGTTCGCTGGTCTTCGAGAATCTCTAAAATAAATATAGAATACATGAGGAAATGAGAGAAAAGTCCTATCGAAAATGAAAACAATGGTAAAGCAAGTTCTAAGTGGTATTTTTGAGAGGCATCGGGTTAAGCTGGGAATCGAACCTGCATCATCTGGCCAACCAATAATTCATCTGTTGACGTCATTAAAAGAGTGTGCCAAATATGTATCGACAGACACCAGATCGCATTTTGGATGAGTATGCGTGGGTTTTAGAATACGTATTAATACCGTATCTATTTATAATTATAGAACTTGCCACTAAGGTGTGTATATATGTAATCGAATGAATGAAACGCAGCTGTTGTTGGCAGCAAAAATGCAATAAGTATATAATGACATATTTACGTCTTCCATAGATGATTATGTTTATCTGGGAAGGGATGTTTATCTGAATACCAATTTCAACTACTCCTACAATTTCCATCCTTACCGATACACGTGTGGATACTTTCCCTTTGGAATCGATACCAAGTTACCGATCTCCCAATATAGTTGTATAATAATAAGTGGGAGTCAATACCAAATATATTTTGATAATCAATATTGGAATTAATATGCAAGTTATTCTCTGTGTAAATCAATACGAAATTATATGTAGGTATGCAAGTAATTCTCTGCGTAAATCAACATGAAGTTATATGTAGGTATAAACGTATATACTCTGTGTGAATCAATAGGAAGTTATATGTAGGTAGGCAGGTAGTTCTCACTGTAAATCAATACGAAGTTATATGGAGGTATGCAAGTAATACTCTGTGTAAATCAATACGAAGTTATATGTAGGTATGCAAGTAATGCTCTGTGTAAATCAATACAAAGTTATATGGAGGTATGCAAGTAATGCTCTGTGTAAATCAATACGAAGTTATATGTAGGTATGCAAGTAATACTCTGTGTAAATCAATACAAAGTTATATGTAGGTATGCAAGTAATACTCTGTGTAAATCAATACGAAGTTATATGGAGGTATGCAAGTAATGCTCTGTGTAAATCAATACGAAGTTATATGTAGGTAGGCAGGTAGTTCTCACTGTAAATCAATACGAAGTTATATGTAGGTATGCAAGTAATGCTCTGTGTAAATCAATACAAAGTTATATGTAGGTATGCAAGTAATACTCTGTGTAAATCAATACGAAGTTATATGGAGGTATGCAAGTAATGCTCTGTGTCAATCAATACGAAGTTATATGTAGGTAGGCAGGTAGTTCTCACTGTAAATGAATACGAAGTTATATGTAGGTATGCAAGTAATACTCTGTGTAAATCAATACAAAGTTATATGTAGGTATGCAAGTAATACTCTGTGTAAATCAATACAAAGTTATATGGAGGTATGCAAGTAATGCTCTGTGTAAATCAATACAAAGTTATATGGAGGTATGCAAGTAATGCTCTGTGTAAATCAATACGAAGTTATATGTAGGTATGCAAGTAATGCTCTGTGTAAATCAATACAAAGTTATATGTGGGTATGCAAGTAATGCTCTGTGAAAATCAATACAAAGTTATATGTAGGTATGCAAGTAATGTTCTGTGTAAATCAATACAAAGTTATATGTAGGTATGCAAGTAATGCTCTGTGTAAATCAATACAAAGTTATATGTAGGTATGCAAGTAATGCTCTGTGTAAATCAATACAAAGTTATATGTAGGTATGCAAGTAATGCTCTGTGTAAATCAATACGAAGTTATATGTAGGTATGCAAGTAATACTCTGTGTAAATCAATACGAAGTTATATGGAGGTATGCAAGTAATGCTCTGTGTAAATCAATACAAAGTTATATGTAGGTATGCATGTTATTCTCTGTGTGAATCAGCGCAAAGTAATATGTAGTTAAGCAAGTAATTCTGTGTGTAAATGAATACGCAGTTATATTTAGGTATTCAGGTAATTGTTTATGTGAATCAAAACGAAGTTATATGTAGGTATGTAAGTACCTTCTCTTGTTGTACACATACCTTCCTAATATTCTTTACATTCATTGTTGTACACATACCTTTTGAATATTCCTTACGTCTCTTGTTGTGCATTTACCTTCCTAATATGCCTTACATTTATTGTTGTACACATACCTTTCTAATATTCCTTACATTTATTGTTGTACACATACCTTCTGAATATTCTTACATCTCATGTTGTACACATACCTTCCTTATACTCTTCAAATGTTTTGTTGTATGCATACATTCTTAATATCTCGTGCATATCTTGTCTTACACATACCTTCTTAATATTCCTTACATATTTTGTTGTACACATACCTTCATTATTTGTATTACATCTCTTGTTGTACACATACCTTCTAAACATTTCTTACATATCTTGTTGAACACATACCTCCCTAATATTTCTTACATCTCTTGTTGTACACATACCTTCTTAAATTCCTTACATTTTTTGTCGTACACATACCTTCTTAATATTCATTGCATCTTTTGTTGTACACATACTTTCCTAATATTCATTGCATCTTTTTTTGTACACATACCTTCTTAATATTCGTTGCATCTTTTGTTGTACACATACCTTCTTAATATTCATTACATCTCTTGTTGTACACATACCTTCCTAATATTCATTACATCTTTTGTTGTACACATACCTTCTTAATATTCATTACATCTCTTGTTGTACACATAACTTCCTTATATTCATAACATCTTTTGTTGTACACATACTTTCCTAATATTTATTGGATCTTTTGTTGTACACACACATCTTCTAAATATTTCTTACATATCTTGTTGTACACATACCTCCCTAATATTTCTTACATCTCTTGTTGTACACATACTTTCTTAAATTCCTTACATCTTTTGTTGTACACATACCTTCTTAATATTCATTGCATCTTTTGTTGTACACATACTTTCCTAATATTCATTGCATCTTTTGTTGTACACATACCTTCTTAGTATTCATTGCATTTTTTGTTGTACACATACCTTCCTAAAATTCATTGCATCTTTTGTTGTACACATACCTTCTTAATATTCATTGCATCTTTTGTTGTACACATACTTTCCTAATATTCATTACATCTTTTGTTGTACACATAATTCCTAATATTCATTACATCTTTTGTTGTACACATACCTTCTTAATGTTCATTACATCTCTTGTTGTACACATACTTTCCTAATATTTATTACATCTCTTGTTGTATATATACCTTCTTAATATTCATTACAACTTTTGTTTTACACATACCTTCTTAATATTCATTACATCTTTTGTTGTATACATACCTTCTTAAATTCATTACATCTTTTCTTGTACACATACTTTCTTAATATTCATTGCACCTTTTGTTGTACACATACCTTCTTTATATTCATTGCATCTTTTGTTGTACACATACTTTCCAAATACTCATTACATCTTTTGTGGTACACATAATTCCTAATATTCATTATATCTTTTGTTGTACACATACCTTCTTAATGTTCATTACATCTCTTGTTGTACACATACCTTCTTAATGTTCATTACATCTCTTGTTGTACACATACTTTCCTAATATGCATTGCATCTTTTGTTGTACACATACCGTCTTAATATTCATTTCATCTCTTGTTGTACACATACCTTCCTAATATCCATTACATCTTTTGTTGTACACATAATTCCTAATATTCATTACATCTTTTGTTGTACACATACCTTCTTAATATTCATTACATCTCTTGTTGTACACATACTTTCCTAATATTCATTGCATCTTTTGTTGTACACATACCTTCCTAATATTCATTACATCTTTTGTTGTACACATACCTTCTTAATATTCATTACATCTCTTGTTGTACACATAACTTCCTTATATTCATAACATCTTTTGTTGTACACATACTTTCCTAATATTTATTGAATCTTTTGTTGTACACACACATCTTCTAAATATTTCTTACATATCTTGTTGTACACATACCTCCCTAATATTTCGTACATCTCTTGTTGTACACATACCTTCTTAAATTTCTTACATCTTTTGTTGTACACATACCTTCTTAATATTCATTGCATCTTTTGTTGTACACATACTTTCCTAATATTCATTGCATCTTTTGTTGTACACATACCTTCTTAGTATTCACTGCATCTTTTGTTGTACACATACCTTCTTAATATTCATTGCATCTTTTGTTGTACACATACCTTCTTAATATTCATTGCATCTTTTGTTGTACACATACCTTCTTAATATTCATTGCATCTTTTGTTGTACACATACTTTCCTAATATTCATTGCATCTTCTGTTGTACACATAATTCGTAATATTCATTACATCTTTTGTTGTACACATACCTTCTTAATGTTCATTACATCTCTTGTTGTACACATACTTTCCTAATATTCATTACATCTCTTGTTGTATATATACCTTCTCAATATTCATTACAACTTTTGTTTTACACATACCTTCTTGATATAAATTACATCTTTTGTTGTATACATACCTTCTTAAATTCATTACATCTTTTGTTGTACACATACTTTCTTAATATTCATTGCATCTTTTGTTGTACACATACCTTCTTAATATTCATTGCATCTTTTGTTGTACACATACTTTCCTAATATTCATTACATCTTTTGTTGTACACATAATTCCTAATATTCATTACATCTTTTGTTGTACACATACCTTCTTAATGTTCATTACATCTCTTGTTGTACACATACCTTCTTAATGTTCATTACATCTCTTGGTGTACACATACTTTCCTAATATGCATTGCATCTTTTGTTGTACACATACCGTCTTAATATTCATTACATCTCTTGTTGTACACATACCTTCTTAATATTCATTACATCTTTTGTTCTACACATAATTCCTAATATTCATTACATCTTTTGTTGTACACATACCTTCTTAATATTCATTACATCTCTTGTTGTACACATACTTTCCTAATATTCATTGCATCTTTTGTTGTACACATACCTTCTTAATATTCATTACATCTCTTGTTGTACACATACTTTCCTAATATTTATTGCATCTTTTGTTGTACACATACCTTCTTAATATTCATTACATCTCTTGTTGTACACATACCTTCCTAATATTCATTACATTTTTGTTGTACACATAATTCCTAATATTCAGAACATCTTTTGTTGTACACATACCTTCTTAATGTTCATTACATCTTTTGTTGTACACATACCTTCCTTATATTTCTTACATCTCTTGTTTTACACATACCCTCTTAAATTCCTTACATCTTTTATTGTACACATACCTTCTTAATATCCATTGTATCTTTTGTTGTACACATACCTTCCTAATATTCATTGCATCTTTTGTTGTACACATACTTTCCTAATATTCATTGCATCTTTTGTTGTACACATACCTTCTAAATATTTCTTACATATCTTGTTGTACACATACCTCCCTAATATTTCGTACATCTTTTGTTGTACACATAATTCCTAATATTCATTACATCTTTTGTTGTACACATACCTTCTTAATGTTCATTACATCTCTTGTTGTACACATACTTTCCTAATATTCATTGCATCTTTTGTTGTACACATACCGTCTTAATATTCATTACATCTCTTGTTGTACACATACCTTCCTAATATTCATTACATCTTTTGTTGTACACATAATTCCTAATATGCATTACATCTTTTGTTGTACACATACCTTCTTAATATTCATTACATCTCTTGTTGTACACATACTTTCCTAATATTCATTGCATCTTTTGTTGTACACATACCTTCTTAATATTCATTACATCTCTTGTTGTACACATACCTTCCTAATATTCATTACATCTTTTGTTGTACACATAATTCCTAATATTCATTACATCTTTTGTTGTACACATACCTTCTTAATGTTCATTACATCTCTTGTTGTACACATACTTTCCTAATATTCTTTACATCTTTTGTTGTATACATACCTTCTTAATATTCATTACATCTTTTGTTTTACACATACCTTCTTAATATTCATTACATATTTTGTTGTACACATACCTTCTTAATGTTCATTACATCTCTTGTTGTACACATACTTTCCTAATATTCTTACATCTCTTGTTGATTAATTATTTTCATCGAATCGAACTTTGACGTAGAGTATATTTTTTGATATATTGTATCTTAAATAAATCTAATTGTTATTTTATTTACTTATCTGTATGTGTAAAATGTATTCAATGAAGTCAGTATTAAATCAGAATAATTTTATTTGTTTTAACAAAGAAAGCAGTTAAGTTGGGGGAAATAAAACAATTTTACCGACAACTCGTACAATTGTTTGGGGATGTTTTTTCAATACACCTGCGAATTCTCAATTTAATCCGATTAGAATTGACCAATATATTCTTTGGTGAAATATGCACACTCATGTACAATTGCTATATTTTAATGCCATAATGAAACCAGAAGAAAAATAAAGAAATAAGGGCTTGAATTAAACTCCAAATTTCTTTGCAGTTATCCTCAATAAAGATTTATTCTGACTTTTGTCGTATACATGTTAGTTCTACCGTAGCATTAAGAACATTATTTCGTTGGATTAAGAAATTTAAGAGGGTTCAACATAGCCTACATGAAGATTATCGCCTAAGTAGGCCTGTTATTGCAGTAACAAAGGAAACATTGGTGCTGTTAGAGCTATGGTAGAAGAAGATGGACGGTATACTGTTTTCCAGATAGTTTATAGTCTAGGCATTTCAAAAGGCACCGTACATCATATTCTGCCTAAATGTTTGAATTTAAAGAAGCTTTGTGCTAGATGGATCCCCCACTTGCTGACACCTGACCAAAAGAGGAAGCGTTTAGATTCTGTTAAAGAACTATAACAATTGTAATCCTAGCGAATTTTCTTACTTGCTCAATGGGGATAAATGGCACATCAATAACAAACAATGGCTTGGTAAAAATCAGGCTAGGCCGGTGAAACATTAAATTTTGAAACATTAAATCCCATGGGTCACTTTTCAACGGATGGGTGATCAATTTTTAACATTGAAAACTGACCCCGACCGTTATTTAATGACCCACCCACATGTGAAAAATTGACCCTCGTTTAAATCTGATCACCAACTGCCTTTCGTTACTGTGGTTGTTGTTTCACAAGTTAAGAATACGATGAAACATTCCTACATCAATTCTCTCTCTCTCTCTCTCTCTTTCTCTCTCTTTCTCTCTCTCTCTCTCTCTCTCTTTCTCTCTCTCTCTTTGTTACCCGGGCATAGGCGTCTTACTTTCGATTAAAAGTTTGCATGCAATTTACTATCACAGCAACCACCTATTTGATTGATTTGAAACTTTACCAAGTCTTCAGGGTTATCAATAAACCAAGTTAATTGATTCTTGGTTGAATTTAATGCAAGTTATGGCTTTTATTCGACCGGATAAAATTTTCCGTGCAACTTAATATCATGGACATATTTCAGTAACCTCATACGCGATTGATTTTAAACTACACTAACGCCCTCGTGTTATCAAACATAGTCACCAAGCTATGTCCCTTACCTCTGATGGTGATTTTGACAACAATTATCCCCATTTTCTGCATTTCTGTATTTTTCATATTAAACCCTCATCTTACTCACGGAGAGGGTCGAAATTAATGTTGGAAGACCTTGTGGCCCAACTGAATTTCTATATAACAGGTACAAATGAAATATATTTAACCACAAACAAACAGTATTGAACGTGTGGTCCAGTGGTAGAGCACCGAACCTATGATCGGAGGGTCGTGAGTTCGATCCTCCGCCACGGCTATGTGTGATGTCTTTCAGCAAGACGCTTTATCCGCATATGCTTAGTACTGGTTCTAACCAGGAATACTTCGACATGAATTGCCTAAGTTGTAAGAGCTTGTTTCACAATCAAAGTAAAATAATTAAGTTAAAGCTATATGATTAAATTAAATTGTTCGCATGGATTTTGTCAATGTCAGTTTGAAAAGGAATTGTTTTTTGTTTTGCTATTGTCATTAACTGCTTTAGCAACCATTTGTAATCATAACGACCGATCGTAACAACCATGGGTCATTATATAATCAAACATTTTTTTAATTATAGGTGACATTGACTTCTTTTTCGGACAGGTGTAATTGTGGAAGAGAATTTAAACTTTTTTTTCTGGCCTAAAACCAACAATTCAACAAACATTAAGGAATGAAAGAAAAACTTGTATAAACGCTGATTATATTTTAGTCAGGCATGTGTTATCTTTAACCAATGATTAAAAACACTAATATAGATGATATCTGGTATTTAGATATAAGTTATTTTAAGACTTACTAAAACAAAGATAAGCGAGAGTTCAAATTAAATCAACGTTTATACAATTGGCTGTTGAAGTCCAAACCATTCCACAGTTATACAGCCGGTTAGCTTAGTGGAACCGTACATGCTTGTCAATTCAGAGGTGTAAGGTTCGATTCCCGACGGGCACATTCTTTGTGACAAAATGTCCTCCGCCTTTTTAAAGTTGGAAAGTTGTCAATTACTTGCAAAGATTGATTAGTACTGGTACAGAATTCCTGGAAAACCGTTAGAATGCCTGACCGCCATTATATAACTGAAAACTGTTGAAAGAACATTAAACCTATTACACTCAACCAAATTGTAAATGTGACCTTAAACTTATTGATAGTTTTCTCTTTTTTGCGAACGTCACTTTTCGTCTCGTCATGTTGAACTCATGTTATAAAGAATCCGGTTATAAGGAAACAATAACTGCACAGTTTGGTGTAATTTAATAAAATAGGATTACAGCCAGTCTTCCTCGTCACAGAGAAGATTGAAAACATTAGATTCCATCTGATTAAATGCAATTAGTTTTGTTCCTGCTATACCGAAGGGCTTATCCTTAACGGTGTAGCTTCAATATACATAAAACACTGTACATGGTACACCAAGGCCTGCATTTTTCAAAGAAAAATAAATGTAATTTATTTGTTTCACATAGACAAATACACACAAAGCCCCCGATAATGCACTGTAATTTCTAGACCAGCCGGTTTGCTTTGACCAAGCTACGCCACTGGCATACACACACCACCTATCCAAATTTGCAGGAGTGGTGGGGAACACTCTCCTCTACGTCTTGGTTCGTAGTACTGGGAGTGAAACTCGATTAAGATTCCCTTTTTAATACATCTTGTATTTAGTCTTCAGTTTCTTGTGTGTTTGTTTGTGTTTCCTTAATAAAAGCGTTTTAAAGCAAAAATAAGAGGAGTAAATACTCAACATATCCCCCGTAAAACTCACTAGGATGCATGATATGATCCTTTACGTCTTGACTCGCAGTGTACTAGGTTTGATACTAGTTGGATATTTGCTTTTAAATAAGTGTGTGTGTGCGTGCGTTCGTGTGTGTTTAAATGATAATGTTTAAAAGTAATAAAATAAACATTGGCGTAGATAACAACCATATGCCCCTCGTAACATATCTTTTCTTAAAAATAGTAGTACAGAAAATCAGAAATATTAGATAAACAACATGTCAATACTTATAATAGCAAATAAAAGTTATTATTGTAGTGTGGAAATAGTAATAGACCATTAATCGAATTGAATTGTGAAAGTCGGCTAACTAAAATTTAACTATGACCTATTTATAAATTTTACAACCTTGTAGTGTACGTATCAGTAAAGAAAGAAGCATGCAATACATCGGCAAACTACAATAGGACATTACGTTCTTGAACATATAGAAACTTATACATTGTTTGCGGGAACCCAGCCCCGCCCTTTGCTTATACATATATACAACAATATGTGCTCAAATAAAAATATAAAAGAAACAAATGTTGTTATACGCAAATATTTCCAGATAGCTTTGCAAGACCAGCAAGCAAATAGTAAAGAATAAATCGACAAGACGAAGTAAAACACAGCTGATAAAGTGAAATTAAACGGTGCGGTAATACTGTTACAGTAGTATTACATCTAATGGCGATTATTAGAAATACATATTTTGAGAATAAGGTATTGTTTTAAATGTATATTTATGAAAGTTTAATTTGTAAAACATGCGTATAACAGTACTGAAACCGTTTTATTACCGAGTTTTTACGTTTCAACGCCGTTTCGACTACGTTTGTGATTCGTTAGTTCGTTGGTTAATTCGTTGGTTTGGAAACGAACGGTTTAGGGTGCTTATGCACATGCGCAGTGTTTTACCGTTTCAGTTTGTGTTATGCGCATGCGTACCGTTTTTCAGTTTCACTTGAACAATATGTTAATGTGTGTTTCGATAAACGCTTAATTATTATACAATTTTGTGTAATGAATACAAGCTGAGTTATGATTAGAAGTATTCAGTTATCATTCATTTGGTGTATTTTGATTTTGAAATCCAGGTAGATCAAAAACTTTACATTCTCCCGTTAATAGCAATTCCATCATGACAATGATTGCCAAAATCAGAAACATCTCTATATATGTATATTTACAATTCCATATAACTGTTCAATTGCGCTATCATTAACAATTCAATTCAATTTAATTCAATTTTATTGGCAAACTATCAGCAAAAATATGCGTTTGGCCATTTACAATATTTTTAAATCATATGGCAAAGACATAACAATAACATATTACAATCAATACATTTTGAATTGTTTAAGTATCATAGTATATATAACACAAATAACATAGACGAGAAACAGTAAAAAACTGTAACACACAAAAATGCAAACTGCCGCGCGAGCATGTATTCACTTTTTTCTACGTTTTTAAGCAAAACAACGAAATATTAAAATTAGGTATTAATCAGATGGTTACGAACCTTAAATGCTTCATATATAAATTTAGAAATATTAACAAGTAGTTTTCGTCCTTTCGTGGATAATAAATATACAAATTTATTAGACGTAGGCCATGCGTTCCGTGGAATATATTTACGACGTAAATCGTAGTATCTTGGACATATTAGTAAAAAATGGTATTCGGACTCTATAGTATTGTTCATACACATTTGGCAAATTCTATTCTGTCTTTCGACACCAGTATATCTTCCGGATTCAATTGCAAGATTATGTGAACTTAATCTAAAACAACTCAATTGTTTTCGTTTGGTATCATCTGTAATTAAAGATAAATATTCCTCATATATAATATTAGTTTTAAATTTACAGTAATAATTAAGTTTTGGCATTGCATGAATATTTCCTCTCAAAAATTGGATGTATTGGTCTCGCAGTCGTTGTTTAATAATGGGCAAATAATTGACATTTCTATTAAAATTATCCCAAATATAACTATAACCCAAATCGTCTAATATTGTTTTAATTCTTTGAGCCAAGCTTTGTTTTTGTTGTTGATTATTCTTATTTATATATTGTTCCATGAAAACTCGATGGATAAGAGAACCAGGATTGCTTTTGATTTCTATCCAAAATTAAATCAATCGTTCTTTACAAATAATCGATAACGGATATCTGCCTAGATCACCCAGCACAGCAAGAGTAGGCGTTTGGGTTTTAACTCCTAATATACGCTTACTGAATTTTATATGTATATTAACCGATATCTTTGTAGTCATACACTCCCCATATCTCTGCACTGTATAAGAGAAAAGGTACTACCATTGTATCAAAAAGTGATAATTTTGTTTTAATATCGAGTTTAATTCTTGTGAACAATGATAATAAATTATTCATAGCTCTTAGAGCTTGATCTGCAAGAGTTTTTGGAATTATTTTCATATTACCGTTATACATAAAATTGGCTCCTAAGTAGCAGAAATTGTCTACAATATCCAATTTTTCACCATTTATGAGCCATTCTAGGTTATGAACTTGTTTTCTGTTTTTAAAAATGCAAACTTTAGTTGTATTGATATTAATTTTTAATCCCCATTTTAATGAGTATTCATAGAGATTATTTAGTTGCAATTGTAGACTCTTGGGATCAGTATTAAACAAAACAATATCATCTGCAAATAATAATAAGTATATACATAAGTGATTAATATCCTATTTAGTCAGATTATCTATATTAAAAGAATTGTTCACATCATAAACAAACAGAATGAACAGAAGAGGAGAGAGTGGCTCCTCCTGCTTCAATCCAAGCGTGATGTCGAAAACATCAGATAAATTAGAAGATAATTTTATGCAAGCCGTTACTCGCGAGTAAAGTTATTTGATAATTGTAATCATTTTACAACTTACACCGTTTTCAACCAATTAAATCCATAGCACCTCTCTTATAACCGTATCAAATGCCTTTTCGTAGTCAATAAAAGCACAATAAAGTTTAGATTTTTTTGACAATATATTTTGTATGATACAATGTAATATGAAAATGCCATCAGTTGTACTTTTTTATCTCTAAAACCAAACTGTGAATCATTAAGTATATGTTCTGTTTCACACCAAGTATTAAGTCTATTTCTAATACAAAGTGAAACAAAATTAGCAAGGGAATTTATTATTGTAATCCCTCGTTAATACGCGGTATTTAATTTGTCACCTTTTTTATGTACAGGGACTATAATGCCTTTCGGCCACGCTTCTGGATAAACACCGTCATTATAGATTTTATTAAATATTTTAACAATATAAGGTGTTATAAAAGTTTTCGCGTCTATGAAAAAATCTGCTAAAACTTTGTCACATCCGGGTGATTTATTTCGAGATAATGATGATATCACCTGACTTATTTCTGACTCCTCAAAGTTTTTATCTAAAAATTCTACATTGACCTGTTGTCTATTTACATGTTCATCATTTATATTTATGCCATGATTGTTATTATCAATATTGTTATGATCGTTCATATCATCAAAGTTTAGGTTAACATGAGGTGTATTCGAGATATCTGTAAAGTGCTGTACAATTTCCTCCATATTTGGGCTATTTGATAACCCCTGTTTATAACGTTTATTAAAATTGTTAATTTTTTTCCAGAATTTTCTTGGATATATTTTACTAAGTTTAGCAAGGTTCATTTTTTCTCTCGAATAAAACGCATATTTAGCCTTTCTTTTAGTTTTAGCAAAAGCAGATTTACTTTCAAGAAAATGCTTCTTGTTCTCTTCAGTTTGATTTCTTTGAAAAATTCTTTTGGAGTTAAGAAATGCCGTTTTAGCTTTTCTACAATTATTGTTAAACAATTCGGCCTTCTTTTTCTTACATTTAACATTACCCTTTTTGAAGGATTTTCCAAATAATTGGAAAGATGTATCGTATATTATATTTGTAAAATTTATTATACTGTCATTTATTGAATCTTTATTATCAGTCATGTTGTCAGTAACATCTTTAAAACATTAAACTTTAGATTGAAGTAAAGTATTCAATTCCTCGGCCCTAGATGCATCCCAAACTATTTTGTCAATATATGTTACAGGGAATATGTATAATCAGGGAATATGTATAATCCCTGAAAATTTCAGGGATTATGTATAATCCCTGATTCACTCAGGGAATATACATAATCCCTGAAAAAAGCAGGGATTATACATATTCCCTGATTTGATGTCCAGATTTTTAGACATATTCCCTGAAATTAATTCTGTCTTTATTTTCTGGATTTACAAATCATTTTAAAGAAATATCTGCAGTTAATTAAAGAGAGTGCATAGAGTAATTTCTGCAGTAAACCAAACACAATTTCTCATATAAAACAGTTTATTTCTGAAAGGACATCACATTTACATATTCTGTCTTTGTTTTCTGGCTGATAAATTAGCAACATGCACCGGCAATCATACTAATCTATCCAATTGATTAAACGTAATTAAGTCTTTAGCTCATAGTTGTTTGCACGGGTTTTATGTTTGATGTTCTTAATCTAGAAATAAGCGTTTCAAGTTTTTAACACCCCGTGCAAGGTGAACAGATTATGTTGTCAATTATGTATAATTAAGTAATCATTTTCAAATAAGCGTTTCAAGTTTTTAACACCCCGTGCAAGGTGAACAGATTATGTTGTCAATTATGTATAATTAAGTAATCATTTTCTTTTAATCTTGTAAAGAACAGAACTTAAGTGCCTACATTATTCTTATTTGTTTGAACTTGTTTTCATCAACTGTAAAGCAAACAGTCATTTGGTTAAAAATTGCTTCAGCTGAAACTGACCAATGACCTGCTTGCAGTATAATGCAACACAATGGTAACTAATAAATGATAAGGCTAAGGTGATCTAGACCACATTCTATAACAACAGACACAAGATGGAACTTGAAATTGAATTTAGGCAGAAACTATACAAACTGTATGAAGAAAACAAGAGAGTGTTGATACCAAAGGATGAATACAACAAAATTATCAATGAGATAATTGAAGGTTCTGCATGCTCCAAGAAGTCTCCACATCAATATTACTTGCTGAAGAAGTATGAAATACTAAAGTGTGGAGATGTAGAGAAGCTTATCAGAAAACGTCAGCATCCAGATAAACATCCAACTTACTTTGTGACTATTGAAGAAACATTTGACATAGTAAAGAGAGTACATCTAGCAACTGGCCATGGTGGGAGAGACAAAATGGTGAAAGAAGCAAATAGGAAGTATGCCAATATCACACAAGACGTCCTGTCATTGTACAAATCCATGTGTGTTGAGTGCCATCGAAAACGCAAGAGACCAACTACTAAAGGAGTTGTTGTTAGACCACTAATTAACAAGGACTTTAATTCCAGAGCGCAGGTTGATCTGATAGACATGCAGGCAATGAACCAGGGACATTTCAAATGGATTATGGTGTACCAAGATCATCTAACCAAGTTCTGTGTACTCCGTGCTCTTACATCAAAACGTGCTTCTGAGGTAGCCTACCAGTTACTTGATATTTTCCTGTTGCTTGGTGCCCCCTGTGTATTGCAGAGCGACAATGGATCTGAGTTTACTGCCAAGATCATTGTAGAATTGAAGGAACTATGGCCTGACCTTGTGATGGTCCACGGAAAGCCTAGACATCCCCAAAGTCAGGGTTCTGTAGAACGAGCCAACTGTGACATAAAAGACATGTTAGTGGCATGGTTAGGGGATAACAACACAACTGATTGGACTGTTGGTCGTGCTGATCCAAGGAATCTCATTGGTGTTGTGATTGAATGTAGTGACAATGAGTTGTATACTATTGCTGTGAAAGGTGGTGTATTAAATGGAAAGTATTCTCGAAACCAGTTCGATGTGTGTGCTACTGCACTCTATTCAGCTCAGGATGTCGCTACTGACAAACACATTCCACTCCGTTCGGCTGTACAAATTGAATCAAAATGTGGAGGACAAGGTTTTACTCGATGTAACTGTTTAGGTACAAAGAAATGTCAGACAAATCGGTGCAGATGTTTCAAAGCTAAATTACAGTGTAACTCGAGGTGTCACTCTGGCCTGCCCTGTAAAAACAAATGAACTGACAGATGACCTGTGAAAACATTGTCGGAGATGATAATGAGCAAATACTCCATTTTCCAAAAGGGCACTAAACTGACTTTAAATGATCAGGTGATATGTGAACATATTGATTAACCCTTAAGCCTGTTGAGGAAAGGGTTAAAGGATTAACTACAATTATCTGAAATGCATGTGTGAAATAAGTTAACTTTGTTTTAATCTGAAGCTATCTAATATGTTACATGTAAATGTGATGTCCTTTCAGAAATAAAATCTTTTTACTGCAGAAATTACTTTAAAATGATTTGTAAATCCAGAAAATAAAGACAGAATCAATTTCAGGGAATATGTCTAAAAATCTGGACATCAAATCAGGGAATATGTATAATCCCTGCTTTTTTCAGGGATTATGTATATTCCCTGAGTGAATCAGGGATTATACATAATCCCTGAAATTTTCAGGGATTATACATATTCCCTGATTATACATATTCCCTGTAACATATATACGTTATCTGTATGATTATATCCAGTCATGCGACAACTTAATGCATATGGCTATGGTCAGAAAACTCCATTAAATCCAACACATTTATATAACAGATATTGTTAAGATTATTCGAGCTAGTTATCAAGTAGTCCACAACACTCGTCCCTGTCCGGTTTCTGTTCATACAGTGATATGTAAATTTTCCTTCCTCAAGCCTCCTATTAACAATGATCAAATTTTGTTCTTTACATAATGACAACAATTTATTTCCAAACACATTAACTTGCTTATCAGATGACTTTCTTTTAACAATTGTACATTTTGGTTCATCTCCCGAAGGCATGGTTACAAATCAATCAAGGTCAATGTTCTCAGTATAATCTAATCTCTCTCCTACCCTACTATTCAGATCACCAGTGCAATAAACCTCGCCTAAAGTACTATAGTGCATGATGTCATCATTCAACTGTTCAAAAAAGACATACTCATATAAACATGCATTCCTATATACATTAGATTCTTCGGGAGGAATGTAACAAACACAGAAATAAACATCATTATCAGTACCTAAGAAATTCATGTCTATTTTGAACCATATAATGCCATTTAAATTTGTTTTGATATGTTCCACATGAGTCTGTAAGTTTTGTTTATAATATACCACAAGGCCCCCACTATCACGTTTGGCCTTTTTATTACACTTCGGTCTTGGGCAACTGAAACTCTCGTAACCATCAATGTTTATATTAGAATTTTGAGAAGTCCATGTTTCCGTTAACAAAACGATGTCATAATTATTAATCCAGTTTAAAAGTTCATTGTCATCTAATTTATTTACAAGTCCCTGAACGTTCCACAGGATAAATGATAACTGCTTTTCGTTTCCGTCCTAGCTCACTCGTGGTCCGGCTGTGGCTGCAGGTGTAAATACTCAACCATGATGTATAATTTGTCATACGACAAAACGCCTGCTTGTTTTCTTGCTTGGCTTTGATGAGCTCCGGGACTAGATGTCTACGTCTTTCCTGTATAGCCTTAGGATATTGTTCACTAATCTTGTACGGAGAGTTTTTAAGTTTATCATAAGCGGTCTGCTTCACATCCATTTTTCACGGTAATAGTTGAACTTCATAACTATCGTGCGTTTTTTACCGTTTATGTATCGGCCTATTCTATGCGCTCGGTCGATTTTGATCCGGTCATGTGCACCTGTCATACCTAACTCGCTATCACAAAATTGTAAGATGGTGTCCGTGCAGTTTTCATTCTTTCTATCTTCAAAATTTAGTCTTTCTTCAAAATTGAAAAATAATAAGTTGTCACGCATTGAGCGTGCTTGGGCATCAATGATTTCATCGGACAGTCTAATATTGTCGCTTTTTAGGGCGCCGATATCATTCTGCATCTTTCGTTTACACAATTTATCATTTGACAACTGTTTATCAATCAAATTCTGTTTAGATTGGATTTCATCACACACCTGCGCATCAAAGTTTCTGCTCGTTTCAATTTCAAGCATTTTTTTATTTGATTCCGAAAATTTTGACTCCATAGTTGATATTCGACTGTCCATAGAAGTAATCTTGTCGTTAAACTTAGACATTTGTTGATTTATTGTGTCAAGTGTTTGTAACATCACATTCATGGCGTCGAGTCTCTCAATCATCATTTAACATACGTGAACATATATATTGAAACAATAAGAATGTTGGGCAAAGTCAGTAAATAGTTGAATTGTTCATCGATATAATTAAATGTTTTACTTCTCTAAATTAGGTACCCAGCTAGTGTGTACACATTTTAAACCAAACATGAAACTTTTAAAGAACATGTGTTTTAATTAATGACATCAACTTGCAAACACGCGACTATCGATGCGTATCGCAACATGGGGTAAATTCGGATAGATATGTCAACAGTAGTTTGTGTTGTGAGTTTTCGTTACAATGCTGTGTAAACAGCACAGGATTAGATGGCGTGTCAAAATCATCGTGATGAAAGGTTTGAATATGTTGGAATCGCAAATTCATTTGATTAAAATACAAATTATAAGTAGATATATATCTATTAGAAAACTGAATTATTGTTTTTATAAGCGTAGTTTTAATATATTTCCTGAAAAGAGCTGATGAAAACATGTCACGCTGGTGTGAAATATGGTGTCTACTTTTTGTCAAAGAAAATGGTTTTACTCTAGCACCAGCTCACTGGAGAATATTTAATACACATCAGTTAACACATGGCTTCGGTAAATGACAGGCATATTTTATGTAATGAGACATATTCGCCGTATTTAAGTTTAATAATTAATTAATACACTTAATTTCCTAATTAAAGTTAATTTGTATTGATGAATAGAAAATAAAAACGCACGAGATAAAAACCATTTGATCAACTTATACAATAGATTATGAAATATAGGGATAATATTCCTCAGTTCACCATGTGTATTTGTCCGTTACGGCCAACACGTGTTTAACAAAAACGCGTATTCGGATTTCACTTTGATTTTCAAAACATATTCAAGCTAATATGAAAAGAATAAGAAACCATAAAACCTAAAATACGCAATCCTTTGATTAGTATACA